>OX422217.1:159522174-160122174 GCA_949130495.1 Sambucus nigra
T
Source organism: Sambucus nigra (assembly GCA_949130495.1). NCBI lineage: Eukaryota > Viridiplantae > Streptophyta > Magnoliopsida > Dipsacales > Adoxaceae > Sambucus > Sambucus nigra. Next base: position 159,522,176 of record OX422217.1, read on the forward strand.
CTCAGCTATTGTACACTCCCGAGACATGTGCCCTTGACCACCACATCTATAACAAAATATGGCCCTCGGTCCCAACACGGATGCATTTTCTGACCGACTCATTCCAATCCTTCCACTTCGAGCTTGAAATATTCCAGGTGCATTTCTGTTGTTTTTAAATCCCTGACCCTTAGGTACTCCTCGTGCTACACTTTGAGTTGTGGTTCCCATATCCCATCCATATGATTTTGTACTATCATGTCTAGCTTTCTTCGAATGTTCGTCTTGCATTTCTTCCATTGACTTTTCTGGCACCATAGCTCTATCCACCAAATCCATGTAAGCTGTGATCTTCATATTAGCAACCATGGTTTTTATGTCGACATTCAACCCAGTCTGAAACCGATCACATTTACTTTATTCTGTCCTCACCAAATTAGGTTCAAATCTGGATAAAGATATAAACAAAATTTCATACTCTGCCACTGTTCGGTTCCCCTGTTTCAGGATGATAAATTCTTCTTCTTTCTCCTTCCTATACTCTTTGGAAAATACTTTTCAAAGAACACATTCACAAACTTCTCCCATGTAATTTGTGGAGGATTCACTGGCACCACTCCCCCAATTGTAGTACGCAATATTTCTGTAGCATCCCACCATAATTTTTCATCATCTTCTAACTTGAAGGTTTCTAACAAAACCTTTTGTTCATCTCGCACTTCCATCACCTTGAATATGGTTTCCATCTTTCTAATCCACCCCTCTGCCATTAACGGATCAGTAGTCCCAGTAAATGCTGGAGGATTTAGCTTCATGAACCTCTCATTCAATTTATCCCTATATCCACCATGTGCTCCACCTCTTGCTTGTTCCACTAATTGTGCCACAGCACGTAATATTCTCCCCACGTCATCAATAGGTTGTTGTTGCACCTCAAGTTCATCCACTTCAATATGTCTATGTCTTTTCTGACAATATGGTACATAAGATGCCTCACCCTCTGCTCAATCATACGGCTCATGTGGATCCATCATTCACTACAATATAAATAACTTAAACAGTATACAATAACAACAGTTTAACATTAATATTTTAGTCAAAAACTTGACCCATAGCAAACTCACTTTCTATCATCCACTGCCAATCTAGACCCTCACACCCTATCCAGAACCTGATAACCATGCTCTGATACCAAGTTATCGCACCTCGACTTAATGAAGTTAAAACCATCCTTTTATTTAGAGATAAATTCCTATAAACAGTACATTACTTTAAATCTCTCGAAAAATAGCACAAGATTTTTTTTCAAAGGCATGTTTAGATGAAAACATAACTACCTGTACATATAACGTAAAAGTACTAAATAACTTTACATATACAAGTTCCTTTATTTCACATTGACACAAAAACCTTGTTGATATACAACACATATTAGATATTCGTCACTCCCCCGTTTTAAGGTCCTAACCTGGCAGTGAACTCCAAACGATAGGCATACCTGAAACATAACATTACAGGAGTGTAAGAAATATAAGCTTAGTGAATGACCATATACCACACCTATAATTAAATTGAATAACCATTTTTATTTTGTTCCAATGCTATAACCCAAAATGAATTGTGAAACTCTCGCAAGCCTGAACCCGCTACAGTCTAATTAATCCACCACAGTTATTGGGGCCCACCACGTTCCTTTATCAGGCCTGAGCACACAAACCTTTAAGTTGGATTAACAGGACCACCACATCCCGTAGGAACCACCACAGTCCTTAACATCAAACAAAAGACCAGCCACAGCCCATAACATTAAATAACATCACTTAACATTTTTAATCATATGCATATGTTTCATAAACACTAATCACCACGTGAAAGGTGTGTTCGTGTAAGGACACAATCGTTGTTTTCATTTCACTGCGATAATACAAACAAACCTAAATTACGACTACACTTGCGATACAAGTATAGCGGTAAGTCGGGTATCAAAAATCCACAGAGACGACTTGCTAGAATTTATAGGATTTAATACTCCTCAATAAAAGTGAAAAAGGTGATTACAAAGTAAAAAGGAAAAGATGCATAAAAGGGAAATATTAATAAAGGCGAGTGAAAATAAATTAGATTAATAAAGCGAGTAAAAACTATAGGTTGCGTCGAATATCCCTCACCCGAGCTAATTAGTATAAAATGGATACATGGGTCGACGAGTTATTTAAAATGCGTCTCGTTTCGACAGTTAATTAAACCAAGGGTTGTCACGCCCCTAAATCCGCATAAAAGCCTAATACGATTTTGGCGTCAACAAATACCCCAGAAATTACACACACAAGATCATAAGTACGGGACATACATGATATGCACCGTCAAATCCTCTAGGCGCAATAACTAGGACAACGCACCCGAAATAGACCCGTAAACACCATCACCAAAGCAAAGCAACGCGTTAACCCGAGTGAGTTCCATTCAAACACAACCTAGACTAACTTAGCGAGAAAGCATGATAAAAATGCGGTAAATAAAAGCGGTAATTAAATGCGGTAAATCTACACTAGAAAGCAACTAAATCAAAGCATGTAAATAAAGCATGTAAACTAAATTAGAAATCAAGAATTAAGGAAATGCAAACTATATTAATGGAGAGGGAATATGAAAGTACCAATTACAAACCCTAAAGGGTGTCAAACCAAGAGAGGAAGAAGAAGAGCTCTCAAATCCCCAAACCCTAACTTAAACTATCTAAAATCTAATTATATGAATGTATATCTGAAAATGAAACCAAAATTCCTTTATATAGTAAGTTACAAAAGAAATAAAGGAAAAAGAAAAGAAAAAGAAAAGATCTCAAAATATCTCATTTACGTGGTCGACCGGGCCTCAAACCGCAATCGACTGCGCCTTCTTTATAAAAGTGCACTGTCTCCTTTTCACGGCAAAATGCAAAATCGTGGTCGACAGGGCCCTGAACCACGGTCGACCGACACTCTATTTTTGGCAGCTCTTTGGTCCATGAAGAGGGGGAAAAGGTTGCAAACGGAAACGGCCATAACTTCACTGTCTAGACTCGAAATCACGCACCATTTACGGCCACGCGAAGCTCTCTCGATGAGCTACGCATTCGTGGAAATTACATGAGCCAAAGATGAAATGTGAATGGAGTAAAATGCCCTTGAAGTAGCATCCGGTGATGGAACTTCTCCGAAATGCAACGGATCCTCACTTTTAGCGTTCCAATACCTACAAAAGCACAATTAACCCCTGCAAAACATGTATATATCAAAATCCAAGGTTGTCTGGTTAATGAGCATAAATATAGGCATTAAGGATCGTAAAAGCGCTCATAAAGATATAGGGTAGAAATATGTAATATTTGATACGAAGTGGATGAAACAATAATTTTTATGCTCATTAACCAAGGATATCAAAATAGAAGGTAACATAAGAAAAATCTTAACACTAATTCAGTTAAGAATCATCGGGCAAGAAACCATCGGTTAGAGCATCGCCACCTTCTTTACCTGCTAAGACTATAGCCTCGTCATTATCCCCTTGCCACTGATTTACCGTATCAGCGATATCAGGACAGTGGGTCATCATCCTCTCCTTTAATTCCTCATATCCATCCAAAAAATAGCCAAGGCACTCCGTGGTGAACTCAGTCGAGGACTTATAGACTTTGACAGCTGCTGCTCCAGCAGAGGCAAGGGTGTAACGAGTAGCTTTCAGCTCCATAGAAAGGAAAACCTTCTCTTGCCTAAACTTCTCCTGCTTATCCGTAAGGGCATTATTCAGTTTCTGAATTTTGGTATAATCGGTATCAATTTTTTCCTTGAGGGTGGAGTTCTCAGTTTCCACCTTGCTTAGATGCTCATTCTTTTCCATCAATTGATCATCTCTCTCCTTCAACTTAGCAGATATCTTATTGTGTCCAGCCTTCAAATGTCTTATTCTCCTCGACCACCTTATTGTAATCCACATGATTCATCAAAGACTTCTCTCGAAGAACAGGGCATACCATGTACACCTAAATAACAAATAAAATAAAGTAGATAAGACAGAATGATCAACACTATATAGTAATAAACAGTTTAAGAAAGGATCCTACTACTAAAAATCTGTATTGCATCAATGTCTACAAAGAATATGGGTCAGAACATCTCAAAAACTCAAAATCTTTCACATGACCACGATAACCGATTAAATCAGTAACACTCTTAGCATGACAGACGATAAAGTACTTGTCGGCCTTAAGATCCTTATACGTAACCTTGTGTTTTTGGTCAAACTTAAACTCAGGAACTTTACCAGAGCGAGAGGTATGGCCTAGAACAAAATTATGACCAGGCCCAGAAGTACAACCAGGTCCCTTCATCAACTTGCATAGGGATTTTCTATCCTAATCTTCATCCCTGGACCGTTTATCTCCGACTATGGGATGCATGGGTCTTTGCATTTTGCCATGGAAGCATCTTCAGCCTCTTTCTGATTAGTAGATTATTAAATTGTCCTTGAAGCAGCAGCCTGCTCGACCTAAGTTTATTTTTTCCCAGCACCAACTTTTTTCTACCTAGCCAATGCTAAGACTTTGCGATCCATGGGGTGAGGAGACATTCCTAACATATCTTTGGGCGTACGATCTTCTATACCTGAAGAACAGACGAGAAAATGAATCAAAATACAGAGTTGAAGCACTTGATGATAAAGAATAGGACGCTAGTCTAACATGCCTACCTCAAAGTTCCCTTCTCCACCTGAAAGCTTCTCACCTGTTTCAACATGGGTCTCTTACAACATGCACCCTTCAAAGGGAACCTCAAATTCTATCGGAACAAGACCACCGGGAGGTATGATACTTGATAGTTATAAATTTCTCAATGAAAAATAGTGCTTCGAACTTTAGAGGGTTCTTATCATAGTACATATCAATAAAGTCAATCAAAGACCTGGCATGACTTGGGGCTCATTTCACTAAAATAAGCAAACAAAATGGAATTATCAAAACAAGAAAATGACCAAAAAAGAGCAATCAAATGGCAGGAAAAGTCTTTACCTATGTAGTTGGGTCCATTCCATTCCCTGGGGACCCTATATGATTTATCCCATTCATAGGACCCAAATTCCCAATCTCCTTTAATAAATGCATAATATCCTTTCCATCTGTGATTTATAGTTTGGACTACGGTAACCATCCCATATCGATACTTTGGAGTGGAAAAATAAAAAACCCGAGGGCTTTGGCATTTTCTTTCAAACCATGAACATATTTAAAAATGTTTCCCATAAAATCAAAGCCTATTTTGATCTTCCATAACATCATGGCCAATAATATTGTCATATGGTCATTTAGAGGCAATTGGGTCAAAGTCACACCATAACCTCTCAGTATAGAACAAATGATTGGATGAAGACACAGCCTAAACACCACTTGGAGAGGCAAATCTCATCAGTAAATCTCATATACATCCCTCATAAAAGAGACAACCTTAACACTAATGGATAGTCTAGTCTGAATGGATATAGTAAGGGAAAATATTTTTATCAATGCATCAAGCTCCTCTTCAGTGCTAGTGAATTGATATCATCGAGCATCGGTGCCGCTGCGGGATTACCGGTTTCAAAGAACCCGAAAGGTCCCTCTTCCTCCTCATCCATAGCCTCATCATGGGACCCATCAATAGCGTAAACATATGATTGGAGACCAAAATTCTCAGGCCAAATGTCCTCCGCCCTATCATTAGGAGCCTCCTAAAAAAGAGAATCAAAATTATTGGGGTTCATGGACACAGTATTCACACAATCACGCTTAGTAGAGAGAGGTACAACAGGAGTGTAATACCCAGCTCAATTAAATATCGGGTGATCAGTGATGAAACAAACAGAACCAGTCCACAGAGGGCAGTACAAGACGTATATATGCATCGAAATATAAATGCCACTTTCGTAGGGAGCACGATTGCATTTAGCATATGCAATAAGCCGTTAAACCCCTAGGTTACCCTAGTGGACGAGTGTCATCTCGTGAGGGTTTTCAGGGATGATCCCACGAACATCAAATGGTTTCCTCAAAATATGCCCAAACCAACATGCAACAAGCCCAACAATAAAGAAAAGGATTCCATACGCATTATTAGCACATTGAACGAATTCAAATAAAAGTCCGAATCATTAGCATTATGGAATGCAACTCATATAATTGAAACCTTAAAATGTGGCGGGGGAGCGAGCACATGCAAAGTGTGATTTGGAAAAAACATAAATAAACCGGATACTAACTAAAGCAGACATATATTCAACCCTTGCGGGCATTTCACTCATCAAGCGAATTCACTCGAAACAGGGAGCTAACAAACGGCATGTGCGGGCATAAGGAGTAAATGTAAATGGAAACTAGGTCGCACACATGTCACAAATGAAGAACGCTATATATAAAATGAAAAATTATAATCTCAATGAAAGATACCGCTCACTAAAGGAGGCGAAATGTATTTTCATAGATTATCAAAACTATTTTGACTTTTAAATTACATCTACTTAAGATCACATAGGACTTGTATAAGGTTATAACGTAGGCTAGGCTAGGGTACGAAACCAAAGGAATGTATGTATGGATTCAAAGTGTTCGGAGATGAAAACTCAGGAAAATGGGAAAATGCGAAATATATCAAAATTGGAAAACAAGTTCCAAACGAGCATTAGATATATCATCGAGGAGAGTAATCAAAGCTTATTGAACTATATACAACATATACAAATTTCTCTTTCTTTTCTTTTCTTCTTTTTCTTTTGTTTTCTTTTGCTTTTTGCTTTCTCTTTTTCATCACTTTTTCACATCTCTTTTTCTTTACTTTTCAAAATCTCACATGCCTAAATCGCAACCGCAACACAACAACAACATTCAATCCCATGTAACATTCCAAACAAAGGTATGGAAGGTGTATGTATGGTGTATAACTCCAATGCGGAGTTGCTTATGGGATTGGGGTTATGAAACGAAAGGCTACTATTTAGGCTCAAAGGGGTTGACGAGGGTCAACATATAAGGTGAGCTCAAGGCTAATATGGGTGATATAACAAAGATGGCCTATGATCATTTCAAAAGTTTATGCAATTCTTGAGTCAAAAAAACTTTGAAAATCATGCTCAAGTAACACATTTCATGTATGAACTCAATTAATGAACAATCAATGAAAGAATAGTGAGATTAACAACGAATTCAACGTTTTAAAATAGGAAAGAATAGTGTATACACTGACAAACGACGAAAGGTACAAAGCTTACTCGATGTAAGTACATACAATGCAATAAAAGATTATCGAGTTATAAAAATCTTAAACCAAATCAATAAAGTAAGAAAAGTGCATGTGCTCATGGGATTAAAGTTTAATTCATGAAGTTATTCATAATATCAATAATCGAGGACTAAAGTCTAATAACTTCTAAAATCGAGAACATGCATCATTGGGTTGTCTATTGGATAGGGCAATTATTGAAATTTATCATGAGAAACAAAGGCAAAATGCCCAACAAAGGAGAAAAAATAAAGAAAATCTTTTTGAAACTAATGAATGGATAGAATATCCCACACCCCCTAACTTAAAACCTAACATTGCTCTTAATGTGAATTAAGAACCAAGTTAAAGAGAGGAAAATAGCGATATTACCCAAAACTGGAGCGATCCTCATAAGAACAAGTCCAAAGAATCTACAAAACAAGTTAGTACCGAGCATAGCAAAAACAAATAACAAAAAGTTAACTAATTACACTAGACTAAAATAAAAAGAAAGAATAAAAAGATATCTATATACAACCTACTATTTAGGCTTCACACTAACTATACACTATAAGTCTAAATAGCTTAGGGTCCACCGTGAAAACGATTTGACTTTGGAGGATAACCGATGTACCCTCACTCACAAGCATGCCCTCCAAAAAATTTGAATTCCGTTTGAACAACGGAAGGCATGTGTAAGGCGGAAGAAATGAACCATCGTCAATTAAAAGTTTTGGAGGGACGATGGGGGATTTGGATTGAACGAGTGACAAAAACATGTGGGGACCGAGAAAAGCCGAATATCCTCCCAATGATTTTGAAATTGGAATAGGAGGTGGTGCATACAAAGGCAAAGATGCATTCGTAGAAGGCGACTCAAGCAAGTACTCCTCATCAGCGAAAAGATTTAAAACATTAAAGTTTGAAAACGAATCATCGGGTACTCGTGACGGTGTGATAACAGAGAATGAAAATGGGGAGGAAAGAAATTCAAACTCATGAGATGAATCATCATCGCATGAAGATTGAGTTTCCAAGGAAATAAGATCATTTTCAATGAAATGTTCTTCTTTAGGGGCCAAAAAAGAAATCATTTCATTGCAAACAGATATACATCATTTTCATCCTCACTTTCAATATCTATTACGCAATGGGCAAAGTCGACAATGATTTGTTCCAAAGTAGGCACAAAGTCCTCATTTGGTTCAAAACATTCCTCGACTTCAAAAGTCTCGGAAGAAAATTCGTCGTCAGATTACAATAATAAATCCAATTCATGTTCCCACAAACGATTTTCTTCCCGATAACAATTTTCAATTTTCTCATTTTCAAGCATACGCAAGCCCTCACCAAAAGTCATAGGTTGAGGTGCGGATACTTGGAAATGAGAACTTTGAAAATTACCATCGGACTTAAACTTAAACTCATTATTATAGGAATTTTGAAAACTATTGCAATTCGTTTCAAAATTCCTATTATAAGGAGGTAAAGGCCCAAAATCATTATCATCATCATCAAAATACACGCATTCCAAAGCTTGACTTTTGTAATACTTGCCCAAAGTCACTTTAGATGTTGCATTTTTTGGGGATTCTAAGTATTGACCAAAAGTCACTTTAGATGTTGTTTTTAAGTTGTTAGAAACTGACAAAGTTTGACCGATTTTTTTAAAATAGCAAAAAAAATTATTTTGAGATGAATTTTTTTTATGGTCCTACTGAAATGTTTAAAAATCATTAAAAAATTAGCTCAAAAATATCTTTTTTATTATTTTATCAAAAATGGTCCGCACCAGCGGTATGCAAACTGTGATATGCATGAGAACCTCTCTCTCTCTCTCTCTCTCTCTCTCTCTCTATATATATATATATATATATATATATATGTGTGTGTGTGTGTGTGTGTGTGTTGGTTTTTTGAAAAAAAAAATCCAAATGGTTTTTTTTCTTTGGCCAAATATACTCATGGCCAAACACGACCCCGGCCAATATTTCGGCCACCTCATTATCTCTCTCCTCCCTCTCCTCTCATAACACATACACACACACACAGATAGATAGATAGATAGATAGATAGATATTACACTTCTAATATTCAAGGTTCTATTCAAGGTTTCAGAGGAAAGAAATTATGAGATTTTGATTTACAGAGTTTTTGATTTATCAGATCCTGTTTCGAATTCGCCGGAGAAAGACAAAACCCGCCTGATTGAACCGATGAAAACCGACTTGGTTGAAAAAACTATGGGTGAAGATTCGTGTATTGGAAGTCAGGAAACCGTGGTGAATAAATTGAGTGAGGTTAAGAGAGTTGATAAATTCATTTGATGAGTTGACGAGTTTTACGCTGAAGAATCCCTGACGAGCGGAGGTGGTCGGCGGCGACGTTTCTTGGTAGTCAGGTATGTTAAAATCTTTACCATATATATTTAGTTTCAATTTTTTATGGTCTTAAGAATTTTAGCTCTCCACATGAGAATAGGAAGAACAACCCACCCACCTTTTCAAATCCTTTTGTCAAACAGTAGTGTATATATATGCTTTCAACTATTGTGAAAGCTTGTAACAGTACTAGAATACAACATTTGAAAGACTCTCCCTCATTTCTTCACATTTTAAACCACTGCTTCCCAATAAATTTACAGACATAAGGATATCCTCAAATCACTCATGTCTCTACAACGAATAAATATTGGTCGAACCATGGACGATTTCGGACAAGTTCACCCTCTTGCACATGTTATATAGATTGATGTTTTTTTAATCCAAAATTTCATATTTGTGTTTTTAAATTATTGAATAAAGATTTTTTATTTTTTTCCTCAGATTAGATGATAGTTTTTTATCTATTAAAAAATAGTTTTTTTGGATAAAATTATTTTTCTGGAAATCATTTTAATTTTGCTAACAAAAAAAATTTTTGGATGAAAACATTTTTTCCAGGAAATCTTTTATCAAAATTATTTTTTATGCTTTTTTAATCATGGTTAGATCTTTTATTTTTGGAAATTGTTTTTCTTTTATATTATTTTTAAATATTTTTTTCTTTTTTGTGTATATTCTAAATTTTCTGTAATTATTGTTTTTTTTGTTTTATTAGAAATTTGGCCTTTTATTATTGGAATTTATTTTTGCAATGTTTTTACAATTTTTTTAGAATATTTATTCAGTTTGCAAATTTCTTTTAAAATATTTTATCAATTTATTGAATTTTTTTTCTATTTTTATGTACTTTCCATATTTTTAATTATGTTTTCTGTTTTTTATGTATTTTTCAGATTTTCAGTAATTATTGAACAGTTTTTCTATTTTTTATTAGAAATTTGTTTTTTATTAGAAACCTAGTTTGTTATTAGAAATGGTTTTCTTCGCATTATTTTTTTAAAACTCTTTAAAGTATTTATTCAGTATTTTGCAAACATTTTAAAAATAGCATCCAGATTTTTATGTAGATTTTTTAGTATTTTCCTAATTTTAATATGAAATCTTTTTTTAATTGAAAATCTGTTTTTTGTTGGAAATTTGTTTCATTATTTTTTTATTGGAAATATGTTTTTTTTAATTGGGAATATTTTTTACATGTTTTTTTTTAATTTCCAGAATTTTAAATACTTTTGAAATAATTATTATGCAGTGTTCATTTATTTAAAGTTTTATATTCATTTTGACCAAAATACCGTCAAATGTGATCATGTTCGTTGCCCAATGTTTTCTTTAAAATATTAACGGAGTTGGACGGTAGGTGTTAATTGAATGTCGTATTCGAATGATGACAAGCCAAAGGCTTTAGAAGAAAAAATATGAGGTTAATTTTAAGTTTTTGCGCATGTTAGTTAGTGTTTATGGGTCTCCTTTTAATTAACAGTTTACTATGCTTTTAGATGACACCCTATGTACTTTTTCATCTTTTTGAACATTCTTAATATCTTTTACCTTTATTTGCATTAATAATCGCATTTTTGTCTAAATGCGATTCAAGTTTCAAAAAAAAAAGTTATTGATGCCAAATATATATATATATATATATATAATATGTATTATGTTTGACTACTTATAGAATCGAAGGCGCTCTTTGAGGTTGACTATTTATGTGAATTATCAAGTATACATTAAATAATATAGTCATTTTACAATAAAATAGTTGTTATGACCACAATCATCAAACATTGATGGAAATGTTAGTTGGGTCACTTCATTTATTGTTCGGATTACAATGTGTTTAATCGCCACCTCTTTCGGTTCAAACACAAGGTAGTTTTTTTTAAAATAAATAACATTTTTAGCAAATTTATGATCTAGGCCCACTCATATACACACACACACACACACACTCGCGTGCGCGCGCGCGAGTGGTTCATATACGTGCACCAAGTACGGTCCTCCATAAGAGATGCTTTTTATATAAAAAAAATATATGTTTTTTTGGGGATATAAACATTTCAAAGTATCCTTAAAAAAATCATCTCAAAATGATTTTTTTTTATATCTTTAAAAATTGATCAATATTTAATAGTTAAGCGACCAGATTGATATGTTTTGTTTAAGTCTACACTTACAAATATTTTATATTTTTCCCTGAAACAGTCTCGAAGCTGACAGATAGAATAGAGCACCAATAAGAAATTGATTTTGATTATCTCGAATCTTATACATTCAAGGTATCATCAATGGTAAAGTGTGTCTTAAGTGACTGCATCTTAAAAAAATTTGTTTGAGAAGTTTGTAGTGTATTTTATTTTTCAATTTCGTTGATAATTTTCTACAATTTTTTTCTAAAACATGTTTACATTTTAAAACAAATTGTCGTTAATTTGCAGGATCAAAGGAATAGAGATCAATGATTAAGTGACCGTAATGATGCTTGGAATTTTGAAGACATTTTCAATTTTATAAATGAAATTTTATTATGCTTTGGGTTTTCCTTAATAAAATATATGTATGCTTAAAGACTTTTTTACAGCTACTGTTTGGTATATCAATAGTTTGTCAATATATATGTCAGTTATATATAATGAAATAATATAATTTTGAGAATATATTTAAATAATCTATTTCAATGAATAATATTCGTAACATACATTTTCACCTGCGCATCGCGCGGGGTACATGCTAGTATATATATATATATATAACCCCAAAACACACGCACACGCCCAAATTAAACACATACACACACACACACACTGCTATAACACATGCACACACCCACTGTTATAACATAGGGACATACCTATTTACACACCCACACACACACATATATATATATATATATACAATAATGTTCTTGTTCTGATTGACCCGCATTTTAAAAGTGCGGACCAGACATGTGTCACCTGGCTGTGAGTCCAAGTAAGAGAGAGAGCGCACTTATAATTTAGCTGATAATTTATGGGTTCACCGCCAGGAGACACATTTCCGATCTTCACGGTTAAAATGCGAGACATTTCGCACAAGAGATTATATATATATATATATAATGCAGTAGGGGTATGGATGATAAAAATGTCATGATATTTTAGCATGACATTTTTGTGTGCATGGGCATGCATGAAATGTCACGCTAAAAGCAACTCTTTTTTTCTTAATTTTTTTTTAATAAAGGTTTTTTTATTTTTTTAAAGGGGGAGTTTAAGCAAAAGCATGATATTTTTTTTTCATTTTTTTAATATCGGCTGAGTTTTGTCACGGAGGCAAATTTATCGTCGTGCCATCGGCACGGCACATACTAGTGTGTATGTGTGTGTGTGTGTGTGTGTGTGTGTGTGTGTGTGTGTGTGTGTGTGTATATATATATATATATATATATGAAACACCACCTACCCGGTTTGAAAAAACACTCACGGACATACATATACAGTGACGGAGTCATGAATTTAGCCTGTGTGGGTCACAACCTAAGGATGGGGGTTTAGGGGCGGTAGACCCCGAAATTTTAGACAATTATAACTCAAATAAAATAACATCAAATACAATAACAACTCATTACTAAAAAAGAGATATATTGCAAATTCCTAAAAATAATAGCTTCAATCCACTAAAAGAGATAAACATATGATAGTGAGAATATCCTAAACTTGGCTCTCTTTTCTCTTTACTAGTTGTGCCCATGTGCATTGCACGTGCAATTGAATCCGGAGATTCATTTACAGCTTTAAAAATAGGCAAGAATCACCAACCCGGCCTAATAAGTTTTGAAAAGAACTCAAAAATTAGAGGTAAAACATTTTAATATTTTCTCAGATAGGCATATTGAAATAACAGCTAGAGATCAAAATCAATTTACTGTGAAATTCTATATCGGGTCTTTTTCTTATTCATCTAAAGTAAATATAGTTGATGTTAAGAAAGAGTAAGAGCAAGTGGAAAAAAAATAAGCAAATAAAGAATTAAAAATCGAGGATTTAAATAAAAATCTCAAATTATAAACCTCAAATAAATTAAATATACTTACATTTAGGGAAAGTACTAAGAAGAAGTAAAATTGGCCACAATGCACAAATAACATGTAAAAATATATAAATATTACTCTAGAGATGTAAAATATAAAATGAAACTACAAATTACAAATAGTAAACTCACAAATGAAACCTTTAATTATACAAATAAAAGTGGAAATGGATAATAATTATTGATTTAATAGTACAATCGACATGCTTTAGTTCATTTTATATTATCAAACACAGAGATCTCAAAGATATAATAATATTTACTGAGAAAAAATTATTACTCAAAGACCAAATAAACTTAGCCAACTGGAGCATAACATCCCCAAAAAATATACCCAAGATCTTTAAAAAATAAAAGACGAAGTAAAATTTTTAATTCAATGAAAGTGGGTGAACTATTGGAATTGTCTAAATTGGTATCAAAATTATATCAGCGAAAGCGAGAAAATAGCCTAATGACCATTTATATATTTGAAGTTACTGAGCAAACTTTTCCGTTGGAGAAATTGTAAAATAATATGTGCAATGTTGAGATTGAGATCATTAGTATAAACATTTGTAAAAGTATTCAACAAATATTGACATTAATGCAGTAAAGTGAAAGAACAAACTATAAATCCCAAAACATAAACATGATTGGTAAATTATTAAAATAGATTTCAATGTAATTCCTTGTATTAAACAAATGAGATAACTGTAACTCTTTGAGTGATGCATAATATATGTTATGTGTGTGTGTTGTAGGATCAGTTTTAAGGGTGATGGATACAATATTCTCAATGAACTAATGAATGTGTGTATAGGGTTTCCAGTGTTCACTATGAACAATAATTTGCTTGTCACCGTTACTTAACTTAAGGATTTCCTATAGAGACAAAAATCTGGATATCATTGAAGCACACAATATATATGACTCACTTGAGTCTAAAATATAGGAGCTTGTCTAGTTTGAAAATAGAGACAAAATTGTTTCATCCTTTGTTTATTCCTGAGCCTCGTGCCTCTTCATGATTTGCATCAAAGACTATTTAAGGCTGAAAAAGGTAGTAACCAACACAACTCACAACACCTAGGATTGCATTTATTTTTCATATTGTGTGTATGAGGTGTGTGTGTGTGTGTGTGTTCCCATTGGTTTAAAATATGTTTTAAAAAAATAGAATTTTTTGAACAATTAAAATTTATTTTTTAAACATTTAAAATTAGGTTTAAAATTGTTTGGGGCTAACTCATAATATCTTAAACTGCCTAAAACTTACCTGGGTAGAATCCGAAAGTGCTAGAGACTTTTGGGGTAGCAAATAAGATTTTTCAAAGATAAAAAACACGCATTTTTAAAGTAAACTAGTGCAACACGTGTTGTCTTATTAACGACTCGATCTGTGTTTCTTTATACTCATATACTTAAAGCTCAATCTGGAATGTTCATCCGTTTTAATCAATGATCTACATGTGCTTCTATTCAATCCATGTGATACCCGTTTTAGCCAATTGTTGTTTAGTTTTAAGCGGTGCATTGTGATCCTTTAGATTGATCACCCAACAGTCGAATTAATCCTGATCGTTGATTTCCCTTGACATTCCAGAGCCTTCCATCGTCCAGTACAAATAGAGACAGAGGGTGAATCGTTTTTAACTTTTGGCAAGTCTAAGAGAGAGGATAAAATAAGAGAGAGAGAGAGAAAAAAGAAAATCTCAGCCAAACTCTAGCCAAATTTTTCCAAATTTTTTTTTAGAGATAAAGTGTTTCCGTGTTACTAGTTCCTCTCTGGTTCAAATCTCGTGTCCAAACACTGTCACCAATTTTGATCTCGTCTCACATATTTAAGATTTTAGATCTGATTAAGTGATAAGTCACGATCTTTTAAAATTGATTTATTTTTAGAAATCATCTCTCCGTGTTGGGTTTTTTAGTTTAAAACATTTTTATCAAATCTTTCGCAACATATCCCTCTTTCTATTTTCAAGTAATCTCAGATCTAAAGACGTTTATGTCTCTAAGTTCATATTTCACATTTTGTGAAATAAGTTTGTAAATAAATAAGAGAGACATATAGGATCTTGACTCTTTTATAATAGCACTATTATCTTCTGATCTACCTTCAAAAAGGAAGTCTAATTTCAAGAAAATTTGATTCAGACTCTTGCATGTCATTTTAGAATTAATTTGTAATTTGTAGGAAACTGTCTATATAAGTGTGAGTGAGTTGCATGCATGTGTTAGGCACATCACATCACTACACTATCACACAACAACACTAAAGTTGTGTTGGTAAAGGATTTTTTACCATCTGAGTCGACGTACCGAAGGAGCTAAGGAGTAAAGCTTAGAGGACGTTAAAGACAACACTCAGAAGCCAGAAAAGTCGAAGAAAAAGCTAGGAGTGCTGGTATAAATTCTTGACTTAGGTTTAGGAATGATTTGGTTGGATATTACGTTGCTTGTTTGTACTCTATAACTCATTCTAGTGGATTTTTGTTTTTACTCCGTAGAGGGAGTCATGGATGTTTCCCCTGTTTGATAGGGGTTTTACCACGTTAAAATCTTTGTATTGTGTGAATGCTTTTTTATGCTTGTTTTACTTTTGTCATCACTGCTATAAGTGTTTAAAATTCTTTTAAACCTTAAGTTTCTAAGTAACTGAAATTTCTTGTTCAAAAACTTCTTCTAACACATCTTGTATTTTATTGGTGTTATTAAAAGACTTTCCCCAAGAAAACATTTCAGACCGTTCTAAACTGTTTTAACTTTTGATTAAACGACTTAGTAAGGGATTTTCAATCATCAGTATTTAGTTTAAATGTTTTTCCACTAAAACCTACAATAATTTTAAGAAACTGCTTTTTATGTTTCTAAGATTTTAAGGGAACATTGCCATGTTTGATGGCCTGATTTAGGATTATAGCCTATACAGAGATGGTAACAGTGGGAAACCTGGGCAAGATCAAGTCAGGTAACCAAAGAGCTAAATCAATTAATAAATATATGAGGTAACAATTACCTCATTATAACTATACATACGTATACCCAATTTATATTACCTCTTTAGCTTTTCGGGTAGATTAATTGAATATAATTAAAGAGTGATCATTAATCTAGACAATCATATTGATTCTTAATCGAGGGTGTTTTTTTTAAAATTAAAATATCATAACACATATAGACCATTCAGATATTTAAGCATAACTATATTTGGATGAACATGGAATCCTTGCTATACGTAATAAAATAACATCAGGAGACAATTTATGAAATTACTATAAGTATACACACGTGTATATATAAAAGCACATGTATATATACCTCCATTGAATATGTGTGATGATCTCAATTGGGGAGGGGTTTGTAAATGATTGGCTTGATCCCTGATATTGTGTAACTCAGAGTAAAGACTAAAAGGTAAATCAGATCAGAAAGAAAAAAAACCATCACTATAGTTCTTGTTTATTTCACAAAGCCCCACCATACTCAGACTCGAAAATTCTTATTGTATTCACAAAGTAAACTTTCGAAAAAAGCATCAACACAATTTAGTTCTGACATTTTTTCAAACATTTGATAAATAAGAAGACAATAACAGTAAGAAACTTGCTTTATCAAAGAAATATATAGCATAAAAATAAGATATACAACAAAACACAAGGCTCAAAATCTGAAATCACCAAGTAATCAAAGAAAAAAACATAGGCATTCCTTCAATTCAGTAACCCGAAGAAAGAGAGAGAGAGAGCCTTTTGATGCATAAATAAGAGGGGAAAACACAAAGGCATCTCAGTGAATAAGAGAAGAAGAGAGGCTTTTCGTGGGTAAAAGAAAAGAGAGAAGTCAGAACGGATGTGTGATCAGAATGGTTGGCAAATGAAGGATTATGAGTGAGGGTAGATTGGAAACATGTGTACAACTGAGGGTAATAAGGTAAAAATATTGATGCTTAAGATTTCTATACTTTTTAAGAATTAGAGATTATTATACTTATGTTTCTTATTCACACTTTTTATGGCAGTCATCACAAAAAAGAGGTATGTTCTCATACTAAAATTTTAAAATTTTTGCCCAAAAAACTTTTCCATCAGTTCCATAATCAATCTAAACCCTATGCATGAGTTCTTTCTTCAGATCAATTTCAATGCATATTTTCACCAAACTAGGCTAAGAAAGGGAAGTTTAGCAAGGGGTTTAGCATTGTAGCAGCAACGGTTGGAACATCTAGAGTAATTGTTTTTAATTCTGAGCAGGGCGCGTGCCCTCCAGTAACATGCTCCCTCCGCCACTGTACATATGTATACTCATATAAAATTTACATGGTTCTCTCCATCTCTCATATATACACGAGTAAAACTACGCATACCCACAAAAAAACTATTTTGTGTACCCGCTTAACGAGACAAAAATGGGTACAAGTTTTTAATGTATTGGCAGGACACATTTTTATGACCTGGAGGGACCCACAACAAGAAGAGTATGAGTTTTTAATGCATTGGCACTACACCAAATCTGCCGGATTATCATGGTCATTGACCTTGACAAGTTGAAATTATTAAGGTCAATGACCTTGATGTGACACCCCGCCTAATTAAATACCGGGCGATCAATCATTTATTAAATTAAAATCAAGGTGAACAGTTGGTTCATTCTTAGCATCACTGTCGCAAATTAAAATTTTCAAATTTAAACACCCTAATTAATTAAGCTAAGTGTCAAAACCATTTAAAACTTTATTTCCATTTTATTAAATCCAATTATAAAACCTTTGACCATTAACATTTTAAGAGTCACACATTAAGTATGAGAATAAAAATGAACATTCAAGAGTTTAAACATCAATAACAAATCCCAACTTTAAAACACTAAAGGAAAACATCCTGACAGTAATAAATTCCGAAGTAAAGATACTGAAAGTAAAAGAATTGCAATCTTTGACAAAACCAACTAAATAATGGAAAAGGGCGACACATGCCCCACTGGATAAAACTGAACTAGAAGTGGAGTCAACAATGAAGTCGTCTAAGCAATGGCCTGCAACTCCCACAAAAACTACAACATGTTCCATCCAAATAATCCTAAGCATGACGCCCCTGTGGCTGGGCACCTGTAATACATATATATATACACAAGAGAGAAGAGAGAACAACCAACGGGTCAGAGTCCGATTGTAAAACAGTTTTAAAATAGTTTAGCAAGTATTTAAAATGCTTACCGGCTAATGCAACAATCATATTAGTATGCGACACTCTCTTGAGAATTCTCACCCCTCATCTAGTGTGCATGTCTACCGTACTAATGAATCTCAGACATCTCTTTAACTTATTCTTCATAAGTCTTAACACGTGAAATTAAAGTTATGATATTCACTTTAGAAAATCTATCTTTTCAAGATTTCTTACATTATTTAGAATAATTCCATATCGTTATAACGTTTTCGAATACTTATAGTGAAGTGAAACATTTATTCATTTCATAAATACTTATACGCACAGTATAAAGTTCCCATATATATATACGTATATATATATATATTAGTTTCACATATAATATATATACAAACGGCACCCCACATAAAATCTATGGTGCAAAGATTCCATAAATAAGTATATATATACCAATCACTCATATAATATATATGAGTGGTGCTATGGGTACCAAATAACTCCCCCAAATCTCCACCTAATAGCATTGATGAGTTGTGCCCTGGCGGGACCCATACCATAAGGTAGGGGTGGCCGTGGGCCGGGCCTGGGCAGGCCCGGTCGGGCTCGGGCCGGGCTTGAAAAATTAAGTGTTATCCCAAGCCCGCTCGGGCCTAGATCGGACCTTATTATGTAATCCCAAGCCCGCCCAGATTTGAAAGCTCTTTACCCAAACCCGCCCGATCGGGCCCTATTATGTTAATTAAAAGATTTTTTTTTAAATTAAAATACCTATTTTTTTATTTAAAGACCAATTTTTTTAATTAAAAATCTGTTTTAAACTCCATATATTACAAAGTCCATTTATAAAGTTTCTCACTTTACATGAAAAGACTTGGTATACGTTTTTATATTTATAGAAGTCCCCCCCCCCCCCCCCCCCATATATATATATATATATATATATATATATTTCGGGCCTCGGGCCGGGCCGGGCCTCATCGGGCTTAAGAACTCATGCCCAAGCCCGCCCGAAAAAAAATCGGGCCTATAAAATTTTGTCAAGCCCGCTTTGCGGGCCTATTTACCTTACCCAAGCCCTATTTTTTTATTGGGCGGGTTGGGCGGGCTTGGCGGCCCTCGGGCCTATGGCCACCCCTACCATAAGGTATAACACTTAAAGCTATTTGGGGGATGATTTGGGGGAGTTGTTTGGGACACATAGAATTTTCCAATATATATATACACTAACGGCACCCCACATAAAAATTGTGCTAGCATACTCTGCTATCAAGTCCCCGTATCACTCGTGCTAAGGGAATACTAGTTCAGAATCACTCTCGAACTGTATTAACACAAAACACATACAAATGGAGGCGAAGCATAGTTCCCAGTCCTAAGAGGTCAGTACATACCCTCACGTCTCTTAGGACCATCTGGCTATCACTCAGATAGCCTGTAATCAAGGAATCCTATGTTCTAGGGTACAAGTCAATATTCCCCATAAAGGTCCCATCGAGATAAGACTGTCCCGGCACGAAAACTCCCGTGATAACAAGTAGCCCGGGTACGATTTTTACACAGAAATAATATATGCACAATCACACCGTCATATATAGATATGTATTCACATCCACATTATTAATTTAAGTGTGCTCACGACCCATAATTATAATTATCCGTTATTACACATTTTTACTCAATTATCTCGTATAACGGACTCGTTCATTTTATTCTCGTAATTAAGTTATTCTAAACTCACTTCTCGTCACTCGAAGTATTCTCTTTACCTAAGTACAATTTCAGTAGGCCCTCACTCACCTTCTAATACAACTTCCTATACCTTTCGATTATTAAATCAACGCACGTATGATTTTCTAAGTATGAATATCTCCCCGTTTACCCTTTATTTCCCTTCACATTAAAGTCCCACTTAACGGGGTTTATCTTGACCCTACTGGTCCTTTTTATGTTCCATTATGTTCTAGCAACCCTAATCAAGATTTACTACGCATGAAATAGGATTAAGTTAACACGAGCAAAAAATGCAGTTTTCCAGGAGGGGTCGATCGATCGATGAAATGGGCTCAATCGATCGATCAAGCAGTTATGGCGAAATTGCAGAAAACCCAGCTACGGAAATATTACCCCAAACTCATCCAAATCATCATGTTTCAGTCCCAAACTCCCAACAACTCATACTGCAAGTGTTGTATACCCATATAAACAATATCCTACGTAAAACATGCGAGTTTTCATGAAGTATAACAAAATAAGAGGGTAAAATCTATATAAATCTCAAGAACCCTAATATTTTCTTTAGCTTAGTTTCTGTCATTCTTTTTCCAGATTTTCTATCACTAACACCATGGAAATTCGTGGTTCAACCTCTACATGGGAAACGGATTTCCAGAATATGATCTTTATCTCTAAAACATGTAAATCTTTGTCTCCAATTAATGTTTTCTTTCAAGAACACTAATTTTAATCAACCCTAGACTAATATAAAAGAAGCATTAACTTGATTAAAGCAAGATATATACTTGCCTAAAATTCAAAGTTCTGATTTGTGTAAGAATTTGGTGTGGTTGAGACCCTCGTTGCGCGATCTACCATTTGGCGGTGACGGCGGTGCAACCGGAGGAGTTCTTGCCCTAGAACTCCTTAAAAAGCTTCTCCTCTTCCTCTCCAATGGCCGTCATTAGTTTTTGGTTATGCTAACCCTAAAAGACAACACTTACCATCTGATATAACCCTAGCAAATTCGTGAGTTTAATTACCCATAATTACGAAATGTCCAAAATGCCCTCCCGGGGTACTAATTAAGCCTAAAAACGCCCGGAGACCCAAACTAAACCCCCGGGTACATTATTTTGACTATCTCGACCCTTCCGGACACTTTGGCACACTCAAAACGACCATACGAGCAACTTATAATTTATTCACTTTTTATAATAATAATTTAGTCAGGCGCGTCCTGACTTAATTTCCATAATTATCATTTTATTCACACGTGACAATTTTTATAAAATAAATAAATCTCATATATTACTATACTCATCCAGTAACATTCAACAAATTTCTAATAATTACTAACTCTCATCACGCTAGTAAATATTTAAAACAACTTTCCAGATTAAAATTAAATTAATTTATCTCGATTAAATTTAATAAATCCCTAAATTTAAAAGCCATAAAAATACGGGATATTACACTTAACAAGTTGGAATTATCAAGGTCAATGACCGTGACAATTCTGAGGGTGACAACTTTGGTTATCACGGACTTGTCATGGTCATTGACCGTGACTAGTTCATTAGACTTGTCACGATCAGTGACCGTGACAAGATTAGTCACGGTTAATAACTGTAACAAACCTGTGGCAGTGTTTAAAAAATTATCACGGTCAATGACCGTGATAATTCTGGGCAGAATTGAAAAAAAATCTGCTGGGCAGTATGGCCACTGCCACTGCCCAACAGTATATTTGTACCTGTTATAGCAATTTTGTACCTGTTCAAACATCATATATCCAAATAAAATAGAGATGATGTAAATATACATTCAAAACAATATGCATCACGATATCATCCAAATATAATTCAGATGTAACAACTTAAAACAATTCAATTCAAATAATGTCACTACATGTTTAGGGTAGGTCTGAGGAGGTGAGTAGGCCACACGATATACGAATTAATACACCCAACAATATGCATCGTGTCGTATTATTCACGCAATCACAATGGGGAGTTCTCCTTCCCGGGTATCACACGTGTGACGAGCACCTTGGCCTCGATGTCTTGAAGCAAACGTCCATGAACTGGCATACCCTAGACGGTATTCGGTTTCCTCAACCCCCACCCTATCCGCTGGCCATAAAATATGTCCATTATAAACACGCTCAGCCAACCAAGTGTCGACATCGATCGATCGAAGGGAGCCAAATTGGGGACTGGATCATCAGAGTTCGCACGTGTTAGTGATGAAGCAGCGAGGTCCACATCCTCGTCCTCCTGCACCTCCTCCTCCACTACCACCTTTTCCTTGCATTTCCCCTTACGGTTTCCACCCAATGAAGGCTTCATGAATGAGAACATATCTTGGATCGTCGCCTCCAAATGGGACAGCTTCGTGTCATGCAAGTCCACCGTTTGAGCCAACCTGGTGTCGCTCGTCTCCAATCCGATGATCCTAGATTTGGCCACCCATGATCTCACCACCTGTCCTCCCCTTGTGATCAGCACCAAGCACTTGAATGAGTGCGTCTATGGACAAAGATGCCTTATCGGCATCAGACTGCGACTCATGCACTTCCTTAAGCTTTGCCTGAAACGACAAAAAACACATGATTAGTTAAATAAGAAAATAAAAAAATTATAACGTAAGTAACATAAACTAAAATGTCATATTACTTACAATCGTGGTCGCGATGCTCGGGGACACCTCCTTATCCTTCCCTTGCTTCGTCCAAATAGCGACATAAGTATCGAGCCTATGTGGCTTACCCCCAGGACCACTCCCCGTCCCCTGAAATAAAATAATGCAGAATAATATTGTGACACCCCGCCTAATTAAATACCGGGGGCCCAGTCCCATACCAAATTAAAATAGAATATAAAGTTCGCTCATTCTTAGCATCACTGCCAAACACATTTACAACTCACCCAATACCCAATTATGCTGGTGTTAAAAAATTTCCAAATTTTAATTTTAACAAAATCCATTTCCAATTTAAGAATATCACAACACATTTTATTCTATAATACTGATAACAAAATAGATAACACAAAATAATTTAAATGCATTTGGAATAAACATTCCCAAGTAATAATTCAATACAGTAATCCGTCAATAGTAAATGTATTAAAATAACACGACTAGAAAAGTATTTGACCCCGATAGAAAGAGATAACTGAATCCTTTGGGCGACATGCCCTAACTAAGAGAACACTGTGAATAAAGTGAAGATAAGCGTCTAAGCAATACTCCATAGCTCCATAGCTCGTCAAAATCAACTAAGGTTGGTGTCCCTGCTGCTGGACACCTGATATAGAAGGTACAATAGAAAAGAAAATATGCAATAAAACGGGTCAGAGCCCGATGTGAAAATGATTTTGAAAATAGTAAGTATTTAACAAGTGCAATAAAGCATTTATTATGTACATGTTAGTATCCAACTCTCACTTTCTATTCTCACCTCTCATCTATAATGCACACTTAACGTTTCCTATTAACCTCCTAGTTAATGGTTCCTCCTAACTAGTTTCCATAATATGATTACATCCCATATCATAACCCTATATGTCCCATACCATACGTAGTACAATCATTCATATACATTTCTCATTAATATGAATTAAGCTCTTCAATAAATATTCATTAACTTATTTCAATTCTTTTTTCAATTCACCTTCATTTACAATTATCACACAGTAGGTTGATCCAACCACTATACATACATACATTTAATTCATTATATATATATATATATATATATATATATATATACCTATGCAATACGGCACCCCGAGTCACAGCTGCGGTGCAATGCATTACTCTGCTATCATGTCCCAATATCGTTGGTCACCGAATAGGGGACTAAAGGTTTGGTAAGGATTCCACGAACCACAATCAACAACATACAAGTTGGAGGCGAACATAGTTCTCGTATCTATGGGTAACGCACATACCTACGTACCCACAGTCAGCGGACTTATCAACTCCCCGATAAGTCTTTCATAGACCTATGTTCTCGAGCGACAAATTAAAGATCCCATAGATTCATCAGGATATGACTTCCCTCACATGCAAACCTCCCGTCCATAGCAAGTAAGCTAGGTATGTCATACACATAATCATAAATCAATCAAATAGGCATTATCATACCTATAATATACTAACAACAAGGTACTCACATTAACCTTAGATTATTCCCTTACGTAGCATTATATCTCTTTAAATTCCACGTATTAAAATATCATAACTTTACTTCCTAATTTAATTATCCCCGAGCCTTACTCAATACTCAAGGTTCAAATAGATTTTTCCTCAACATATACTCAGTAAGAAATCATTAATATCCTACTGTTCCATATTGTCATATCTCCCGAATTACTACGAAAAAAAGTCTCCCTTTAATTAAGGTTAAAACCGATAGTTTCAAATCTCTTATAAACACATCTTCTTTCACTTAGGATTAAACCCTCTTGTAAACTTAAGGATACCTAGATGTTATATTAAATCACCCATACTGGTCCTATCTTTAATCCTCATACATCCCCATCTGGAATTCAACAATTGAATCTAGCAACCGAAATTCCTTTAAATTAATTATCATTATTTTAATCAATTAAATCCCAATCGAATTAAATTCAAATCTTATCAAGGGCTTACTGATATTTTCTAAGTCCCATAATATCCAATTAATAATCAACAAATATCCACAATAGGTTTGGGATAAGAATCAACATTTAAAAGAAACAACTTTAGGAATTCTGAGGAGGTCGATCGATCGTAGGCAGGGGGTCGATCGATCGATCACTCAGGTCACAACCTGGTTTTTCTGTCTTTCTACAACTACGGGTTTAGCATTTTTTATCATTGAAACCTTCATTTTAACATCCCAAATGACTTATAATTATTACTACATGATATATCAATATATATGAACGATTTCCAGTACTCTAAACTGTAACACCCCGTATTTTGTGCATTTATTATTTAATTAATTCGAGAATTTTAAATTACTTGTGGGTTGTAATTTTAATTGAACTAATTATGGCAATATATGTTTAAATATTAATCGGGGAGTGAATGGTCAATATTTAGGTAAATTTATTTACTAAGTGAATAGTAATAATCTAATTGCGTCATTTCGGGTAGTAATGACGGGGTATGCAATTATCTTAGCCGGGAGTCGGTATAGACTAAATTGGGGGTGAGGTAAGGATTTTTATAAATTAATTCGGATGGCGATTCTGAGTGCGCAGTTGAGTCCGGATGGGTCGAGATAGTCAGAAAAGAGTACCCGGGGGTAGCGATTGGGTCTCGGGATATTTTTGGGCATAGCCGGGCCCGCACGGGGTGATTTGGGCTATTTTAATTTAGCCCATTAGGCTAAAAACGGGATTTGTGTTTTTAAACCTAAACCTAAGAAAAGGAAAAGGAGCAGCCAACATTATTCTAACCTAGGGTTTGAGAGGAAGATTGGGGGAAAACAATCAAAAGCTAATTTGGGAATTTTGGAGCAAAATCAAGGGGCTACTACAACGGATCAGACCCTACGAGAAATTTCAGGCAAGTGGTTAACTGTTTTTACTCCTAAACTGTGATATCCAATTCATATTTTAGTGATGTGTATACTAAAATTCGTTTTGGGGATAAATGGGTACAAAAATGGGATTTTGGGTAATAGAATAATTGAATGAGATTCAAAGTGAGAATTAGTTGTGTTTTATAATTCTGAAAATGAATGTCTGATTGGAATGTGAAATCCAGTAGGAGTTATGAACAAAATTGAGATGAATTGATGGAAATTAACCGGAGAAAACCCATTTTTAGAAATAGTGAGTTATGGTATGAATAGAGCATGATAAAACAGTTATAGATGATTGGGACTTGTTTTGGGAGTAATTGATTGGTTAAAAATAATGAGTTAAGGTTGAAAATCAGAGAGATAAGACCTTGGAAATTCGACTGTGGCAGAAACAGATCGGTGGAGAAGACGACCACCTGTTCGATCGATCGATCGACGGTTGGGGATCGATCGATCGACCTTTCAGTTATTTCGGCAGTTTGCCTTATGGATTTTTATGGGTTAAGATTTCAGTTGTAAATTTCCCCTAGCATAATTAAGAGAGAAAAATTTATTATGGGAGTTAATTCTTAACAATTATAAGGGAGTATAATTGAGGGTAGTGGGGGAATTATATGTGACACTTTGCAAATGAATTTTGGCGAATAAATTCTGAGAATATAAGATAACGAAATCGGTGAATAAGTTCGGGGATAGTAGTAGGGTAACGCTACTCATTTAAATTAATTAATTTGGAGTCGGGGACTAGACTCGGGTGATATTTAATTTCGGGCCACGTGAGCGAGTCCGGGCATGTTGGTTAAGTGACACCAAGGTATTTAATTAATTATTGAGAAAATAAGTAAATTTGGAGTTGGAATTTAAACTCGGGAAGGGTCAAGTTATGGGCCAAGTGAGTGAGTCCAGGTAATGGTTGGGCGATACCAAGGGTTAAATTAATTAATGTATAATTAATTAGCTAGAGTCGGGCTGTAGACTCGGGAAGGTATTTAAATTAATAGGTGGGTTAATTAATTTAAATGGGAGTTGAATTGTAGACTCGGAAAAGTGTTAAAATAATTATCATGAGATTAATTAAAAGAGAGTCGGACTACAAACTCGGATCGGTATAAATTAATTAATGTGTGAATTAATTAAATTAGAGTCGGACCATAGGCTTGGGATAATGATAATCTAATAAGTGAGAAAAGTTATTTAGTTGAGTCGGGCGAGAGACTCAGGACATTATAGGCTGGTGTTACAGGTTATGAGTGCACGAAGGAGCCGGAGTTTATGTTATATATATATATATATATATATACGGTGTAGTGATAGTATATATATATATGTGTATATATTGTCTGTGCTATTAAGTATCAATGATTAGATATTTATTTTAGTTATACTCTAGTGCTATCATGGGAGGTTGCGCGATGTGGGTGAATCCCCTAGCTCGAGGAGTAGGGCGAGTATATCCCCAGGTCATAGCGTCCGTTATATGGAATGAGGGGCATCTCACTTCCAGGGAAGGAATATGACCACCTCCACTTCGTTTGGTTTTGAACCCGGTTGGTGAGCGAATCCAACTTGGGTAACTAGGTTATGTGAGCACACCTAGTGAGATGGCACTTTAGAGAAAATCATCCGGTGAGGACATACTCGGAAGGATGAGTACACGTGTGATATGTGTGGTTATTGGTAAAGGTACGTATAATGTAGTAGTGAATATTATACGTAGATGATAATACAGTGTGTGATGTATTTACTTTATATAACTTGGGTTACAGTTATATGCTGTTAATTAATGAGAAATTAATTAAGTTAATCATATATGGGTAATACAATGCGTGATGTATTTAATTTATATAACTTATGTTACGGTTATATGCTTTTAAGTAAGAAGGAATTAAATAAGTTAATTAGTGAGATAACTTATATTTCAGGAATAATTTTACTCGGGTTAGAGTAGTATGGAAAAGGGGAGGTTATACCAGGACTAGTTGGATGGGGTAGTACAACTAGGTGGGGTTAAGATAACCGTTAGGTGTGCACAATAGTGGAGGGGTGAGAATGTCCACAAGGGAGCGCGACACTAACTTTAATATGAAGCACATTCATGCATTTTAAATTACTGCAGTTAATTCACTTGCTAAATATTTTCAAAATGTTTTGGGTTCTAACCCCTTGCTATAAAACTATTTTCAAAACCTTTTAGGTGTCCAGCCACAGGGACGCCAGGATTGATATTCTATTCCAGGGACACGGAGCTGCTGCATATGTGGATGCTAGCAGGAGTTTGGATTAGACGCATCATTTATTTATTCCTAGAGTAGGAATCATTTCTCAGCTCAGTTTCATTTAGGGCTTGTTGCCCACACTTCTCTGTACAGTTCTCAGTTATATTTTATTCAGGTGTTGGATGTTGTATTGTATTATTTTACCTTGGTGGCCGACGGTTTATTCGGCAAGTTATTTATTTATTTTATTCTGTTGCTTTCATTCAGTTGTGTGAATGGTTTATAATTATTTCTGCATGTCTTGTTTTGATTAATTAAAAAGTTAAAATTGGCACCAGTTTTTGGAATACTAGGTGGTTAGTAAGTTTTAAAAAGTTTTCGACAGTGATGCTAAGGATGATCCAACTGGGATTCCTGTTTTAAGTTGGTATAGGACTGATCACCCGGTATTTTATTAGGCGGGGTGTCACAGATGGTATCAGAGCATCAGGTTCTAGTGTCCTTAGGATCTGTGCGGCTTTTCACGTTTCAGCTTAGCAATCTTTGATATAGAGCCCTATCGTAGGATTGTTGTATTCTCATACGTATGCGCATATACGTTCTTCTGCGGAATTTATATTTGAGAGTGAACTCATACAATTTCGATTCTCATTCCAATGACGCCCAAGAGAGTGAGAGCAGCTAGGGCAGCAGGGGGAGTTGAGACTAGGGAGGCTCATCAAGAACAAGAGTTACCGCAGCTACGGCCAGAGGTGATTTAGGCAGCGCAAATAATTGAATTGGTGGCGCATGAAATTTAAGCGACGGTGGTCGCAATGGGAAGGTACTTTCCACGGGATCAACCACAAGTGTTAGTGGCACCAGATGTTCAGGCCCACCCGGGGCCGTCGGGGTGGTAGCAAGTGTGTGAGGTTGTTCACCAGAGTCTCGAGGGGGTTCAGCTGTAGTGCTACCGTGTTAGTGGATGAGAGATATCCAGCATCACCTGTGAATGGTAGATTACAATAAGGTGCAGAAGCATAGGCAAGCCACTTTTAGTTTAGTGGGAGCAACGCTACTGTGGTGGGAGTCGATCACCACAGTTGAGGAAAGGGTTACACTAACTATTGCAGAGTTTTGGGTGCGGTCTGACCGCAAGTAAATTTTCCTCCAGCGGGTGAGACCGAAATGGGGAGAAAAAAATTTAGAGTAGTGACTCAGGGGGACCGTTCAGCGGCCGATTACGAGGAAGAATTTACTCGGTTGGCAAATTTTGTGCCGGATGAGGTAAGCGATACAGAGAGAAAGAAAGCAAGGCCTATGGATGGGTTAGTCTGGAGAATCAGACAACAGACAGAGGGAGATCAAGGGCAGGATTTTCGGCAGGGAAATCATGCCAAACGATTTAGAACTGGGGGCTATCGACAGGATGGCCAGCAAGGAAGGGATCGGTGGTAGGGTGGAATTTTTAGGAGGTGTTTCGTTGGTAGGGAAGCGGGACACATGAAGAGGGAGTGCCCTCAGCGATACAAGGGTCAACTACAGGATGAGGTCCTGAATGTATAGCCACTATAACAAGTCATGGGTGCGTTCGGGCAGGGGGAAGCTGCTCCGGAACCCGAGGATCATCCATTGCAACTGGAGTATGGAGGTAATTATATTTTATCCTATGGGCATGGGGTATGTTTTGAGTGACAAGGAGGGTGTCACAAGATAAGACTTATTCTCCACTAGAGTTCGCAGATGAGTTGAATTTAGTGGGTGCGTTGGCGGTAGCAGTCGTAGTATGTGGATAAACTTTCCGTGGGGTGGCGGAGTTTAAGTGTTCTTCACGAGAGAGTGAAGTGTAAACTGAGTGAAAGTTTGAATTATGAGAGGGATTTATACTGTTGATAAATATGGGATTAGGGTGGATTATTATTCCCAAATATCGACGGGATAGCGATGGATCTGAACTATTGTGGATAGTGGGGTAAAGTTTTGGTTTTCACAACACCAGGGTATGATTGGTACTAGGTACAACTGAGAGGGCGCCTAGCCTATATATGGGTATATATATGTTGTTTTGCGTGGGGCGAGGGACACATAGGGAGGTTTTCTGTTCTCGCATTTTATCCCAGGGAGTGGGGGCATTTATTGAAGTGGATCAGGGTGGTTAGATTTACGTTCGGACAGGGAGTGATAACCCGGGGGTACAAGAATATTCTTAATAGGCACATTAAGGGGTGCTAACCTAGGGATGCAGGATTCTCCTAGTAGGTGCACAATTGGGCCTTAGCCCGGGGGTGCAGGATTGGTATATATGTATAGGGATGATGTGACTATATAAATATATATACATAAATGAACTTGTGAATATTTCTACTGTGTGAGATTTGTAGACTTGGTAATAATAATATTAATTATTACATTGTGCCCTATGGTATAATCCTCAGGGTGGGAAATGGTTGGTCGTTAGTACATGGGGTGGGTACCTCGGCCACTATATATATATATATATACGTATGGGATATGACTACGGGTTGGAAGTTATCTTACGGGTTACGACTAGCATAGTCGAGAAAATTTTAGTGCGGTAGAGTACGGGTATAGGGTGTATGGGCGCCCTGGATAATAAAATGCATATTTGGGTAACTTATAAAGAAAAGCGGGAGAGATAGATATCGCTAGCTTATAAGGGTATGACTAGTGAGTAAAATGAGAATATTGGAACACTAGGCTTATCTTAATTTCGAGGACGAAATTCCTTTGTAAGGGGGGAAGTATGTAACACCCCGTATTTTGTGCATTTATTATTTAATTAATTCGAGAATTTTAAATTACTTGTGGGTTGTAATTTTAATTGAACTAATTATGGCAATATATGTTTAAATATTAATCGGGGAGTGAATGGTCAATATTTAGGTAAATTTATTTACTAAGTGAATAGTAATAATCTAATTGCGTCATTTCGGGTAGTAATGACGGGGTATGCAATTATCTTAGCCGGGAGTCGGTATAGACTAAATTGGGGGTGAGGTAAGGATTTTTATAAATTAATTGGATGGCGATTCTGAGTGCGCGGTTGAGTCCGGATGGGTCGAGATAGTCAGAAAAGAGTACCCGGGGGTAGCGATTGGGTCTCGGGATATTTTTGGGCATAGCCGGGCCCGCACGGGGTGATTTGGGCTATTTTAATTTAGCCCATTAGGCTAAAAACGGGATTTGTGTTTTTAAACCTAAACCTAAGAAAAGGAAAAGGAGCAGCCAACATTATTCTAACCTAGGGTTTGAGAGGAAGATTGGGGGAAAACAATCAAAAGCTAATTTGGGGATTTTGGAGCAAAATCAAGGGGCTACTACAACGGATCAGACCCTACGAGAAATTTCAGGCAAGTGGTTAACTGTTTTTACTCCTAAACTGTGATATCCAATTCATATTTTAGTGATGTGTATACTAAAATTCGTTTTGGGGATAAATGGGTACAAAAATGGGATTTTGGGTAATAGAATAATTGAATGAGATTCAAAGTGAGAATTAGTTGTGTTTTATAATTCTGAAAATGAATGTCTGATTGGAATGTGAAATCCAGTAGGAGTTATGAACAAAATTGAGACGAATTGATGGAAATTAACCAGAGAAAACCCATTTTTAGAAATAGTGAGTTATGGTATGAATAGAGCATGCTATAACAGTTGTAGATGATTGGGACTTGTTTTGGGAGTAATTGATTGGTTAAAAATAATGACTTAAGGTTGAAAATCAGAGAGATAAGACCTTGGAAATTCGACTATGGCAGAAACAGATCGGTGGAGAAGACGACCACCTGTTCGATCGATCGATCGACGGTTGGGGATCGATCGATCGACCCTTCAGTTATTTCGGCAGTTTGCCTTATGGATTTTTATGGGTTAAGATTTCAGTTGTAAATTTCCCCAAGCATAATTAAGAGAGAAAAATTTATTATGGGAGTTAATTCTTAACAATTATAAGGGAGTATAATTGAGGGTAGTGGGGGAATTATATGTGACACTTTGCAAATGAATTTTGGCGAATAAATTCTGAGAATATAAGATAACGAAATCGGTGAATAAGTTCGGGGATAGTAGTAGGGTAACGCTACTCATTTAAATTAATTAATTTGGAGTCGGGGACTAGACTCGGGTGATATTTAATTTCGGGCCACGTGAGCGAGTCCGGGCATGTTGGTTAAGTGACACCAAGGTATTTAATTAATTATTGAGAAAATAAGTAAATTTGGAGTTGGAATTTAAACTCGGGAAGGGTCAAGTTATGGGCCAAGTGAGTGAGTCCAGGTAATGGTTGGGCGATACCAAGGGTTAAATTAATTAATGTATAATTAATTAGCTAGAATCGGGCTGTAGACTCGGGAAGGTATTTAAATTAATAGGTGGGTTAATTAATTTAAATGGGAGTTGAATTGTAGACTCGGAAAAGTGTTAAAATAATTATCATGAGATTAATTAAAAGAGAGTCGGACTACAAACTCGGATCGGTATAAATTAATTAATGTGTGAATTAATTAAATTAGAGTCGGACCATAGGCTTGGGATAATGATAATCTAATAAGTGAGAAAAGTTATTTAGTTGAGTCGGGCGAGAGACTCAGGACATTATAGGCTGGTGTTACAGGTTATGAGTGCACGAAGGAGCCGGAGTTTATGTTATATATATATATATATATATACGGTGTAGTGATAGTATATATATATATGTGTATATATTGTATGTGCTATTAAGTATCAATGATTAGATATTTATTTTAGTTATACTCTAGTGCTATCATGGGAGGTTGCGCGATGTGGGTGAATCCCCTAGCTCGAGGAGTAGGGCGAGTATATCCCCAGGTCATAGCGTCCGTTATATGGAATGAGGGGCATCTCACTTCCAGGGAAGGAATATGACCACCTCCACTTCGTTTGGTTTTGAACCCGGTTGGTGAGCGAATCCAACTTGGGTAACTAGGTTATGTGAGCACACCTAGTGAGATGGCACTTTAGAGAAAATCATCCGGTGAGGACATACTCGGAAGGATGAGTACACGTGTGATATGTGTGGTTATTGGTAAAGGTACGTATAATGTAGTAGTGAATATTATACGTAGATGATAATACAGTGTGTGATGTATTTACTTTATATAACTTGGGTTACAGTTATATGCTGTTAATTAATGAGAAATTAATTAAGTTAATCATATATGGGTAATACAATGCGTGATGTATTTAATTTATATAACTTATGTTACGGTTATATGCTTTTAAGTAAGAAGGAATTAAATAAGTTAATTAGTGAGATAACTTATATTTCAGGAATAATTTTACTCGGGTTAGAGTAGTATGGAAAAGGGGAGGTTATACCAGGACTAGTTGGATGGGGTAGTACAACTAGGTGGGGTTAAGATAACCGTTAGGTGTGCACAATAGTGGAGGGGTGAGAATGTCCACAAGGGAGCGCGACACTAACTTTAATATGAAGCACATTCATGCATTTTAAATTACTGCAGTTAATTCACTTGCTAAATATTTTCAAAATGTTTTGGGTTCTAACCCCTTGCTATAAAACTATTTTCAAAACCTTTTAGGTGTCCAGCCACAGGGACGCCAGGATTGATATTCTATTCCAGGGACACGGAGCTGCTGCATATGTGGATGCTAGCAGGAGTTTGGATTAGACGCATCATTTATTCATTCCTAGAGTAGGAATCATTTCTCAGCTCGGTTTCATTTAGGGCTTGTTGCCCACACTTCTCTGTACAGTTCTCAGTTATATTTTATTCAGGTGTTGGATGTTGTATTGTATTATTTTACCTTGGTGGCCGACGGTTTATTCGGCAAGTTATTTATTTATTTTATTCTGTTGCTTTCATTCAGTTGTGTGAATGGTTTATAATTATTTCTGCATGTATTGTTTTGATTAATTAAAAAGTTAAAATTGGCACCAGTTTTTGGAATACTAGGTGGTTAGTAAGTTCTAAAAAGTTTTCGACAGTGATGCTAAGGATGATCCAACTGGGATTCCTGTTTTAATTTGGTAAAGGACTGATCACCCGGTATTTTATTAGGCGGGGTGTCACATAAACATCCTAGAATCATCAAGGGATTGGATTAAAAAGCATGTTTATCTCCTCTTTTCCAGAAAATTATAAAACTAATATCCTCAAGAACACAACAATGGTTTTCAGAGTTTCCTCCATAGATATATGATTATTTCGTGGATTATTATCATCCTACAACATGAGTTTACTTCCTATATCATTTCAGTTTCTAGAAATCCATATAACAACTCCATTATGTCTTCCAAACATGAAAAATCATCTTTTTCATAATTATTCTAACATGGACAATATACGAACTTAACTTGAAAATATCAAACACTTGCCTTTACTGAAGGTCTGATCCTTTGGTGTAGTATATCTCAGGTGGTTCTCCCTTTTTCGGAGAGCTTCCGGTGGTGGTTGGTGGTGGTGGCTCTTGGTTCTTAGTTCTTCTCCTTCCCAAGTAAGCTTTTCCCTTCCAAAGCAACCTTTCACTCTCTCTAGGAAGATGACTTATCTATTTTGTGTAGAGGAGATGAATAACCCACGTACACTTAATCTACCAATACTTATAATAGGACAAAATCCGAAATCACTATTCATCCCCCCCTAGAAAAATGACCAAAATGCCCTTTTGGGTTGTTTATTCATTTTCAAATGACCCGAGACTCAAAATTAACATCCAAATAGACTTTTCTGACTATTTCGAACCTTCCGGACGCAACGACGTAGTCAAAATGACTATAAGATCAATAGAAAATAAATTTCCTTTTTAATTTAATAAATTAGTCCCGACACGTCCCATACCGCGTCTGACTAAAAATTTAAATTACCGAATTTATATCACATCGTCATATCAATGACATCACATTCATATATTACCTAAATATCTTTAATTAATATTCATAATCATCCATTTTAATATCCACAATCCGGATAAAACTCAAATGAATTAATTAATAATAAAATCCAATTAATCCATTAATTTAAAATATAACCCATTTTAAAAGTCATAAAAATTACGGGGTATTACATACTTCCCCCCTTATAATAGAATTTCGTCCCAAAATTCAGGAATATAAGTCATACCGATAAGGTCAACTCCAAGTATAAATCTCACATCGTAAGAAAATTAAGACGTATCGCCCATACAGTACATTATCAAAAATCCCTATTGATGTTATACGCCCCACCTCACCATATAGTTCCAACTGAATCGAATATAAACTTTACCTAATCTTCCCTATACCATTCACGTATCCGAGTTCGAAAAATGATCCTTATAATTTCACAATTATGTAAACTACTACAATCCAACCATCCAGGGTGCCCATACACCCTATCGTACCATTTTCATTATAAGATTTATCAAAAATTAATAAACTCATATCCCAAAGACCTAACTTATTTCAACTCCCAACGGTTATTAGTTCCATGCGTGGGGTGTCTCGCAAGCGAAATCCAAACAAGGAACCCCCCGATACACTACTACCTAAGGTAGTCGGTCATCGAAACTCCTCAGGTCCTTAGTCAATAGTATATAAAAATTTGGTTTATCGATTTAAAAAATATCAGGTTTATCGATTTAAACAAAAAATTTAGGTTTTATTGATTTCAAATAAAGTCTACTCATCTACTCTCCTCTAGAAGACAAGATCCTGGTTAGTAGTAGTACATACGCTCTCGTATACCACAAGTCAACCCACGCCGATAGTCACATCACGGTCGGACATGCCCAAAGTAAGTAATTCTGCGATAAAAATAAAACCCACGTGATGACATGAAAATATAGGTATCCTACACCCCTCGGTGAGTCTACGTAAATAACAGTGCTATTGTCTAAGTTTAGCAACCCTATTTCCCATACAATATTAATTCTACTAAAATCAATACACGCCTCATAATTCCTTAGATATAAAACATACTCTCGTTCGCGGGTGGTGGTTGTTGACTCCCAATATTATATCTTTGCTTCGATAAGTCAAGAAAAATTTTACCCCAAATTTTCAGTTCTAGTTAACCACACTCCACTATATGCCCAAGCCTTTGAAAATATTGCCTTTGTTAGGTAACACACACAATTCCCGCATTTCAAGAACTTCTACTGATGACTCTCCTCAATTTTTCCATAATAGGGGTGGCCTCGACTACGGTCATCATACTCGAACATACTTCATAACCTCCTAAGTAAGATCTCCGCTATCCGTCCAATGGCCCTCATCTACCATACTTCTTGTACGAACCCGTCCGAATGCAAATAAAATTCACTAATATATACGGAATCTTTCCAAAGAAATTAACAATCCTAAACATAGGGCTCTATATCAAATAACGCTAAGCTGAAAACACAGTAAGCCGTACAGACCCTAAAGGACACTAGAACCTGATGATCTGATACCACCTGTAACACCCCGCCTAATTAAATATCGGGTGTCCAGTCCCATACCAAATTAAAACAGAATATACAGTTGGCTCATTCTTAGCACAACTATCAAAAACATTTACAACTCACCCAATACCCAATTAAGCTGGTGTTAAAAACATTCCAAATTTTAATTTTAACAAAATCCATTTCCAGTTTAAGAATATCACAACACATTTTATTCTACAACACTGATAACCAAATAGATAACACAAAATAATTTAAATGCATTTAGAATAAACATTCCCAAGTAATAATTCAATACAGTAATCCGTCAATAGTAAAGGTATTATAATAACACGACTACAAGAGTATTTGACCCCGATAGATAGATAACTGAGTCCTTTGGGCGACATGCCCTAACTAAGAGAACAATGTGAATCAAGTGAAGATAAGCGTCTAAGCAATACTCTATATCTCCATAGCTCGTAAAAATCAACTAAGGTTGGTGTCCCTGCTGCTGGACACCTGATGTAGAAGGTACAATAGAAAAGAAAATATGCAAGAAAACGAGTCAGAGCCCGATGTGAAAATGATTTTGAAAATAACAAGTATTTAACAAGTGCAATAAAGCATTTATTATGTACATGTTAGTATCAAACTCTCACTTGCTATTCTCACCTCTCATCTATAATGCACATTTAACGTTTCCTATTAACCTCCTAGTTAATGGTTCCTCCTAACTAGTTTCCATAATATGATTACATCCCGTATCATAACCCTGTATGTCCCATACCATACGTAGTACAATCATTCATATACATTTATCATTTATATGAATTAAGTTCTTCAATAGATATTCATTAACTTATTTCAATTCTTTTCTCAATTCACCTTCATTTACAATTATCACACAGTAGGTTGATTCAACCACTATACATACATACATTTAATTCATTATACATATATATATACCTATATAATATGGCACCCCAAGTCACAGCTGCGGTGCAATGCATTACTCTGCTATCATGTCCCAATATCGTTGGTCGCCGAATAGGGAACTAATGGTTCGGTAAGGATTCCACGAACCACAATCAACAACATACAAGTTGGAGGCGAATATAGTTCTCATATCCATTGGTAACGCACATACCTACGTACCCACAATCAGCGGACTTATCAACTCCCCGATAAGTCTTTCATAGACCTATGTTCTCGAGCGAAAAATTAAAGATCCAATGGATTCATCAGGATATGACTGCCCTCACGCGCAAACATCCCGTCAATAGCAAGTAAGCTAGGTATGTCATACACATAATCATAAATCAATCAAATAGGCATTATCATACCTATAATATACTAACAACAAGGTACTCACATTAACCTTAGATTATTCCCTTACGTATCATTATATCTCTTTAAATTCCACGTATTAAAATGTCATAACTTTCTTCTTAATTTAATTATCCCCGAGCCTCACTCAATACTAAAGGTTCAAATAAGTTTTTCCTCAACATATAATCAGTAAGAAATCATTAATATCCTACTGGTCCATATCGTCATATCTCCCGAATTACTACGAATTAAACTCTCCCTTTAATTAAGGTTAAAACCGATAGTTTCAAATCTCTTATAAACACATCTTCTTTTACTTAGGATAAAAACCTCTTATAAACTTAAGGATACCTAGGTGTTATATTAAATCACCCATACTAGTCCTATATTTATCCTCATACATCCCCATTTAGAATTCAACAATTGAATCTAGCAACCGAAATTCCTTTCAATTAATTATCATTATTTTAATCAATTAAATCCCAATCGAATTAAATTCAAATATTATCAAGGGCTTACTGATATTTTCTAAGTCCCATAATATCCAATTAATAATCACCAAAGATCCACAAAAGGTTTGGGATAAGAATCAACATTTAAAAGAAACAACTTTAGGAATTCTGAGGAGGTCGATCGATCGAAGGCAGGGAGTCGATCGATCGATCACTCAGGTCACAGCCTGGTTTTTCTGCATTTCTGCAACTACGGGTTTAGCCATTTTTATCATTGAAACCTTCATATTAACATCCCAAATGACTTATTATTATTACTAAATGATATATCAACATATATGAACGATTTCCAATACTCTAAACATCCTAGAATCATCAAGGGATTGGATTAAAAAGCATGTTTATTTCCTCTTTTCCAGAAAATTATAAAACTAATATCCTTAAGAACTCAACATTGGTTTTCAGAGTTTCCTCCATAGATATATGATTATTTTGTGGATTATTATCATCCTACAACATGAGTTTACTTCCTATATCATTTCAGTTTCTAGAAATCCATATAACAACTCCATTATGTCTTCTAAACATGAAAAATCATCTCTTTTCATAATTATTCTAACATGGACAATATACGAACTTAACTTGAAAATATCAAACACTTGCCTTTACTGAAGGTCTGATCCTTTGGTGTAGTATATCTCAGGTGGTTCTCCCTTTTTCGGAGAGCTTCCGATGGTGGTTGGTGGTGGTGGCTCTTGGCTCTTAGTTCTTCTCCTTCCCAAGTAAGCTTTTCCCTTCCAAAGCAACCTTTCACTCTCTCTAGGAAGATGACTTCTCTATTTTTTGTAGAGGAGATGAATAACCCACGTACACTTAATCTACCAATACTTATAATAGGACAAAATCCGAAATCACTATTCATCCCCCGTAGAAAAATGATCAAAATGCCCTTTTGGGTTGTCTATTCATTTCCAAATGACCCGAGACTCAAAATTAACATCCAAATAGACTTTTCTGACTATTTCAAACCTTCCGGACGCAACGACACAGTTGAAATGACTATAAGGTCGATAGAAAATAAATTTTCTTTTTAATTTAATAAATTAGTCCCGACACGTCCCATGCCGCGTCTGACTAAAAATTCAAATTACCGAATTTATATCAGACCGTCATATCAATGACGTCACATTCATATATTACCTAAATATCTTTAAGTAATATTCAGAATCATCCATTTTAATATCCACAATCCGGATAAAACCCAAATGAATTAATTAATAATAAAATCCAATTAATCCATTAATTTAAAATATAACCCATTTTAAAAGTCATAAAAATTATGGGGTATTACAAATATATTTCTGTAATTATTGAAAAATTAAATCTTACCATTATCCTATGCTCCACCTCGATGTAAGACGTCCGACCGGAGTAGTGCACATCCGTCTTTTTCGCCTGATTTTCTCTCCCCAATTGGCGAGATGCTAATTGTCGCTCCCTGATCTCATTGTCAATGAACGTTTGCCATTGTGACAATGAGATCATCTTCTTCGGCAGGACGGAGTCACGCATTCGTATAACAGAGTCTCGAGTCTTCCCAAAGTATAGGGTCCGCATATTATTCTTCCACGTCTTATGTTGCTCCCTCAACTGCTCTAAGACGGAATCACATAGTTTTGGATCCAGGCTAAATTATTCTTGTCCAACAAAGACAATGTTAGTTGCGAATAAATACAAATATAAATATAGATATAAAATGAAATTGAAATCGATTTGAAATCGAAATTGTAATTTAAATATTCATATAAATATAAATATATTACCTGTAGTGCCGCCCAAATAGCTAACTTGAGCTCATTTGGCACCTCCCTCCAACTACTGCACCCCGGGCCGATGATCGTCTTTACCAGCTCGAGGGATCTCACTAATAGCCTCATCTTGTTATCGATGTCCATCCCCAATTGTACATATTTGGGGAGCCTGGGGGGCGAGGAGTCCTCGTCACCTCCGCTACCATCGAGCCCAAATGACATCATCATAATCAGCATCATCATCCTCGCCTTAATACCTGAAGGAGACATTTTCTGTAAAAAAAATATATTATTAGTACAAATCAAAATGAATTAGAAGAAGACATGCAAATATGTACAATTACTAAAAATCTGAAACATCCCCACCCCCACCCACACACACGCACACTACACAAGAGTGAAAATGATAAAGTGCAAATCAATTAAAAATGGATTTAGAAAGTACAAATTGGAATATTTATTACAAATTGAAAAATTGTTTCAAATTCGGGTTATCATAAAAAATGGATTGATATTCGGTAGGAGCAGCCAAGTCATCCACGCTACTATTTAGACGCTTTAGCGCATGTATGACAATTAACCACGGCTCGTTGTTTATATACTCCGAGTAAAACACTTGGTTGATCTTTTGAAATGCACAAGCAAACGTCTTATCGCTCACGTGGTCATTGCTATTCAACTTGGACAAGTCAACCATGATCAAATTGGTGCCAGGATCAACTTTACAAGCATTTTTATCCTCAACTCTTACCCAGTCACAATAAAATGCAACCTCTTTGAAGCTTATGTAATCCAATTCAAATATATTTCGAATTACACCATAGTAAGTCATTTCATCTTCAATGAGGTTTTTATCTTTTTCGCTCGCTCGATAGAAAGTAGGAGCTTTGTATTAAATGCCCGAGTTATGTACATTTGTACTTTCCTCGTACACTTTTGTGCCGAATACGTAAGCGTTCAATCGATACTTTTTGTACTCTTGTGCCATGAACAAGGGTCCAGTGGCTAA
This sequence comes from Sambucus nigra, assembly GCA_949130495.1. Classification (NCBI taxonomy): domain Eukaryota; kingdom Viridiplantae; phylum Streptophyta; class Magnoliopsida; order Dipsacales; family Adoxaceae; genus Sambucus; species Sambucus nigra. The sequence continues at coordinate 159,563,515 of OX422217.1, forward strand.
ACAAGAAAGCCTTGATGTCGCATCACCCATCTTTAAGAGTTGAGAATATAGATAAATTAATTAGATTAGTTGTAAAGTTTGAGTGTAATGTAACGTTATATAATGACCATTTTCATTATAAATACCTCTTGTGACACACACAGCCTAAATTCGTTGTCTGATTGTACCATTATTTTTCGTCTTTTATTGTTCTCACAGGCTTCATATTTTCTGCATATTACAAAATTAATCATGTATAAAATAATCTAAACTAATGTAAAACTTAAAATAATTTAAACTTACTTTTTTCATTCTTCGACATCTTCATGTGTGTCAAATAGATAACGAGCTACTTCTTCTTGTTGTAAACTCATTAATTTCACTCGTTTTCCCATCACATGACCACCATCAATGACGAACTCTTCAGTGTCATCAATGCTAGTCGAGTCAGGCATATATTATCGAGTATAGATTGATGACTCCACGGTGATGAATTCCTCTACAATTGATCCTGCAATGTATCACGTGTTCTTGACGTAATCTTTAAAAAATTTCATCAATCTTTCAAACGGATACATCCACCGATATCTAACTGGACCACAAAGAAGTGCCTCGTCGCATAGGTGTACCAACAAGTGAACACTTATATCAAAGAATGCTGGGGGAAAGTACTTCTCCAAGACACAAATCGCTTTGGTCACCGCTAATTATACATCCACTATGTGTTCTCGATTGACTACCTTCTCACACAAAACTGAGAAGGTAATACTAATTTTCATAATAGCCCTCCGCAAATCCTTGTGCTTGGAGAAACAATGCTTAAACAGTAGAGGAACCAATTTAATGATCACATGCCAATCGTGGTACTTACACTTATGTAAATCATGAGTAGCATAATTCACAATCCTTTGCAAGTTGGATGAAAAATTAGATGGGCCCTTCAAATTATATATTGTGTCTTAAAGAACCTTCTTTTCCCCACTCGTCAAAGTAAACGCACCATGGGGAATTATTATCCTTCCCCTACTATCTTCTTCCAACCATAGTTGTGTCTTAAGTTTCAACGATTTAAGGTATTTTCTTTGCATTTTCTCCATCCTTCGAATGACTCCCCCCAAGGCAAGTGCCCACAATATGTTCAGCGAGGTTCTTCTCTGCATGCACCACATCTAATACATGTCGCATCGGGTTATTCTTCCAGAAACTCTTCATCATTATGACATCTCTTTGCGTATGTCACAAATTCATTTGCACCTCTGCGAAACACATCCCCCATTCTATTTGTCTCACCCATCCACTCTTTGTATTTCGGATATCCCATCACAGCTACAACAACTAATAACCTATTAAAGTAAGAAGCGTATATTCATGGATTAGTATAAACAAAACTTTGATTTAGAGTAAGTTTCATTTAATTATGCTTTTTTTTTTATAAATTTCAAATTCAAATTCAATTTATAATAGAAATTCTTATTTCCTCCATCTCCTCTAAAGGGTGAGTGGTCCTATCCCATTCAAGACCACGTATTTATGTAATATACTTAACATCTCATGTACATTGTTACGATTTGATAAAAATTAGGCAGCATATCCCCATAGTTCTCCAAGTACACGATGTAGATTGGCAAGTGTGAGTGTTATTTCAATTGATCAATTGAAATAACAGTCGCACTTGTCAATCTAGTACGTACCTAGAGAACATGAGGATACGACTACAGAACTTCCTCCAAAAGTAACAACTTTGAGCCACTAAGAATATTATTATACAGAAATTATGCAATTCCAAACTGTCCAAACGGAACAATTCGAGAGATCTCATTACGGGGGTAATGACCCTCGAATGGGTCTAAGGGCAATTGAATGCGTACACATAAGAACTAGAAGGCTAGTATATATGCGCACTATATGTAATTTCAAGTATGTTTCATTTAATTATCATACTATGTATATATTGTTTGTGATACAAAGTAATTTTAAAAAAAGTTGAAAAATCACACCCCCATATGGACAATAATCCACTGGTCATGCCACTTTTAAAATTAACCAATCGAATATTGATCCACTACAATCCAACTGCAATGGCAACAACAAATGTGTATCCCAGACTCCTTCTAATTCATCTACTCAATTAATTCTTTACATCAATTAAACTAACAATTAACGTATACAATTATTAATTTACTAATTTACAATGAGGGGCAATCCTTCTTGCATATGAAAGGGGCACTAATTATTAATTTACTAAAAAAATTAACAACTAATCAATATTTAATCAATTAATTCTTTTACAAGGGGCTCAACAATATGAGGGACAATATCTAATAAACCAATAAAAATTTAATTAAAACAAACATACACACACACACACACATACAACCCCACAACCTCTGCCCCACCCCCACCCCCAGCCCTGCTCCCCACTGCCACTGCCCACCACACACACACACACACATATATACACACACATGCACATATACACCCCCATCCCCTCCCCCCCCCCCCCACACACACACGCACATATACACACACATATACACAAATGGAAGATAAATAGAGAGAGAAAATGTACAAAAATTATAGAGAGAGAGCGCAATCGCTTAGAGAGAGAGAAATAGAGGGAATAGAAATCGGTGGGAAAAAAATAGGGAAGGATTTTTTACTGACAGAATTATCACGACATGTCACGGTCTATGACCGTGACAAGTGGTCTATGACCGTGGCAACTTTATAGGCTTGTCACGGTCATTGACCGTGACAAGCCTTTGTCACGGTTAATGACCGTGATAAAAAAAATGCGTATTTTTTTGTTACGATCAATGACCGTGACAAGGCTGGCCGGTTGAAGGATGTCAATTTGACCATTTTGTTGTAATGTGGGTACACAAAATGGGTTTTTCTGTGGGTCTCCCTAGTTTTATTCTATATACAAACATATATATGTATATATATTAACCTAAACTTTGCAAACCCAGTAAAATAGTTCTCTCACTCGAATTGGTTTAGACCCACACAACACTTAATAACATAAAAACCCATTTTAAGTTTAACTTATACCTGGTTATATAAAATAGAGTATACATATATACATTACTGTTCTTGTACGAACTTTTTCACATTTTAACAGTACGGACTGGACATGTGTCACCTGGCAGTGAGCCCAGAAAAAAGAGAGCGCTTATAATTTAGACGATAATTTTTAGGCTCAGGCCAATACCAATGGTAATTTCTATCAGCCCCTCTTTCTACGGTAGAAATAAAAAGAAGAAAAAAATCACTCCAACGCATCTTTTCTTGCTGTTAGGCATCTGACGTGGTTGTTGAGTCATGTCCACAATTTTTACCACCCTTTCTACATGTAAAAAATGCCCAGATGGTTTGCCAAAGTGACGTGGAGATCCACATTCTTGTTTGGCGCTACTATGTTTACCCATTTACCTCCAAAATAAACCCTCCATCTGAAACTCTATTTATGCTACTTCTTCCATTCTGTACGAAATGTCTTATTACTGTACCAATTGAAGAAAATTTTCAGAGTTAATTGAAAGATATTGAGCTGCGAGAAAATACGATGAAAAAAGAATTGGAACTAAAGGAGAAAGAATTAGCCTTGAAGACTAAATCCCAACGACGTAGAGACCAACAGAAAATATTGATTCAAGATCTCTTGAAGCTTACTCCAGCGGCTCGAGTACATACGGAAAAAAGGCAAGAAAGGATATTGCAAGAATGGGAGGATGAAGACTTTCAAATGTAATGTTGAACGTTATGCGCGTTATGGTGTGTGGATAGTAGAACGGTATTTTAGTATTAAATTTATGGTTATCGTTGTTTGATTAGTCATTAGATGCTATTTATAATTTGTTGTTGACTTTATATGATACTTATTGGTTCTTAATTTGTTGGTTTTGAAATTGGTTTCGAATATGTCTCTACTTTTCTATGTTAAAAAAATATGTAACTGTTATAGTGTACATGACAAGAGTTTGAAGATATTACACTGAATGCATTTCTTTGTTTTTCTTCTGTTGTAGAGTGTTTGTTGCTTAATGCATTTCTTTATTTTTCTTCTGTTGAAATTAAACTTGTTGGTAACAATCATCAATTCCAAAACAATTTTACATGCTACTGATTGCTTTGAACACATGGAATTTGAAAAAAGAAATTGTTTTCCTATTACACATTGAAATCAGATTTAGACCTCATTGCACTACACCGAATCTGCCGAATTGTCACGGTCATTGAACTTGACAATTTCAACTTGTCAAGGTCAATGATAGTGAAAATTCTGGGCGAGATAACTTTTTTTGTCACGGTTATGTCACGGTCATTGATCGTGACAAGCTCGTTAGAATTGTCACGGTCATGTCACGATCATTGACCGTGACAGGTTTGTCATGGTTTAAAACCGTGACAAGCCCGTGCCATTTTTAAAAAAATTGTCATGGTCATTGACCGTGATAAGTTCGTGGCAACTTTCGTTGTCAAGGACTTGTCACGGTCAATGATCGTGACAATTCTGGGCAAAATTGGAAAAAAATCTACTGGGAAGTATGGCCACTGCCACTGCCCAGCAGTATATTTGTACCTGTTATAGCAACGTTGTACCTGTTCAAACATCATATATCTAAATAAACTAGAGATAATGTAAATATACATTCAAAATAAAAACAATATGCATCACTATATAATTCAAATATAATTCAAATGTACCAACTTAAAAAGAATTCAAATGAACCAATTAAAAAATAATACAATTTAATTCAAATAATGTCACTACATGTCTTGGGTATGGTTAAATTCGAGGAGGTGAGTAGGCCACACGATATACGAATTGACACACCCACTGATATACATTGTGCCGCATTGTTCGCGCAACCACAATGGGGAGTTCTCCTTCCCAGGTATCACATGCATGACGAGAACCCTGGACTCGATGTCTTGAAGCTCACGTCCATGAACTAGTCCACCCTAGACGATATTCGGGTCCCTCAACCCCCGCCCTATCCGTTGGCCATCAAATATGTCCAGTATAAACACGCTCGGCCAACCAAGCGTCGACATCGGTCTGTCGAAGGGAGCCAAATCGGAAAGTAGATCATCAAAGTCTGTACGTGTCGGCGATGAAGCAGCGAGGTCCACATCATCATCATCCCGCACTCTCTCCCCCCCACCTTCTCCCTCCCTTTCCCCTTGTGTTTTTTGTCGCCCAACGAACGCCTCATGAACGAGAACATATCTTGGACCGTCGCCTCCAAACGGGACAGCTTCACGTTATGCAAGTCCACCGTTCGAGCCAACCCGGTGTCGCTCATCTCCAATCCAATTATCCTAGATTTGGCCACCCGCGAGCTCACCTCCCTTGTCCTCCCCTTGTGATCAGAGCCAAGCATTTGGCTGAGTGCGTCTGTGGACAAAGATGCCTTATCGGCATTAGACTGCGACTCATGCACTTCTTTAAGCTTTGCCTAAAACGACAAAAAGCACATGATTAGTAAAATAAGTAAATTAAAAATTATAACGTAATTAACAAAAAGTAAATTGTCGAATTACTTACAATCGTGGTCGTGACGCTCGGGGACACCTCCCTGTCCTTCCCCTTCTTCGTTCGAAGATCCACATAAGTATCGAGCCTATGTGGCCTACCCCCAGGGCCACTCCCTGTCCCCTGAAATAAAATAAAGTAAAATTAGTACGGCCCCGCAAAGTAAAATAATGCAGAATAATATATTTTTGTAGTTATAGAAAAATTAAATCTTACCATCATCCTATGCTCCACCTCGGCGTAAAACGTCCGGCCGGAGTAGTGCACGTCCGTCTTTTTTGCCCGGCTTTCCCTCCCTGATTGGCGAGATGCCAATTATCGCTCCGCGATCTCATTGTCAATGAACTTTTGCCATTGTGCCAATGTGATCGGATCCTTCGGCGGGACGGATTCATGCCTTTGGATAATGGACTCTCGTGTCTTCCCAAAGCACCGGGTCCGCGTATTTTTCTTCCACGTCTTGTGTTTCTCCCTCAACTGCTCCAAGACGGAATCGCGTAGCTTTGGATACAGGCTGAATTATTCCTGTCCAACAAATACAATGTTAGTTGCAAATAAATATAAATATAAATATAAAATGAAATTGAAATCGAAATTGAAATATTCATATGAATATAAATATAAATACATTACCTGTTGTGCCACGCAAACAGCTAACTTGAGCTCATATGGCACCTCCTTCCAACTAATGTACCCCAAGCCAATGATCGCCTTTACCAGCTCAAGGGATCTCGCTAATAGCCCCGACTTGTTCTCGATGGCCATCCCCAATTTTCCATATTTGGGGAGCCTAGGGGCCAAGGATCGCTCATCGCCTCCGCTACCACCGAGCCCAGAAGACATCATCATAGCAAGCATCATCATCCTCGCCTTAATACCTGAAGGAGACATTTCCTGTAAAAAAAATGTTATTAATACATATCAAAATGAATTAAAAGAAGGCATGCAAATAAACTAACAATTAAAGTATACAATTATTAATTTACTAATTTACAATGAGGGGAAATCATATATTAATTTACTAAAAAAATTAATAACCAATCAATTCGTTTATAAGGGACATTACGCACAAACACGCACATACACGCACACTACACACACATATACACACATGCGCACATACACACACACACCCGCGCACATTCACACACACAGACGCAGGCCCCCTACCCCACCACCCACCCACCCATCCCTGCCCCTTCCCCCCCCCCCCCCCCCCATCTCCTCCATCTCCTCATAAGGGTGAGTTCAAGTATTCTCATTTAATTTCAAGTAATTTTCAAAAAAAGTTCAAAACATTCCACCACTATATGGACAATAATCCAGTGGTCATGCCACTTTTAAAACTAACCAACTCAACATCGATCCACTATAATCCCATACTCCTTCTAATTCATCTACTCAATTAATTCATTTCATCAATTAAACTAACAATTAAATTATAACAATTATTAATTTACTAATTTACAGTGAGGGGCAATCCTACTTTCATATGAAATGGGCACTAATTATTAATTTACTATCATATTAAACTATACAATTAAAGTTATAATTAAAGCTATACAGTTTATTAATTAAAGCTATACAATTGTTGAGCTTACCCCACCACACACACCCCACCCCACCACCACCACTACCACACACACCTCAATTCTGAATTCCAAAACAACAGCATCTAGGTCATAATATGTACAAGAGTGAAACATCCTCACCCCTACTGCCCACACACACGCACACTACACAAGAGTGATACAAAGTAATTTTAAAAAAAATGTTGAAAAATCCCACCCCCATATGGACATTAATCCAGTGGTCATACCACTTCTAAAATTAACCAACCCAACATCGATCCACTATAATCCAACCGCAACAACAAATGTGTCTCTCGTACTCCTTCTAATTCATCTACTCAATTAAATCATTTCATCAATTAAACTAACAATTAAAGTATACAATTATTAATTTACTAATTTACAATGAGGGGCAATTCTACTTTCATATGAAATGGGCACTAATTATTAATTTAACTTCATATAAAACTATACAATTAAAGTTACAATTAAAGCTATACAATTTATTTTATTAAAGCTATACAATTAAAGTTATTTCGAATCTCAACAATTATCTGTTAATGAGGGGCAATCCTACTTGCATATGAAAGGGGTAATACATATTTTATTAATCAATTTGTCCGTTTCAATTGTTGAGATTACCCCACCACACACACACCCCACACCACCTCCACCGCACACACACATCCCACCCCACCCCCACCACACACACGTACACGCACACACACCACACCACACCCTGCCCCATCCCCCCACCACACACACGTGCACACACACACATATACACCCCATCACCCCATGCCCCCTCACCGCACCACACACACACACACACAAACACCACCACCACCTGCCCCCCACCCAGCCCTCTGTCCCTCCCCTCCCTAGCCCCCCTGTCCCTTCCCCTGCCCCCATCACACACACACGTAAACACACACACGACCCCACCCCAACCACCCCCTGCCCCCCACCACACACAACCACACACATATATACACATATAGAAATGAAAGAGAAAGATAGGAAAAAAAATACCTTAGAGAGAGAGAGAGAGAGAGAGAGAGAGAGAGAGCTCGAAATCTCTTAGAGAGAGAAAGAGAGGGAAACCAAAAACGATGGGAAAAAAAGCGTAGGATTTTTTTACTGAACAAATTATCACAGACGTATCACGGTCATTGACAGTGATAATATTATAAAGTTTGTCACGGTCATTGACCCTGACAAGTCTGTGACAAGTGTAGTTGCCACAGATGTGTCACTGTCAATGATCGTGACAATACGTTGTCACAGTCTTGTCACGGTCAATGACCGTGACAAGGCTAGTCGGTGGAAGGGTGCCAATTTATCCATTTACTCTTTGTATTTCAGATATCCCATCACAACTACCACAACTAATCACCTATTAAAGGTAAGAAGCGTATATTTATGGATTAGTATAAACAAACTTTGATTTATAGTAAGTTTCATTTAATTATATTTTATTTATATTCAATTTTTAAATTTCAAATTCAAATTCAATTTATAATAGAAATTATTATTTCCTCCATCTCCTCTAAAGGGTGAGTGGTCCTATCCCATTCAAGACCGCCTATTTCCGTAATATACTTAACATCTCATGTACATTGTTACGATTTGATAAAAATTCGGCAGCATATCCCCGTAGTTCTCCAAGTACACGACATAGATTGGCATGTGTGAGTGTTATTTCAATTGATCAATTGAAATAACAGTCATACTTGTCAATCTAATATGACCCAGAGAACATTAGGATACGACTACGGAACTTCCACCAAAAGTAACAACTTTAAGCCACTAAGAATATTATTATACATAAATTATGGAATTCCAAACTGTCCAATCGGGATAATTATAGAGATCTTATTACAGGGGTAATGACCCTCGACGGGTCTAAGGGCTATTGAATGCGTACGCATAAGAACTAGAAGGCTAGTATCCATGCGCACTATATGTAATTTCAAGTATGTTTCATTTAATTATCATACTATATATATATTGTTCGTGACACAAAGTAATTTTAAAAAAGTAGAAAAATCCCACCCTTATATGGACAATAATCCAGTGGTCATGCCACTTTTAAAATTAACCAACCGAACATCGATCCACTATAATCCAACCGCAATGGCAACAATAAATGTGTATCCCGTACTCCTTCTAATTCATCTACTCAATTAATTCTTTTCATCAATTGAACTAACAATTAAAGTATACAATTATTAATTTACTAATTTACAATGAGGGTCAATCCTACTTGCATATGAAGGGGGCACTAATTATTAATTTACCAAAAAAATTAACAACCAATCAATATTTAATCAATCAATTCTTTTACAATGGGCACTACAATATGAGGGGCAATATCTAATAAGACAATAAAAATTTAATTAAAACAAACACACACACGCACACAACCCCACAACCCTTGCCCCCTGCCCACCCCCACCCCCACCTCCAGCAATTCCCCCTCCCCCCACTTCCACTGCCCACCACACACACACACACATATATACACGCACACGTACATATACACCCCCTCCCCCCCCCCCCCCCACACACGCATATATACACCACACACACACACACACACATGCACATTTACACACACATATATACACACACGCACATATACACACACATATACACAAATGGAAGAGAAATAGAGAGAGAAAACGTACAAAAATCGTAGAGAGAGAGAGTGCAGTCGCTTAAAGACAGAGAGAAATAGAGGGAATAGAAATCGGTGGGAAAAAAAAGAGGGAAGGGTTTTTTACTGACAGAATTGTCACGGACATGTCACGGTCTATGATCGTGACAACTTTATAGGCTTGTCACGGTCAATGATCGTAATAAAAAATGCTTTTTTTTTGTCACGGTCATTGACCATGAGAAGGCTGGACAGTTGAAGGATGTCAATTTGACCATTTTGGTGTAGTGTGGGTACACAAAATGGGTTTTTCTGTGGGTCTCCCTAGTTTTATTCTATATACACACATATATATCTATATATATTAACCTAAACTTTGCAAACCCAATAAAATTGTTCTCTCACTCGAATTGGTTTAGACCCACACAACACTTAATAACATAAAAACCCATTTTAAGTTTAACTTATACCTGGTTACATAAAATAGAGTATACATATATACATTACTGCTCTTGTACGGACTTTTTCGCATTTTGACAGTACTGACTGGACATGCGTCACCTGGCAGTGAGCCCATAAAAGAGAGAGCGCTTATAATTTAGGCGATAATTTTTAGGCTCAGACCAATACCAATGGTCATTTCTATCAGTCCCTCTTTCTACGGTAGAAATAAAAAGAAGAAAAAATTCACTCCAATGCATCTTTTCTTGCTGTTAGGCATCTAACGTGGCTGCTGAGTCATGTTGACAATTTTTACCACCCTTTCTACATGTAAAAATGCTCCGATGGTTTGCCAAAGTGACATGGAGATCCACGTTCTTGTTTGGCGCTACTATGTTTACCCATTTACCTCCGAAATAAACCCTCTATTTGAAACTATATTTCTGCTACTTCTTCCATTCTGTATGAAATGTCTTATTACTGTACCAATTGAAGAAAATTTTCATAGTTAATTGAAAGAATATGTTCTGGGAGAAAATGCGATGAAAAAAGAATTGGAACTAAAGGATAAAGTATTAGCCTTGAAGACTAAATCCCAACGACGTAGAGACCAATAGAAAATATTGATTCAAGATCTCTCGAAGCTTACTCCAGCGGCTCGAGTACATATGGAAAAAAGGAAAGAAAGGATATTTCAAGAATGGGAGGATGAAGACTTTCAAATGTAATGTTGAACGTTATGCGCGTTATGGTGTTTGGATAGTAGAACGGTGTTTTAGTATTAAATTTATGGTTATCGTTGTTTGATTAGTCATTGGATGCTATTCATAATTTGTTGTTGACTTTATATGATACTTATTGGTTCTTAATTTGTTGGTTTTGAAATTGGTTTCCAATATGTCTCTACTTTTCCATGTTAAAAAAAATATGTAACTATTACAGTGTACGTGACAAGAGTTTAAAGATATTGGACTGAATGCATTTCTTTGTTTTTCTTCGGTTATAGAGTGTTTGTTGCTTAATGTATGTCTTTATTTTTCTTCTGTTGAATTTAAACTTATTGGTAACAATCATCAATTCCAAAACAATTTGACATGCTACTGATTGCTTTGAACACATGGAATTTGAAAAAAGAATTATTTTCCTATTACACATTGAAAACAAATTTAGACCTCATTAACTCAGTTATACCTTATTGCAGCCCCATACCGGGTAAACAGGTGACCACGTATACTATATGTAACTTCACTACATCCTCATAGGCCTATCTAATGTCAGTTTGAAAAGAAAAGACAACAGGAGACCACTTGATTATTAAATGAAGCTTGCACACAATGTCTATAGTGTATGGTAGTGAGCAACATTTGTCACTTACTAAAATAACTAAGTGACAATTACATGGTCACTTACTGACATTAGATAGGCCTATGAGAGTAACAGTTAAGAGTTTGCAATCTGATAAAATACAACACTGAGAGTAAAAGTTTCCTAATACATATTGTATTGGTGTGTTTAGTCTTTAAATTTATTAAAAACTAAACACACTAATAGTAATAGTGAAACCATTCCTAGTAACTGATAAGTAACATCAGTCCTAGTAACTGATGAGTCATGTGCCTATTTCTATAGAAAGTTGTTGTTCTATAGAATTACTAGCAGTAAGAGATTAAAATTTTGTTTTTGTCAAAAAAGAAAAGAACAGACCCCATCTAAGTCTTCAGTGTAGCACTGACTGAGCTAATCCATATCAGTAATTGTCTTGGTATGCACTTTTAAGTTGGTATATGTACTAGACTTACCATAAATGTTATACACTAGTGGTTTATATAAGTAATTGTCTTGGTATGCACTTTTGAGTTGGTAATACAAAACCATATTGGTATTGATACTAACATGAAACTGTTTGATCAGTTTGTCAAAGAAACGGAATTGAGAGACAAGTTCTTAAACAATGCTCAATTCTTTTATGAGTTCTTAAAAAATGACCATCTTATCAGTTCATCTTCAATTCATAATAACTTAAATTGAGCTAACTCTATAATAGATAGTTCATTACCATTGAAATTGAGATAACACTAAAACAGAGTACATTACTAAAATAAAGCTAAAATCAAATTAGGTTTCACTAAAACAGAGTAAATTACTAAAATAAAGCTTAAATCAAATTAGGTCTCAATAAAATAGAGTACATTATTAAAATAAAGCTTAAATCAAATTAGGTCTCACTACCATTAAAAAAAGCTGAAATCAAATTAACAATACTTAGAACTAGACAAGATCACTATCTCCATAAATCTCCCATAACTTGTCTATTAAGTTTCTCTTCAAATCTTTCTTCACCTTTTTATCCCGAACTTCTTTCAATCGCTTAATCATTACGTCTAAGAGGAATTAACGATCACGCTGTATCTCAACACTATGAAAATTTTCATTCGAAAGGGGCTCCCAATTTTCAGGATTCAATCCTTGATGATGTTCATTTTCAATTATCATATTATGTAAAATGATGCAAGTTTTCATAATTTTTCCTAAATCTCTTGCTTTCCACATACGTGTAGGCCCCTTAATAATATGCCACCTTTTTTGTAAAACTCCAAATGCCCGTACACATCTTTTCGTACACTTTCATGTTGTTTTGCAAATAGTCTCTCCTTTTAATTGGAAGTCTCAGATATTGTTTGAATAAGAGTTGCATACGCGGGATACATCCCATCAAAAAGGTAATACCCCATATTTTAATAATGACAGCGTACTTCAAAATTACACTGGGGAGCAACACCATTTACGATGTCATCGAATAATGGAGATCGATCTAAAACTGTGATGTCGTTATTTGTCCCGGCCATTCTAAAGAATGCATGTCAAATCCACAAATCATATGATGCAACATCCTCAAAGATGAGAGTGGGGACTTTTTTATAGCCATTTCTATACATGACATGCCATGCTTTAGGAAAATTACTCCAATGCCAATGTATACAATCAAGGCTACCAAGCATGCCGGGAAAGCCTCTTTCTTCATTTTGTTTGAGTAAAATCTCGATATCATCGCTATTTGTCTTCCTCAAATATCGTTGTTCAAATATCCCAATAATATCATCATAAAAAGGGATTAGGCTTTCAATCGCAATGCTTGGCCCAATTTGAACATACTCATCAACATAGGCAGCTGGGATACCATATGCAAGCATCTTTAGTGGCGCTATCATCTTTTGCAACGGACTTAATCCTGCCCTTCCCGTTGCATCAAATTTTTGCGTGAAATAGTTATCATAATTTTTAGTCTCCTCAAAAATGTGATTGAAAAGATCCACATCCATACGAAAGCGACGACGAAGTGTCTGTCGTGAATACTTTGACTCTTCGCCCATAAAGTAATCTTTTATAATTTTTTCATGTCTCTTCTCCCTATCACGAGAAACGTAGCGCCGACCAATAAAAGAGCCACCACGGGACCATTTCTTTAACAAGACATTTGGAGCTATAAGAGGAACATAAGTTGCAGCCATTTCGATTAGTTTACGTGTTACATTAGCAGCAGATTCGAATGGGACTTCTGTGTTGATGGTCTCGGATAATAGGCATTTGGTGATTGAGAATGAACCATCGTTAAGACTTGAGATTTCGGAGTCCTTATCGAAATCAGAATTTGAATATGACATTTGCTTGCAGTAATCCTATGAATGAAAAATAATGTTATTATCAAATAATAATGATAACTAATATAAGGGGCATATACCACATAGTCCCTCGAACATTTTTTAATACACGTTTAGTCCAAGCCTTTTTATTTTTCTCCAAAAAGTCCTTCACCTTTCGTTGGCGCGGGCCTTTAAAAATAAGAGAGTATTAGTTAAATGAATGTTTGAGGAACTTGTTGGAGAAAAATAAAAGGATTGAACTAAATGTGTATTAAAAATATTTGAGTGACTTTTTGGTATTTGATCCTTAAAATAATAAGTGAGATAAACCAACCACGAAACAAATTTAAATGTAATTAACCTTAAAATAAATATAATTGTTAAATTTTAATTTATTGTGGGGTTTAAAATTGAATAACCATATTTTTTACGATTGAATTGTAATTGTATTTTGGGGTTTAAAATCGATATGTAGATTAGAGAGAAAATAAAAAGTAAAATTGAAGAGTAGCTGTGGGTACCTCGATTAGTTATTTCGGCCCAGATGAGTAGCCCAATTAAGTCCAGCCTAAAGTCTAGGGGCCTCGCGCTATAACTGATTCAATTATGACCCATTCAACTCCTAAAATCTCTCAAGAGATATTCTAGGGATTATGGGCTAACGTGGAGGATTCCCACACCCCCACTCTCCGAAAAAGACATGTATAAATAAAACCCTCAGCTCGGGGGCAAAGGGCATGCAATTGTAAACACTCCCTTGGAGTAAAGATAAATAAAATACTAAGAGCACCACCGTGGACGTAGGCCTTCTTGTCGAACCACGTATATCTTGTGTTGTGTGTGATTGCAATTATTTCAAGTTCTTTATTTTTTCTGGTGATCGCCTTTGCTTATTATTTTGTGTTGAGTATAATTGTCACCACAATTGGCGCCATCTGTGGGAAACATTTTGTTTTCTTTTAAGAAAGCCTTCACCAATAAGAACTTAGAATGTCTGGTCACAGTAGCAATGCCCCTCAAGGAAGGGATATTCAAGAGCAACCTACTCCTCGAAGGGTCAGATCTGAAGATCGATGCTTAAATCCTAGGGCTCGCCCAGAACGGTAAGCTTCAGAGGAAAGTCAGGGACCAGCTAGGTCCACACAGGTCTCCAGGATAATCGACGCCTATGAAGCCAGGCTCCAAGCGCAAGAGGAGGGCACTCACAAGCAAGAAGTTGAGAACGCTCCTCTCAAGAGAAGACTGGAGAAAATGGAGAGAGAACTCTAACATAGCACAAGGCAACGTTCATATCGCACTCTTAGCCCTCAGGCGAACAAATCTTGCAGCTGAGGAAGGAGCCCTAGACATGGATCTCAAAGATTTTAGGAACACGGGTCAGATAATGACATGCCCGAGCAACAACAACCATCTCACCGTTATAAGAGCTCGGGTCGAGGAAATGATAACATACGAAATTTAATCCAGAGAGAAATGGACCAACACCCAGCTTATCGGGATGCCAGATCGACCAGAGAGCTATCCAGGAGAGCTCTCAGGACCCAGATGAAATCCCCTTTCTCAAGGGAGATAGAAGAAGAAGAAGAAGAAGAAGAAGAAGAAGAAGAAGAAGAAGAAGAAAAATCTCCCAAGAAGTTCGCGATGCCCAGATTCAAGATCTATGACGGAAAGACTGGTCATATCGACAATATTAGGTAGTACATGCAGGCCATGACCCTTTGGAACCATAAGGACACATTAATGTGCCAGATCATTCCATCGAGCTTGCATGACGTGGCGCATAAGTGGTTCGAGAAACTCCCTAACACGAAGAGGATGGATGCTTTATTGACAATGAATAAAACGCCCCAGGAGAGCCTCAGAGACTATGCGAAGAGGTATTGGGAGTTATTCAATGAGGTCGAGGACTGCTCGGAGCAGGTCCTCGTGGCATCCTTTAAGATTGGTTTACCCAGCTCCTGCCTCTTGCACCAGTCCTTCAATAAGAAGGAGGCCACAACCATTGATGACTTAATGGACCGTATTGAGAAATATGCTAAAGTTAAAGATTTGACCCATCTCAACGCAGGTGAGAATGGTCGCACCAAGTTCACCGGTAAGGGCAGCAACAAAGTCGAGAATCAAAAGAAAGAAAGTAAGAATGGGGGCAGAAGATGCCCTAAGAATGGGAATAAAAGTGACGCCCCAAAAGAATTTCAAGCAGTGAACACAGTTTTTAAGGTACCAATTTACAAAATTCTGATGAAGATCAAGGACGAACCGTTAGTCAAATGGCCCAGGAAGATGGGTGAAGACCCCTCGAAAAGAATATACACATTAAGATGGCATTCCACAAGGAGGGAGGGCACAAAACTGAGCATTACAAATCTCTCAAATCTCACCTCGAAGAGTTAACCCAAGTTGGGCACTTAAATGAGTTCATAGTGAAAAAGGAAAAGAAGGAAGCTACCAATGGAGATCGGAGACCCGATAACGTGCTCGAGGAGGACGTCGACCATGAGTTCGCTGTAATTCATGGGGCATCCTATCTAAAGCAGATTTAAGGAAACACAACTCGGATGGAAGACAAAAAGCTTATGGCAGTAATGCAAGCTTTTCAAATCGATCCAGCTAAAACGCATGCAGGAAAGAGTCGGCAAGCAGATGACGTTAACTACATCAAACACATTATGTTCACGGATGAAGACCTGGTGGGAGTAAGGACCCCACATCATGATGCCTTGATCATTACACTCAGGATAGCTAACTAGAATGTTGATAAGTTGCTCGTCGACCAGGGTAGCTCATCCGAAGTAATGTATCTCGACCTATTTAAAAAGTTGAATTTAAGCGTCGCCGACTTAAAGGAAGCCACCGTCCCTCTAGTTGGCTTTGCTGGTAAAGTGACCATCCCTTTGGGAAAGATTATATTGCCAGTAAAGGAAGAAATTATCTCCAAAATGATCGATTTTTTGGTGGTCGACATTGACTCACCCTACCAGGCCATCCTTGGCAGAGGATGGCTACATGCGATGAAGGTCGTCCCCTCTACCTACCATCAGAAACTAAAATATGTGACTAAGCGAGGAGTGATGGAGATCCATAGAGATCAGGCAATGGCGAGAAAGTGCTTTATAGCAACCCTCCGCCCAAAATCGAAGAAGAAGGTCAAGAAAGATAAAGAGAAGGTTGAAGAACCGGAAGGTTTGATACCTTCCAAATAGTAACTAAAATATGGAAGACCTAGAATGGAGGAGACCAGGCTCCTCCCCTATGAGAAGGTCGTTGAGAACCTGGAGGAAGTCACATCCGGCGATAAGAAGGAAGATAGAATGTTCTTGATCAGAGCCTCTCTCACAGATCGAGAGAAGAAGTAACTAACATTACTTTTGCAAAATAACTTGGGCATTTTCGCGTAGGAACCCTACGGGCTGCCTGGGATTGATCCCAGTGTGGTTTGTCATCGGATGCACGTTGACTCAACTTTCAAGTCGATCGCACAAAAGGCACGATGAACTACACCCGAGAAGGCCAAGGCTGTGGAGAAGGAAGTGGAAAAGATGTTGGATGCAGGATCCATACGGGAAGTTCAATTCCCTAAGTGGGTGTCCAACCCAATAGTTGTCCCGAAAAGCAATGGAAAATGGAGAGTCTTTATTGACTTCACCGAACTTAATAGAGCATGCCCTAAAGACAGTTTTCCTCTCCCAAAGATTGACCAGTTAGTGGACGCCACAGCAGATCATGAAAGAATGAGTTTCCTAGACGCATACTCCGAGTATCACCAAATCCCTCTACATGAGCCAGATCAAGACAAGACAGCATTCATCACCACAGTCGGGTTGTATTATTACAAGGTTATGCCCTTTGGGCTCAAAAATATAGGAGCAACCTACCAGCGGTTGGTCACCAAAATATTTAAAGACCGAATGGGAAGCACCATGGAGGTCTACATCGATGATATGCTCATCAAGAGCATGAATAAATAAGACCACTTCTCGAACCTATCAAGGAACTTCGAAATCCTTAGAAAATACCGAATGAAGCTTAACGCAAGTAAGTGTTCCTTCGGTGTCTAGTCAGGAAAATTTCTCGGGTACTTGGTTAGCAAGAGAGGCATTGAAGCCAACCTAGACCAGAGTGACGCCATCAATAGGGTGCAGCTCCCCGTACGATAAGAGACGTGCAAAATCTCACAGGAATGCTCACCGCCCTGAACCAATTCATCTCAAAATCATCTGAAAGGTGCCAGCCGTTCTTCCAACTTTGGAAGAAAAGCAAAGATGTAGAGTGGAATGAGGATTGCTCGAAGGAGCTAGAAGGACTCAAGGCTTACCTCACTACACCACCCTTGCTCGTAATCCCTTAAGAGAATGACTCTCTATACCTGTACCTCGCAGTTTCCAATCACGCTGTAAGTTCTGCACTGGTATGCAAATGAACGGGGATCCAGCACCCAGTCTATTACACGAGCAAAACTCTGTTGGACGTCGAACAGTGATACCTACCACTAAAAAGCTTTCACTTGTGCTAGTGGTAGCCTTGAGGAAATTAAAACATTAATTCGAAGCTTACTCCATCATCGTCCTTACATCTCACCCCCTTAAAGCAGTCCTGCAAAAAGCAGATCTGTCCGGTAGGGTATCAAAGTGGTTAGTCGAGCTTGGGAAATTTGACATCCAGTTTCAGCTAAGGAATGCAATCAAGGGACAAGTCCTTGCCAAATTCATCGTAGAATTTATAGGAGAACATCCTTGCGACCAACTTCAACCTATTGGTCAAAGGGAAAACCCCTCGGCACAAGGTGTTTGGTGCTTGTTCATTAAAGGAGCCTCCAACTCCAAAGGGGCAGGAGTGGGCATCGTGCTAGTTACCCATGAATATGAAATCCTCGAGCAAGGAATCAGGCTTGGATTTGAAGCCTCCAACAACGAAGCAGAGTATGAAACACTGATAGTAGGCCTACAGAAGGCATAGGCACTGGGTGCAAAGAAACTCCAAGTGTTCGGTAACTCACAGTTGGTCTCCAACCAGATAAGTGGTGAATTCAATGCTAGGAATGAGAGAATGGTGGCCTACCTCGCCACAGTAAAGAAATTAATGTCTAACTTCGAACAGGTCAGCATCCAACAGTTTCTCGGAGGACAAAATAGCCATGCTGACGCCCTAGCGGCCTTGAGCTCAATGAGCAATTCTAACTTGAAGAGAATAATTCCAATCGACTTCCTTTCCTAGCCAAGTATTACCCAGATAGACAAACTACCAAACATAGGTCATGTTCTCTAGATTGAATCAGCCCCTAGTTGGATGGACCCCTTAAGGGATTATTTGAAAGATGGTGCCCTACCAGACGATAAGAAGACCGCTCATCAGATAAGAGTTAAACCTGCTCGCTTTCACTTATCTCCTGAGGGAAAACTGTATAAGAGGTCTTTCACCGGTCCTTACCTCCAATACGTTCACCTAAAGGACATCGAGAAAGTTCTGTACGAGCTCCATGAGGGAATCTATGGGAGTCATATTGGGGGCAGGATGCTAGCTTTTCGAGCAATGAAAGAAGGTTACCGGTGGCCGTACATACAGAAGGATTCTGGGATATATGCTCGTAAGTGCGAAAAATATCAACTTCACGCTCCTATGGTTCACCAACCAGCCAGCGACCTAAAGTTACTTACTAGCCCATGGCCTTTCATCTAATGGGGAAAGGACATCGTAAGCCCTCTTCCTACCGCTGCCGGAAATCGCAAGTATTTGTTGGTCGCGACAGACTACTTCACCAAATGGATAGAGGCAGTAAACATCAGAGACGCGGATATAATAAAATTCATATGGAAGAACATTATCACCCGCTTCGAGATCCCTAGGACCATCATCACTAATAACGGAACCCAGTTTAAAAGTGGCCTCTTCCAGGGTTTCTGTAACGACCATGGGATCAGGCACCATTTCATCTCGGTGTCATACCATCAGAGCAACGGACAAGCTGAAGCTTCCAACAAAACAGTGATTGATGGATTGAAGAAGCGATTAGAGCGAGCCAAAGGGGCATGGGTGAGCGAGCTGCCCCCCATCCTATGGGCTTATCGCACTACCCCACGACGAGGAACTAGGGAAACACCATTCGCACTGACATATGGTATGGAGGTAGTCATCCCCTTGGAAGTTGGCCTCCCCACCATGAGGTCCACCCTGGTCGACCAAGGCCAGAACGATGCAGCATTGCTCGCTGAACTTGACCTAGCTGAGGAACGAAGAGAGCTAGCTCTAGTGAAACTAATAAGTTATCAGCAACAGATAGCAAAGCACTACAACAAGAAGGCCAATCCAAGAGCATTACAAGTTGGGGACTACATCCTAAGGAAAGTTCTTAGCAATGCAGTAAAACCATCAGATGGCAAGCTAGGGCCAAACTGGGAGGGTCCATTCAAGGTGGTAAAGGACAACCTACAAGGAGCCTATCACTTAGAAACGTTGGAGGGCAGGGAGATACCTCGAGCTTGGAACGCATCCAATTTAAAGTAATTCTACTTCTAGTTTTCTTTGTTGATCTTTTAACCCAATGTTGAAATTTGCAATGCATTTCTGATTAATAAAAATTATTTGGCAGTGGCATTTTATGAAGTGTTGATTTTTTCTCAAATACTTTATAATTTATGCACCTTTTCCAAGTTACAGGCTCTCCTCTTAACATATAAAAGTAGGGTATTACCCTCCTTAGGTTTTCATCATCAAATACGAATAACCTCCTAGCATTGCCCCTGGCAATATATGAAGCCCTAAAAGGGACCCTTAGGCATCTCGGCCAACTCAAGTTGGTCCCCAAATAATGTTTGGCTCAAAAAACCTGCTCGGATAGAACATTCAACACCAGGTGTGTCCTTGCCATTTCCACACTTAGGTCTAAGGGAGTGTGACGACACAACCTAAAAGGTAAAGTGAGGCAGAATGGTATCTTATAAGCATACTGGACTGGGGGGATACTTACTTAACAAAATAACTCTTCATTTATCAAATCTAGTCGGCTAAGAAGATCCCAAGATAGTCGAACAAGAAATCCATGAAGTAAAAAATACACAACACATGTTTAGTCGGTGAATCGCCCAAAACATCACTATTTTATTACATCATTACATATACAAAGAGTTACATGAGTTGAGTAAAATAAATCCTAATGAGTATTAGGTCTCCGAACAAGATAGTCAGACACTTGCACTCTTCGACCATCATCTGGGTGAGGAGCTAATTCCTGCTCGACTGCATTTGAATTTGAATCTGAATATAATAGCTGCCTTGGGGTAGCATCTATGGGGACCCACTGATCATCCCTCCTAAATGGGTTAGGCATCAAAGTTGAGGGGGAGATCTCATGACGATACCAGATGACAGAGTTCCTAGGGACCTACAAATCCCTAAGAGCACTTAACCATCCCCTAATAAAGGATAACTCTTCAACTTACCCTAACTTCGTTGGAGCATCGGTCCAACCCTGATCATAACCATCAGTCCACACTCTTCGAGGACCTTTCTTTAATAGATGCCTCAGCAAGGTAACATCTCTTTAAAGACCGGCAGCTATCACGTACGCCCGGTGAACATCGCCTTGAAGCTCGGCAATCTCCCTAGTTGAACCTCTGTCATCAGTACTAGCTCACGATCCAGTCGATGAAGAGGAACCACATAGAACTCGAGGAACAATGCTCAGCGCATTCTCCCTGAGTCTCGAGACTTCTCTCCTCAGATCATCATTCTCTTGTTGAAGTACCTCTCCAACCTAATTAACCTCAGAGGCATCCAGGAGCTTAGCCTTCAGAGCATCCACTTCTTCTTGAACTGAAGCGCCGATCTCCTCCATCTCTTGGAGCCTATCCTTTAGCTTGGCGACGAGCTCTAACTAGTCCTTATAATTTTGGTTCCTCGACCTAAGAGACTTATGGATCCTTACAAAAGCTTTACGAACTCGATTACTCATATCAGGACCAAGAATCTTTCCTAGTTGAGAAGTAGCAGGTATATACTCATCAACATCAATCAGCTGCAAACCATATAAACATTAAAGAACAAATAAATGAATACGCGAAAGGAAACTAAATTTCATTTCATTAAAAGAAGGATCAGAGTATATCAGCAAAAAGAAAGAACAACAAAAATATAAAGAACTCCCTAAAGAATACTAGCTGGAAACCTCATTCTGCTCTAAGGTCATTGGTTATTTCCCCTTATCTGCAGCAGCTCCAGGCACACCTCCCTCAGACGGAGCAGTCGCCATCCCCTGGTCAAGGGGAGCATCAGCAACGATGGTCAGAACAACAGGGGCACCTTTATTGGCAGCAGGAAGAGGCACCTCATCTATGATAGGCTTGGGACCAGGGTCATACTCGTCAAAGAGGGTGGAATCAATATCCACCTCGGCAGCGAGTAAGGCCTTATCCCTACCCTTCTTAAAGTTGAGCCGGCCAATATAACCAATATGGGCCTCAGCATCCTCATACGCTGTGACCCATCCAGCGTTGTACGGTCTCTTTTTAAGGGTGGTAGCCTCATATTCCACCTTCTCCACCTTACCAGCAAGCACCTTGTTCTCTTCAACTACTGCCAGCTTGCTCGAGCAGACAAAGTCATAGGACTACCTCAGCTCCTGAAGCTCCTTAGTCTCCACCTCTTTCGCTTTATTGGCTTCAATCAAGGAGAGATCATAAGACTTTTGAGCAGTATTGGCAGTCATTAAACTAGCCTCCAGCTCAACATTCATCCTATCCAGATCGGCGTTTCTCCTCACTAGCTCATCACGGCTGCGATAGAGGATAGTGAAATCAGACATGAACTGCAGAGAGAAAGAAAATATTAGTAAAGTAAGTATTGAAAAGAGCATTACAAGAGCAGAGAAGGAAAAGCGGACTTACCAAGGCTAGCCTTTGACTTGCCTTCAAGTCTAACTGGTCATCCCCCATCGACCTCTGACGATCAGCCGATAAAACTGCTCTCTCGAGCACCGTCGGAGCCAACTGAGAGGAAAGGGCAATAGAAGCCCCCTCGGGCAGAGAAGACACGGGAACCAAATACTGCCCCTCATTTGTCCTCATTTTATCTCTCCTCTTTTCTTCTTCTCTCACTTTCTTCTCCCTCTCAACACTTTTTCTCTCTTCCACTCTCTTCTTCTTTCTCTCTCTCTCTCTCTCTATATCTCTCTCTTTTGTCGCCGCTTCCTCTCTCTTCTTCCTCTCCTTCTCATAAGCAACAGTCTAGGAGGCAGTGGTAGTGTCCCCACTCCCAGACTTCTGTTTCTTCAATCTGCGAGCAAGCAGCACATTATCTTTATCATCGTCCTGGATCAGATTTTTCCTTGGAGGGGCCATAGCTTCCTCGCTGGAGCTACTTGAACCCCCTGAAGACTCCAGAATCTCTGAACCCTCCTCTGAGCTGGAAGATTCTTCGCTACTTGAGCTCTCCTCTCTGTAATCACCTTCGGCACCACCCCCGTAAGCCCCCTCGCTCTCTTCACCGGAGTTGCTTTCCTCCTCGTCCAATTAAATTGGGTCAGCAGCAACCTCTTCTGTGATATCTAGCTGAGGAATGCTATCCACGGGTCGTTTGATGAAACTGGACCCAATGTTCTTATATTCCAGAAAAAATGCCATTGATCGAGGATGCTCACCGTCAACTAAGATTTTCCTGATTTATAAGTCTTAACTAGCTCAGCAGCACGAATCTCGCAAAGAATGGGTTCTGAGTTCTTTGTCTTCGCTGAAAAAAAAAGATATAAGAAACACCATGCACTAACAGAGAATTAATGAGCAGAACAAGAACTATGCCTACCTATATATTCCTCCCCATAAAAGTGAATCACGTGTCTCCCAGACCTCGCCCCTTAAGTATGGGGAAGGAACTGCCAATTTCTGGCAATAAACCCCTCATGCTAATAGTCTTTGTGGGAATCAAGTAGATTTACTGATAAACACCCAAAACTGTACAATTGATAACCAGAATAGACGTACTTTAGTTGCTAATTCTCGACAATATGGGTCTTATGCACGTAAATGTTTATCTTATAGGTCTAATGCACGTTGCGGTATTCAAATGCGTATTTCAAGGCAATTGTGCACAAAATGGAGCTAAGTACCAACCCCGTAACCTTACCCGAGCCTAAACCTATCCCAAACCTACCCCAAACCCCGTGTGTGTTTTATTTGTCCCTTTTTATCATTTTTTAGATTTTTAGTTTGAATTATTTTTATTTTTAGGATTTATTTTAGATTTATTTAGTATTTTCTAGGCTTTATTTTATTTTATTAGTATAATTTTATTTTATTTTGATTTTTATTAGTTTTTAGTGTAGTATTATTTTATTAGGATTAGTTTTTAGGAATTTATTTTTAGTTTATTATATTTTATATTTTTAGGACTTTAATTTTCATTTAGATTTTAAATTTTATTTCTTTTGTTTTATTTTAGTTTTTATATAGGCTTAGGATTTGATTTTTTTTAGCTTTAATATTTGTATTTTTAGTTTCTTTAGTTTGTTTTATTTTTAGTTAGAGTTTATTTTTTATTTTTATTTTTATAAATTTTAGTTGAGTCTTTATTATTTGAGGGTCACAAATTAAATACACACACATCACCCATAAACCCTACACATAAACACATCCTATCCAACACATCCACTTAACCTACACCCTCTCCCACACCCTAACAAGCCTACACCCACCTACACCCCATCCTCACCATCATCTTCCCCAACAAACCCTTCTCTCTCCTCTCTCCTCCATTGAAATACCTCAACCTCTCTCTCTCTCTCATATACCCCACTATAACCAACTCCCCTCCGACAACCTAATCCTCTACCGGCGACCCATTTCGCGTCGAAAATCGCCGACGCTGTTTCACCCCCTCCGACGCCGATTTCGCGCCCATACCCAGCCTACTCGGAAACCCTTTCCCCTCACCCAAACCTCCAACCCGCGGACGCGTCCCTCTCCGGCGACCCAAACCCACTTTGGCCCCTCTCTCTCTCTCTGTGACCCCCTCTGCCCCGGTTCGATCCCCAAGCTTGGCCGCACACCTCCCAAACCCGGCGACCCGATTTCCAAACTCTGATAGTCCAATTCCGACCCAGATCTGAATTCCCATAACCCATGGCCGAAATTCTACCAACCTATAACCCACTAACCATGTTCAACCCATTTCTTCCATAACCCAAACCCTTCTTCAAACCAAGACCCATTTTCAACATATGAGCCAAACACGATTTTACCACCTACACAAAATAAACCAAAGCCAATGTCCCCACTTGTGCACATGTGTTTAAATCCTCTTTTAACCCCAATTCCAAAAATGCCCCCCAACTTATCCCCACTCTCTCATAACCTCACCATCCACATGCACCCTCCATTAAATTCTTAAATTAACCCTCACCCAATAACTTACACACCCTCTTGCACCTTTGTCTACCCAATTTACCCCTAGCTCCATGACACCTACTATTTAAAGAGAGTTGAAGACCTTTTTAAAGGAGGGAATAAAGAGGAGAGAAACCCTAGAGTTAGCTTAAAGAGAAAGTTAGAAATAATATTTTTATTTTTTTAGTTTAGAAATTTATTTTATTTTATTTTTTCAAATTTAAATTGAGTGAAATAATTGTGTGAGGATTAATTTGAGTGAAATTTTTATGTTATGTTGTTTGGATCAGTCAAGTTGATGGATTATGAATTTCAACTCATGGATTGAATATCAATTAAGCATCAAGAGATTGGGGTTTGATTGTTCTTTTCTCATCTCATTTATTTTATGCCTTTGATTATCAATTTGTCATATTTCATATCATGTTAGGCTAAATCCCCTTTCAAGGGGTGGGGTAAACCCCTTATTTGATGTTATTTTATTTTAATTAGTTTAATTACTTGAAAAGTCCCTTTGAATGTTAATTTTAATCCCTCTCCCTTAAATTTACGCCTCGAGAGAGGGTAAATGATTTTCGAGAGAAAATCGAAATTCTAATTATAATATTCATTTTAGATTCGAACTAGAGATAGGGGTTTCTTAAGTGGGGTATTATAACTTGAATTTCAAATCTAAAATTATTTTCTAAGATTTACATGAATTTTAATCGATCGATCGATCCTAGCGGGTGATTAATTAAAAGGAGTGTAGATCTATTTTCTAGAGTTGTGGGATGTTAAACTTAATTTTCTAAAAGATTACTATTATAATTACACTTGTAACGAGAGTTGGTTTGTAATTTTAATATTAATTTGGGAGAATTCAAATAATTAAATTAATTAATTAGAATAGCTAAAATTTGTGGTGTAATCCCACTCCTTGATTGTTCTCACAATTATTTACCTCACTTTATCTCTTATTTTAGTTTAGACTTTATTTTTCATTTTAGTAACTTTCTAGTTAGTTGTTATCATATCACATTTAGTTTAGTTTACTTTAAATCATTACCTCACCCAATTGTTTTAATATTTAAAAAAGCTAAAAAAAAGTAGAAAAGTGAAAAAGCACAAAAAGAAAATAAAAAGTGAATTACAATTGAATTTGTCTCTAGCTTACCCCCTTGGAAGTGGATTGATACCCTTACTTACCTCTACACTTGAGATTATTTTATTTTGTAGGTAATTTTTAGGATTTTGACTAACTTGGCTTTCAACAACGACATACGCAAAAGTCACGTTATCATTTACTATAAATACCCAATCAGGACTCCTAGCTTTGAGGTAAAGAATACCAGAGCTTGTTCGAAAAAATAATAACAATAGCATATTTCAGCAAGCCCCGAATTGGTGCTATAGAGCTGATTAATTCTATGCACATCATTGACAATTTTCCAAACATTTGGTGAGCACTGTGCAGGAACTATATAGAAGTAACTAAAAAAGTGCAAAAACAAGAGATTTGGGGGAAAAGTAAGACCCCCCCGGGATAACAAAATAACATGTATCCAGTGATCGTCCTCAATGTCCCTGACATTACGAGGAATAGGGGCACATTCGATGTCTACCCAGTTTGGAATATTGTAGAACTTCCTAAACTCAGTTATCGGCCTATTGCCTATTTTCGTCATCAGAAAGGAGAAACCCTAATATCGAATATGAATAAATTCAAATGAAAAAAGGAGCGTGAAGAACTTACGAAGTAAGAATCAGCTTGAGACAATGCAAAGCCGCAAGCAGGGAAGATGAAAAGATAAGGAAGAGGCTTAAAGATGGAAGACGAGACGTGGAAGTGAGAAAGCTAGAGTGATAGGTTGGAGAAATCTAGATAGCACAAAAAAATTTGAAGCGACGTCAGGGAATGACCTCTCCAATCTGTTTTAAACCTTTCTATTCATAACACACAGGAAATGAAGCAATCTGCCGCCTAAATCAATTCAAGAAGGGCGCTTCAATCCCAAAGTGTTGCCCGATTCACAAAAATGCCATTAAGGCAATCATTTAAAATTATTGAGACCAAATTGTGACCCAAAAAATTTAGGGGCCAGTGTGGGTACCTCGATTAGTTATTTCGGCCCAGATGAGTAGCCCAATTAAGCTCAGCCCAAAGTCTAAGGGCCTCGCATTATAACTGATTCAGTTATAACCCATTCAACTCCTAAAATCTCTCAAGAGATATTCTAGTGATCAGGGGCTAACGTGGAGGAGTCCCACACCCCCAATCTTCGAAAAAGACATGTATAAATAAAACCCTCAGCCCGGGGCAAAGGCCATGCAATTGTAAACACTCCCCAGGAGTAAAGAGAAATAAAATACTAAAAGCACCACCATGGACGTAGGCCTTCTTGTCGAACCACGTATATCTTGTGTTGTGTGTGATTGCAATTATTTCAAGTTCTTTATTTATTCCGGTGATTGCCTTTGCTTATTATTTTGTGTTGAGTTTAATTGCCACGACAATACCTTTTTCAAAAAAATAAGTGTACTATCAAAATGGAAAATATGGAAGATATCCGTTGCATTTGAGTTAATAGCTATTTGAGTGTAAAAATAAAGTGTATTATCAAACTGAAAAATATGGAAGATATCCGTTGCATTTGGAGTTAACAGCTACTTTTTAAAAATCATGCCACATCACATGTGTAGAAACTGACTGTCGAAGAAGGGCAACAAAACCTCCCGTCCACGATTTTTGGTAGGTTGCTAAATGTATTGAAAAGTTTGTTAACTGTTATCAGGAAATAGTTTTAGAAACTCAACCATTGGACATGGTCTCACCACCAAGCAACATGTGTCCGGTGCGCACCTTTAAAATGCGGAATAATCCGCACAAGAGCATATATATATATATATATATATATATATATATATATATATATATATATATACAGTCTTGCTCTTGTGCGGACCGGACATGTGTCACCTGGCGGTGAGCCCAGAAAAGAGAGAGAGTGTGCCTATAATTTCGGCGATAATTTCTAGGCCCACCGTTAGGTGACACATGTCCGATCCGCATTTTAAGAGCGCGAACCGAACATGTGTCACCTGGCGGTGAGCACACGAAAGAGAAAGTGTGCCTATAATTTAGGCAATAATTTCTAGGCGCACCGTTAGGTGACACATATCCGGTCTGCATTCTTAAAATGCGGACTAGTACGCACAAGAGCATTATTATATATATATATATAATAAGTTAGCTTGGTTTTTGAAAATGTACACATTTTCAACGGTGCAGATCTATACCACCTCCTTACACATTTTAATGGTTCAGATCAGCTCCCTTTCTTTTTTACCAACCTACCCCTCACTATTTTGATTTCCCCCTTTTTTTACTCACAAATATTACACTTCAATTAAAAAATGAGGGCAGTTTAGTAACCCTCTCTCCCTCACACTCTTACACACGCACACCCTCACCTCTCCCCTCATTCTCTCGCTCCAAATCCCCCAAACCCACACACACACATAAACACACACACAGGGCAATCCGGCTATGGCTCCATCGTCGGATGGAGCCCCCTCCAGCCCCTGGTAAACCCCCCCTCCCCCTCCCCCTTCCCCACTCACACACAGACGCACACAGAATCACAAACACACATGCACACACACACACGCTCCAGTCCCTTTCTCTCTCATATGTCACTCTCAACCAATGAACCTAACGCTCTATGGGACTGGGTAAGAAGCAAAAGATTGAGAGGGTTTTGTGTTGCCTCTATTACCGATATGTAATGGAGGTCCATCACTGACTTCGAGTTTGAAAATGAGTGTTTTCACCTCTATTCTCTATTCCATATGTTGCCTCTGTTCATCGGCCCAAAAAGCACAACCAATTTCTTATCGCAGACGACTCTCATTACTTCCCTCTGATGCATAAGGTATTTTTTATCACAATGAGAGGAGTATTATCATAGTTGTAGTAGAGAGGGACGATTTTGGGGCAAACCTAAAAATCTCTAGGGTTTGCTTCCATCGTCCTCTCCTTTTGTGATTTGACTTTTGATTCAATTATTTTTTTTTTCATTTTTTATGTTTAGGAATCATAGAGATCAGATTTATGCTTTTGTTATTGATTATCAATATTTATGTTTTCAGGAGCTTACCTCTCCCCTCTCTATTACCGATCTGCACCAGTGGTCACTGCCCCTCTTCTCTCTCACACATTTCTTCATGCTTTTAGATGGTTTTTTTGTGTGTTTTTTTCACTTCGAGTTCAATTTTTCTCTCAGCTTCAATTTATGGTTCTATTTATATATTTTCTAGAAAGGGTTTTTACACCTTTATCCAATTTGTTTCACTCCCTCTCCCTTATGATACAATACAGGTTGATTTAGGTCTCCAAAATAGGATTGTATTTGTTTTCTAGCAAACTCTTCACCACGAAGATGCATCACAGGTAGAACTCTGTTCATTACTCGCCTAATATATTGATTGTTTGATTTAAGGTTTTATGGATATAAATTTCTATTTTAAGCTGAAAAAATAGTGTTTTTGGCTTTGATAGGACATGTAAATGGGGCTGAAAAAAATTGCGTTTTAAGATATTTTTTAATTAAAAATCTAGACGGGTAACATTTTGTCATCCAAAGGCTTTGGGCGAATGATAGTTTACCGTCGATTAGTGTGGGCGCCACTTACACAATGTCTAATCACAAATGCAAATTTATACGGCTCTACACATTTTTTAACAGGAAATTTGTATCGTTTCTAAGCCATTGCCCTCTGTAGATGGCCTAAATAAAAAAAAATTGGGGTAGTGTAAATATTAATTAATCCATCATATAATGTTCAGAGAATTAAAATAAAATATGTGTCATTTCTAAGCTATGTAATGAGCAAAGGTTGGTGTGATTATATATAAATATCTCTACTTACTGCCTTTATTCTTGAGGTAATAAAATATTAATATTTAGAGTAAACTTGTACATATGCACTAAGAACCCAATTGACCCATAATTCTTGGTAATTTTACATTTTTGTGTTTGCAGAAAACAACATTTCAAGGCTTATCTCTTGAAGATGCCAAAAGGGGGATCTCCAATTCTTTCAATTATGATCAAAATAGCAGTTTTGGTAATGGTCTTGTAAAAAAAAGTCTTGAAATTATAGCAAGAATTGCTGGAAAGAAATATTGAGGTTGAAGTTAACAAGCCTTTGGGGCTCACTTTGGGCCAAAAACCTGGTGGCAAAGTTATCATCATTGTGAGTTCTCTACTCCACTTTAATATTTAATTATCTTGAATTTGTTTTTATTGGCTAAAATGCCAAATTAACCATGAAATTTGGGGGCTTTTTAAATTCCGGACTTGATTTTTTTAGAGTTGCTATGTTACCTGATCTTTTAAACTCTTTGCAATTTTATCCATCTTTGTTATCCGCTTTGTGAACCATAGTGATTGCGAACTAAAACATGAATTTTTAGTTTATCCTTTTTTATGTTGATTATGTTGATTATTATGAATATGATGATGTTGATGAGGATGATGCCACCGCCAATGATGAGTATGTTAGTTCTTTATTGGCGACGAATGCTTAGAGTTGTTATATGAGCATTTGTGTGAATGTTTGCCTTTGTGTCATCTGACTTGGGGCCATTATATAAAAGTGAAATTGTTTCAAATTGGATTATTATTTTCGATTGGGTTTCCTTTATGCGTAGAGTTGTATATTTTTCTTTATGTTCTTTGGTAGTTTTATATTGCATTTATTGACATAAAAACTGAAGAAGCTATTGGGATAAGATATTGCATTTGTAAGAATGAAATTCATGAATTCATTGCATATCAAGGGTCAAAAACTTAAAAAAAAACATCAAAACAGGGGGCAAACCCTTATATTAACTGACTGAGATGTAATTTCTATGCATTTAGTGAAATATATGTTGCATTTTAAGTGAAATTTCAGCAGGGGCTGCTGTGATCTAGCTCTATCTGTTGTGAAGAAACCTTGGAAAAGTTGTTGTCATGAAGAAACATTGGAAAAGCAGGGGTTGTGATCTAGGAAAAGCAGGGGCTGCTTTGATCTAGCTCTAGCTCTAGCTCTAGCTCTAGCTTCTATAATGGTCATGAGTCGCTAATTGATCGATTCACATTCGAATTGAGGTATAAAACATGAGATTTCAATTTTTTTCGTTGTTTTCTTGATCTAATCATATTTTCTTTATTTCATATTTAAATTTGGTTTATGAAACCATATTTCTCTCCATTGGCGGTGAATATTAAAGCATTATGGTAATATCTCTTCGTTTCTTCTCTCTCTCGGTCTTTAGTAAATTTTCAAACTCTAATTATTCATGTTATAATCAAATGCTCTTCATATTTTAATGTGAAGTTTGTAGAAATTAAAATAACTTTAAATAAGGTCTAATGTAAAGTTAGATCCCTATAATTTTTTAAATTCTAATTTGTTCATGTTGTAAACTCTAAGTAATTAACTTGGATTGCTGAAATGGTTATATGTCTTTTCAGAGGATCAAATATGCTTATGAGGTAGTGGATTTAAATTGTGATTGGGTTGAAGATGATCTGGTGTGGAAACCATCTTACAGTGGTACACAGTCAATTGTGATTATTTGATATTGCTTCTTTTAATTCATATGCTGCGAAGCTCATTACATCCTACTGAGCGGGCCATTTCAATGGTCGCTGGAGTGAAAACAGCAGTTGCGAAACTCAAGTGGGAGTCAATTTTCTTTCCCAAATGGAATATGGATTAGAAATCAGAAGCTTTATTTATGTTATGACAGCATCCAATATTAATGAGGCTTGGAAATTTAAAGCAGGTAACAATCAAATAGGTAACTTTTATAAACTCTAAGTATCTAACTTGGATTGTTGAAATGGTTATATGGCTTTTTAGAGGATCAAATACGCTTAGGAGGTAGTGGACTTAAATTATGATTGGATTAAAAATGATCTGGTGTGGAAACCATCTTACAGTAGTACACTTTCAATTGTGATTGTTTGATATTGCTTCTTTTAATTCAGATGCTGCGATGCTCATCAGATTCTACTGAGTGGGCCATTTCAACGGTCGCTGGAGTGAAAACAACAGTTAGGAAACTCAAGTGGGAGTCAATTTGCTTTCCCAAGAGTAAGATGGATTAGGAATTAGAAGCCTTAATTACTTTATCAAAGCATTCAATATTAAGCACGCTTGGAAATTTAAAGCATGTAAAAGTCTCTAGGAAACTTTTATAAACTCTAAGTATCTAATATGGAATGTTGAAATGGTTATATGGTTTTTCATAGGATCAAATATTCTTAGGAGGTAGTGGACTACAATTGTGATTGGGTTGAAGATGATCTGGTGTGCAAACCTTCTTACAGTGGTACACCTTCTCTGCATATATGCTATATGCATATATGCAGCTGGCTATAAGTATATGCAATATGCATATATGCATCTGCATATACTTATAGCCACATCGGCTAAAAAATGAAAATAGATCTTGATAAATTGAAAGCCTGTTGGCTAAAAATGAAAATATAAAGCCGTGTCGGCTGAAAAATAAAAATACATGTTGTTAAGAAGTCTTAGACTATAAACATGCATCTATTTTAATTCAACTTCTAAAATGTATGTATGTTTTTTTCGTTTGAGGTTAGATTAGTGATATTGATGAATTGAAAGCGTGATTTTAGATAGTGTTATGGGAGATTTAGTTTAGGCATAATGTAAGTGACATGCTATAGATACGCCAATCTATCCCATGCCAAGTTATCCCATGATAGATGCATATATGCATATTGCATATATGCCCTACATATCACCTCTGATTTAAAACGCCAGCTTCATTTGTTCACTTAGATTCTAGGCTCAACCAAGTTTGTTACTTCAATGAATATGCATATATGTAATGGTAAAATCCCTCCCCCCCTTCCCCCTTCCCCACTCACACATGCACACACACACACACACACACAAATCTCCCTCATCTTCTCCCCTCCACCGCCCCCTGCCCCTACCCCCTTCCCCACTCACACACGCGCACATAACTCTCCCTCATCTTCTCCCCCTCTGTCGCCCCCTGCCCCGCCTCCTCCCCCCTTCCCCACTCACACACGCAGAGCATATATGCGATGCATATATGCAGCCCCCTCCCTCCCTTGGTAAAATTCCTCCCCCTTCCCCACACGCACACACAAACACACAAACACACAAACACACAACTCTCCCTCATCTTCTCCCCCTCCACCGCCCCCTGCCCCGTCCCCTCCCCCTTCCCCACTCCACACGCACACACGCGCACACAAACACACACACAAAGACTCACACACACAACTCTCCCTCATCTTCTACCCCTCCGCCACCCCCTGCCCCGCCCCCTCCCCCCTTCCCCACTCACACATGCACAGTTTGGACTTTTTATCAAATAACATGGCTAGGAAATTACTATTAATTTTTATTGTAACCCACTTTTCAGCTTCACTATAATAATCGAATAACATGGCTAGGAAATTACTATCAATATTCTTTTCCTTGGATGCAAATAAGATCAGGATGAAAAAAAGCTCATGTATCTTACTGATTGTATATTTAATTATGTGATTGTATCTTTGTTTGAGAAACTGATTAATTATGTTTATTGTTTGTCAAATCGTACAGAAAATCGAGAGGGAGAGAGTGATAATGGCGAGAGGTGGGAAGAAGGATGGGAAGACAACAGCAGTAGCACCTAATCCAGAAGCAGATGAGTGCAAAAGACTTAAAAAGAATTAGAATTTCCAAAAACATGCTCTTCGATGCTCCCGCAAACGCCTGCTCAGTTTCTCTCACCCCATCCAAGATGGTGGTCAAACACCACGGCACAGACATTTTGAGTAAGTCCCACAGAAAGAATAAATTCATATTCCCCTTTCTCGGCTTTCTAGCTCCCATCTCCGAATTTTGGATTTTTTTTTTTATATTATTGGATTTGTTATCACCCCTTAAATAGGGTGGATAGTCCAATAAACAAAGGAGATTATGCCCAATTTTTTTAAAAAATTAACACTTTGTTTTTGAGACAGAGTGAATTTGATTGATGAATATTGTATATTTGATTTTATATGTGAATTTGTTTGATGAATTTAGACAATTTGAATGTTGGACTATGTGTTATTTGTTAAGCAGGGTGAATAGTTCTATAAACAAAGGAGACTTTGCCCAATTTTTTTTTTAAATTGACACTGTGTGTTTTTTAGACACAATGTGAATTCGATGGATGAATATTGTATATTTCATATTTTTGATGAATTTAGACTATCCGAATGTTATTGGAGTATTTGTTGTTTGTTAAGCATTGTGAATAGTCCTATAAATAAAGAATATTATGGCAATTGTTTTAAAATTAGCATGAATTTTTTTTTTGCTTTTCGTTATTACGTACTTTGAAAAATTATCGCCGTTCGCGATTACGTACTTTGAAAAAATTTCTTCGTGCCTTCAGGCACGGATATATACTACTATATATATAAAACAAACTTACCGGAATTTCCACTATAAATCCTCGTTATACCGCAGGAAATACATAATCTCATATATGTGTATAAAACTATAAACACCCACACGCAGGGACGGAGCCACTTGAGGCCCAGTGGGGGCTGTAGCCCCCACAGAGATTTAAGTGTGTATATATATAAAATTTAGGTCTAAAAAAATATTTTTATACTAAATTAGGACATATCTTGAAATAAAGAAAACCTTTTATCACTTAAACCTTTCAAATTAAACTATCTGGGATTGAAGGATTTTATGAAACTTTGATATTACAAACTATTTTAGGATTTACTTGACTCTTTTAGGGTTATAATGTTAATGTTTTTTAGAGATTGCTTTAATGTTGGTGTTGGTTTTTATTTTAGGACTAATTTTAGAGGATAATTAGGGATATTGTTGGTTTAAATTTGGGGCCGAAATATTCGTTTTAATATTTATTTATCTTTCCTTTAGATTAAATAAATTACGTTATTTTGTCAAATACTCAAAAATAATCTCAAAAAATTCGGCTCGGGACGGAAATGACCGCTAAATTAGCCCCCACTAACGGGAATTCTTGGCTACGTCCCTGCCCACACGACCCATAATACTCAATCATCTATATCCATAGAAAGTTAAACACACTTACAGTGTAAATATATATATTCATATGCACACAAAAATAAACAAATGGGTTATCGAGGGAGATGGAGGTGCGCTGAATATGAGGTTTAAGGTCTGTTATTTATAGAAGTGGGTTTGGGTTGTAAAGGAGATAGC
The DNA here is from genome assembly GCA_949130495.1 of Sambucus nigra. Classification (NCBI taxonomy): domain Eukaryota; kingdom Viridiplantae; phylum Streptophyta; class Magnoliopsida; order Dipsacales; family Adoxaceae; genus Sambucus; species Sambucus nigra. Next base: position 159,598,995 of record OX422217.1, read on the forward strand.
ATGTGGTTTGTTCAAGGAACCAAGTTTCTCTAAACTTGGAGAGAGAAAATAGTAGGAAATATCTAGATATTTTTTTTTTCAGTTCTTGGTTATTTTCACTTTAGTCCCCTAAAGTTTCAAAATTAATATCTAAACTTTGCACCTCTTAGATTTTAATCTAAATGTTTGAACACTTAAAATTATATTTGGGTTGAGACTAAATTCATGATTTTGTTTCAAAGTCAATTGATATACAATAATGGAAAAATATTTTAAGCATAAATGATATTTAAGCATTTAATGAATTTTTAGACAAAAATATATTCAGTACTTTAACGGATTAATGAGGTTTGACATAAAAAAGGTTGTTTTAAATTTTTTTTACGACTTGGTTTTAGTAAAAATATGTTATTTCGAATAATAAGTAATTTGAATTTAAATTTTAATTAATATAAAAAAATGTGGGTTAATACAAGTTCTGTTGGTGGGAGTGTGCATACGTGTGTGTGAGAGAGAGGGGTGTGTTCATGTGGATTTGTGTGTGTGAGAGAGAGAGTTTACAAACATCTTTCTTGATGTACTCTAAGTTGGAATTACATCACGAAACTATATATACCTGAAATTTCTCCAATCACACCTGAGTAGTCTTATTCAACCACACTAAAAAAATTAGAGAGAGTTAATGATTTTTGATTGATTACAAAACATGCCCACGGATTGGATATAAAAACTAATGTGCAGGTTTTGAATCTTTTGTGTTACATAGATTTTGAATATTTTTATCTCTAAAGAAATAATAATGATGCGTGTACAATAAAATACACAAAGGATATTCACAATGATTTTACATTATAAGGGAGTATTGTGAATTTCTCAATTCATAACATCGTATAGCTTTCTATTATACTACTACATCAGGTGGATTGACTTTTTTACGGTTTTTTTTTTTTGGTCCACACACTTCTGCTAAGAGAAAAGAAATTGTAGATCTAATTTGTGTTTCTCTATAGGCATACAATCACTTAGAAACCAGATGTGTCATCTATTTTCGAATTAAAAGTCAAAATGTACCGATCTGATTATTCAATCTAAAAACCAATAAGTCAGTGATGAAAATTTGGCCCAAATAAGTCAGTGTGAATTTTTCTATTATGTGTAATAAAAAAATTGTTTTCTTTTGATTATTTGGGCAACTATTTGTGGGGCTTCTTGACTCAGGTCGGCCATATACTCTATATCTATTTCTGTGGTTTGAACACAATTTTACCATTATCTTAATTAAGAGTTAGTTTTGGAATACATTGACGGTATATATATGTTGTGGTAAATTTATGATATCTAAATGGATTTGAATTAATACATGTGGAGTTGGTACGACAAATGATTATGAACACGGTGCACATAGAGTTCATTGAATTACCACTGCTACATAACTATGAAACTTGATGCCCAGAATTTCAGGATTCGTTTGGCAACTCAATTTCAAGTCATAAAAAATAGAATTGAAAGGGCAATTTTAATTTCACGGAATTGAAAGGTCAATTTTAATTCCACATAATTGAAATTGGCCCTCTAATTCCAATTCCGAGCCTTGGAATTGGGTTGTCAAACGGGCCTCATAGTATTAAAAAAAAAACTTTCTAAATATTTTTATAGCCTGGATGACCTACAAAAATGCTTTCAGTCTTTTAATTGATTATTATGAATTGTCTGTTGCTTTTTTTTTCTAATTCTGTGTGAATATTTTTTGTGGTTTTGGAGTTTGTTATTATTGATATTGGTTACTTAAGTTTGCATTAGGCTTATGTCGTCGCGAGTTGTTCAGGATTTTGAATTATTATAATTTTGAATTATTATAATTTTGAACAAAGTTATGTGAATTATGCATACAAGTGGTATTAAAGGCTTGCAATTGCCTGTAGTGCCTTTGGGCATGGGCATCTCTATATATACTACTATAAAATGCTAAACAAGCATTTATATCTTCTCTTCAACCAAGATGTTCGCGTGTCAGTGTATACTTATTTTTTATGTCTCCTCTTATTTCATTACTCGAGATTCTAAAAAAAAGTACAGCTATTTTTTATAAGGTGACTTTTCACCGTCCAACTTCATTACTCGAGACTCTAAAAAATGTACAGCTATTTTTTACGAGGTAACTTTTCACCCTTCAACTTCCCACGAAATAAAATGCATCCCAACTCCCTCTTTGTTTCACCCGTCCCCCAATTCCTCTACATGTGGATTCATCTCTCTCTCTCTGCACAAAATTGTAGCACAAGAAAGCTCTTTGATTCTCTCTCACTCATTAAGATGGAGAAGGAAACTATGGTGGCCCTTGAAGATCCAAAATCGATTTATTTGAAGACGATGATGATTGAGCATCCTTCTTTGCTACTGCTGCTCTGAACGATTTTTTGTTTTCCACGGATCCTCTTCTCGGCCATGCCGACAACCTTCCCGTCCGGCATCGCCACCATAGACGGACAAGCCATCCAAAGGCCACACATTTGTGGGTCTCAACAAAGAACAACACATGCATAAGAGTTGGGTATATGACTATCACTTCCAAAAAAAATCGAAAACGAGTTTTATTCTAGTTGTTATTGAGTATTTGATTAATATTATTAGATTGACCAAGTCCCTTTAGCCTTCATTGAGTATTTGATTAATATTATTAGATTGGTATTGGTGCATAATCTAACTCATAATATTATCAAAAATTAGTTGGCAACATACAAGGCATAAGGAAGTAAGAAGAGCCAAAGGATATAGATTCCCTCACTGGACCAGAGAATGAAGTGTAGGGCTCTCCGAACACCGTTCGAAATGGAATCGTGAGTGGTGGAGGAGTTCCGATGAGTGGACCTGCAAGTCCTCAATTGGACGGCGTTTGAGTTGGAGGCGGGGAGTAATTGAGTAGGAGGGCATAAGGCTTTGTTTGAGTGTGGGTCAATGGTTTAAATTGCATTAAGGATAAGTTTTCATAAAGTGGGTATATTTTTTTTTCTTTTATTCTTTTTATTATAAATATTCATTTATTCCCATATGTTTATTTTATGTTTGAGGAGTGAGATTGTAAATTTTTAGTGAGATTATTTATTCATCTATCTATTTTTTATATTAGTGATATACATCATATATTGTTTATTAAATGTCTCAAAGATGGTAGTAAAAAACATCTAATTTATCTAAATTTTCAATCCGTGTTTTTTCTTATTTCTTATGTTCCGCACATTCTGTCTTGCTTGCGCATATTTACAACTAGTATCTAGTAAAGTAAAAGTTATAATCACTCTTCTCCTGATTAAATGCTTAACCTCATTATTGTGGTAATGATTTGATTAATCTCGTGTATTTTAATATAATATGCAGTTATGGCAACTACATGTTTCTAAGCAAGTAATTTTGGATGATATGGAGATTAATCCTAATAAATATAAGGACAAAAGGTTGACAAATTTAACTGATGATGAGGATGTTAGAGTCAAATTTAATGTATGGGTTTATATATAAAATAAATATGAATTATAGGCCATCAAATAAAATTAGGCTAATTAAAGTGATTAATTTAAGAGTTGGGACCTTACTAATGTATTATTAAAGTGTGGATTTTAATGTGTAAAGACAAGCGTACTTTCTATTTTTATGCTGGATTAAAATAGAAATATATGAACTATAAAAAGACACGATTGTCTTATAAATAGGGGTCATGGTCCCCAGATCATACTACACCATTCTTCTGATTCCCATTGTCAGAGAAAAATTTAGAGAGGAAATAAAAGTGCATATGGAAGAGCATAAGACCTCAGACTCAGATATTTTAATTTTCTCGTTATGGATTAGGTAAGCTTCTGCAAAATCAATATTTATATTTCTTAATAATTCAATATGAATGTTCTTATTCGTGTGATGGTTTTCACAAAATAGAAATTAATCCAACATAGGGTATCAGGGCTATTTCATGTTGAATTGTTGAGAATATATTAGGAAGGTATTGATATTAATTTTGGGCAGAAAATAAATTTTTGAAAAGTTCAATATTTTTAAAAAAAATTGGTACAAAAATATTCCTTGTTTCATTCCGATTCCAACGATATAAAATTTATGAAATTTGGGTGAATTCTTGAAGATTAAGAAAAACCTTAGATTTATTGTTAATGGAGGTTCTGGAACAGCAAAGAAGATGACACAAAACGACGTAGTTTTGGGTAACCATATGACGTTTTTTTGTTGTTTTCATTATTTGTTCTCATCATATTAATTTAACTTGATGCTAGTTCAATGGTAAGGGGAGTTTTCTGGTACTAGAAGGCCAAGAGTTTAACTCTTGGTATACCCTATTTTTTTAAAACGTAAAATGGCGTAAAAAGCTTAAGGCTAAGGGGTTTCGAACCCTTGACATTCCATATCTGAAATCTCTAATTTAAGCCACTTGGGCAAAGCAACTCTTTGGTTATCTCATTGTTTACAAATATATAATACTTATAGTTATAGAATATTACATTATGTTTACAAATTTAAATTCAAATATTGGTGTGTTTATATACATTTTGAGATAAATTAATTTAAACAATATTAACCAAAGTGACCTCTTTTGTTAAAAAAAAATTAATTAATTTTATTTCGAAATATAAAAGGATTATTTTTCACCTGTTGTTAATTAATGAAAGATAAAATTGGCACGAGTCTAATTAAATTACTAGGTGATTAGTAACTTTAAAAAGTTTTTGACAGTGATATTAAGAATGAGCCATATGAGACCAATGTTTTATTTTGATCACAGGCTGGCCACCCAGTATTTTAGTAAGCGGGGTGTCACAAAACGGCACCCCAAACCGAGCCCTGGATCAGAACTTACGGAGATTTAAAGATAAGAGAAAATCAAAAGAAAAGAAAGAAAAAGAAATTCACCATCGGACTGGACTGGTCAAGACAAACAGCAAACCGGTTCGAAAGAAAGCAAGTCTCTGAACGAAATTCACCACCGGACCGGACTGGGTATGGAAAAAAATGAACCGATCCGAAAAGAATAAGGTTCCTGAATGAAATTTTCTTCCAGGTCGATCCGGGCACAGAAGAAGTGGGACCGGTCTGATGCCTTTTAAGTCTCTGAATAAAAATGAGGACCAAATCGATCCATTTAGAGAAGAAAACGAATCGGTCTGATGTCTTGAAGATTACTTCACACAATTGGATACCAGACCGAACCGAAGAAGATCAACCGAACTGGTCCGATTGAGATTTTCCCAAATTTTTCATTTATCATTTAGAGTTTTACTTGGTTCAAACTCTTGTAAATTTTGAAGTGTATTTATCTTAGCTTATTGACAGATATTAGGAGGTTGGAATTTTATTAGTTTTTAGAGGGATCTTGTAGAGAAGAACCCTAGTTTTGAAGTTTTGCAATTAATTCAAGATTCAAAGTTTATTTCTAGAGTTCTTCATTGCATGTAACATTTAATTTTTGCTTTCAATTTCTTTAGTAGTTAGTTAGATTAATTCTTGATTCTTAGTCTTCAATTCTTAATTAAAGAATTTTCTTCCCAAATTCCAAACTAGTCATGAATTCTTGCACTATAGAAATTGTGTCTTTGTTTAATTTAATCATGTTTGGCCAAGTTTTTTTAGGGTTGGGGTGCATGAACCCAACCCGATGTAATTTACCCATGTAGAAAATAGGGTTTGAATTGAATTTTAAGTGAATCGTGTTGTGTGGTACACACAACTGTCGTAAACCTTTTAACCTTATTTGCCGTAGGTAACCGGGGTGTTTAAGAGTGCGATGCGCGTGAATCTATTCAGCACCGCTTTGTTTTTACCTTCGATTATATATGGTGAGGACTCGTATCCTCATATATGTAATGCTTAGGATTAATAAAGTCCGGGTTTAATTAAATTTCTAATTCAAACTCTAGCATTCTACACAGTAAATGTACTAGGATTTGGGGAATTGTAACTGATAAGCACCCAAAACTGTACAATTTATACCCCAAATAGACGTACTTTAGTTGCTAATTCTCGACAATATGGGTCTTATGCGCGTAAATGTTTATCATGTAGGCTTAACTGTAGTTGCGGTGCCAAAAGTTACATTTCGAGGTCAATTACAGTTACATTGGAGCTAAATACCCTTGCCCCGTAACCTCATCCTACCCAAACCTAGCCTAAACTTGTCCCTAAACCGTCACCCAAGACCCGTGTGTGTTGGTTTATTCCCTTTTTATTTTATTTTATTTTAATTTTTTAGATTTTTAGTTTGAGTCATTTTAATTTTAGGATTATTTTAGCATTTTTTAGGTTTTATTTCCTATTTTTATATTTTATTTCTACTTTTATTTTATTTTATTTTATTAATTTTTTTAGTTTTAGTTTTTATTTTATTTTATTTTATTAGGATTAGTTTTTAGGAATTTAGTTTTATTAGATTTTATTTTTTTTATTAGGACTTTAGTTTTAAGTTTAATAGATTTACATTTTTCTTTTCATTTCTTTTTAGTTTTAATTTTTTATTTTGAGTCTTTATTTTATAGGAATTTAATTTTTAGATTTTTAGTTTTTATAGTTTTTATTAGTTAGATTTTATTTTTATTTTTAGTCTTATTATTTTTTGGTACAAATTTAACAACACACACACACCCTACTTCTATTCACCCTCATCTTAACTTATCCTACACCCACTTAACCTAAACAAACTCACCCTCACCCTACTTTTCTTACACCCTCACCACACACAATAACTCCCACACCCATTTTCAACCTCTCACCTTCTCTCACCCCTACCAAACTCCATTAACACACACCTCCACCACCATTTCCCAAACACCCAACCTTCGCCGGCAAACCCAAAAAGCCGCCGGCAGCCATGGTTGACCCGCCTCTCCTTCCCTCTCCTCTCTCCTGCTACCCATCTCCGGTCACGACCCCCTCAACCCGCAGGCGCGATCCAAACCCACCTCGGCCTCTCTCTCTCTCCTCAACCCATTTCCAACAGCCCCCCTTCGCGGCCACCTCCTTCCCCCTCCGGCGGACACCATCGAGACCGCCACTCTCTCTCCTCGCGACCCTTGCCGGCGTCGCGAACCCTCTCCCAAAACCCATTCACCATTTCAATACCCATTTCAAACCTAAGTCTAAAAACCCACTTCTTCAAACCCACGATTTTGTTTCCACCTGTTAACAAAAAACCAAAGACCAATCTCAAAAGCCAAAATTAACAATGCCACATGTACCCAAGACCCATAACCCATTTCCTCAACAAAACCCATTTCATTTCCTTCCCACCATTTCAAACAAACAAAAAACGTGACCTGCTTCTAAAATCCCAAGCCAAGACCAAAAAAAACCAACTCACTTAAACCACATGCCAAATAATCCACTTAAACCATTTTTCCCTATAATACCCCCAACTACCTTTTACCCCTTTTTACCCAAATACCCTTAAAAAACCCCAACAACCTTCTTTACCTATTACCCAAAATAACCCCTTACAAATCAGATTTTTCCAAATATTCCCTCACCTCACACCCCCATGCACATGTGCTCTCACCTTATACACATGCACCTCTAGCCAATTCCCACTTATACCCCTTTGCTCCATTGCATATTTAAAGAGAGTTGAAGACCATTTTGGGGGATCATCAAATATGAAAAAGCTTTGTTGAGAGAAAATTCTAGAGAGAGATAGTTTAGTTTAGAAAATAATTTTTTGTAAATAGTTTTTTATTTTTAGATATTTGTGAGATTAAATATTGTTAGAGAATTAATTGAGTGGATAGTTGATTTCATATCATTTGGAAGATCAATTAAGAGGTGTATGCTTCAATTTCAAGGATTGGAGTTGAACATAATCAAAGAGATTTGGTTTGATTGTTCTCTTCCCTTCTTTTATTATTTTATGCCTTTAAATATTAATTTGTCATATTTTATACCATGTTAGGCTAAAACCCCTTTCAAGGGGTGGGGTGAAACCCTTATTTGATATTATTTTAGTTTAATTAGTTTGCTTACTTGAAATATCCCTTTGAATGTTAATTTTGATCCCCCACCCTTAGATTTACGCCTCGAGAGAGGGTAAATGATTTTCGAGAGAAAATCGAAATTCTAGTGATAATACCCATTTTAGATTCGAACTAGAGATAGGGGTCTCTTAAGTGGGGTATTATCACTTGAATTTCAACTCTAAATTTAATTTCTAAGATTGACATAAATTCTAATTGATCGATCCTAGCGGGTGATTAATTAAAAGGAGTGTAGATCTAATTTTCTAGAGTTGTGGGGTGTTAATTTTAACTTTCTAAAAGATTACTATTCTAATTACACTTGCAACGAGAGTTGGTTTGTAATTTTAATATTAATTTGGGAGAATTCAAATAATTAAATTAATAAATTAGAATAATTAAAATTTGTGGTGTAATTCCACTCCTTGATTGTTCTCACAATTATTTACCTCACTTTATCTTTTATTTTAGTGTTAGACTTTATTTTCATTTTAGTTACTTTCTAGTTAGTTATTATCATTTTACATTTAGTTTATTTTAGTTTAGATCTCACCTCACCCTTTTGTTTTAATATTGAAAAAGCTAAAAAAAAAAAATAGAAAAGTGAAAAAGCACAAAAAGAAAATAAATAGTGAATTACATTTGAATTTGTTCCATTTGCTTTACTCCCTAGAAAGTGGATTGATATCCTTACTTACCTCTATACTTGAGTTTATTATATTTGTAGGTACATAAGGATTTTGATTAGAAGGACTTTTCAAGCAACGACAAGAAATACACGTAAAAGTCTTTATATCAGTAACCCGACCTATCTTTCTTTACTCATAGTTAATTATTCAGCAGATTTGATCCCTTGCACTTAGTTTAATTAGTAGTTAAATTTGCATTCATATTTAGTTAGTAGAGTTCCTATTCATTTTAATCACCTTTTCCACTTCTTTCGAGAGTCGATTTTAAGGTAGTCAGCTATTCCAAGTCGTCGCGATTCTTTGTCCTAGTTCCCTGTGAAGACGATCCCGACTTACTGGATTTATTACTAAAGTGACAGGCTTGCACTTGAGCGTATATCAACATGCACACTAGATACACATCTGTGGTCGCGTCAAGATTTTGGCGCCGTTGTCAGGGAATTAGGTAGACTTTAGGTTAGTTGATTCAATCTCAAATTTGATTCCAAAAAAAAAATTAAAATCCAAAAAGAAATCATCTCTCAAAATCCCTTTCATGCAAAATCAAGAACAAACTCCTCCGAATACTCCAATAAGAATTCACGAAAATCCCATCGTCGAGTATAATTTTGAAAGCCCCCATACCCCTCGCGTTCCATAATTCAGGGCTCCACCTCCTACCCCTCCAAACTCCATCACTAGTCAAACGCTGAGTCATACGTCTAGAACATTGAGTGACGATTATGAGTTCGTTAAGGAGAGAGCCATGTCAGATATCGCTAGTTTTGGTACGGGTGAGGGAAACCTACTGTATCATCCCATAAAGGAACTCCTATTTCCTGAGCGAACTATCACCCTTGCTTGCATTTTACTCCCATATAATGTTGGTCAGTTCCACTTACGCAATGGAACGGTACAAATTCTTTCAACTTTTCACGGTATGGATCCGAAGAAACTATATCTCCACATCTGAGAATTAGAAGAGGTGTTCAAAACCTTCAGTGATCAAGCTTGCACGCAATATGTCGTTCGCCTAAAGATTTTGCCTTTTTCCTTAAAGGATAAGTCTAAGACCTGGCTTTGGCCTTTACCCCCGAACTCAATTATATCATGGAAGGATATGCAATTCAAATTTCTTTTCACCACATAAAACCAACTCTGTCAAGGCTCAAATCCAAGCCTTTCTACAACGAGATAATGAACCATTTGATAAGTGCTGGGAACGATTCCAAGAGTTGGTTAACGCTTGCCCCCATCATGGATTTGAAAAACATCACCTTATCTCTTTCTTCCATCATCTGCTTACAATAGCGTCTAAATAAATTGTTCAAACAATGTGTGAACGACCATTTCGGGAATTAAATATGAGTAATGATGAGGCTCATCTTAAGTATGTCGTCGAGACTACTCAAGCATGGGACACCTCTGATCCTAATGCCCAAAATCGACCTCGACAAGTGTCCAATTCTCCTATTGCGTTCGGTCTATACCAATTGAATCAAGATACCTGGGTAGATCGTCGACTTGATCAATTTGAGAAAAGAATGAGAGATTCACTCAAGGTATGATTGAAAGAAGCTACCGGATCCTCCCGTTCTGTGAAAGAAAAGGTGTGCGCTATTTATGAGGCAGGACATTCAACTAAGGCATGTCCAATGATACCCGCCTACAAAGCCATGCATACCGAGCAAGTGGAAGCAATATGAGGGTTTAGGGGTAATTTTAACGCTCCTCACGGGAATGCATACAACCCTTTATGGAGGAACCATCTTGGTTTCAACTATGGGAAATAACATGCTGCGATGAATCCTACTTCAAATGTTTCCCTACCTCCACTCCTTCCTGAATTTCAGCAAGCACCACCCATCCAAGCACCACCTCTAGGCCCATACATTACCCCACTACAGAGGTCTCTTGAGGAAAATTTAAATCAGTTTATCCAATCTCAAAATGCAACCAACGCTAAGTACGATTGTATATTCACTGAAATGCAGACAAGCATATCTAGGTTGCAATCCTCGTTAAATGTCCAAGAGAAGGGCAAATTTCTGGCTCAAGGGTAAAGACCTCCTCAAGGTGAAGTTAATGTTAGCTCTATATATTCCAATCAACAAGAGCAATGCCAAGATGTCACTACTCTACAAAGTGGGAGGGTCATTGATTTATCACCTCCCCCACATGAGAAGGCAAAAGACAAGGAGGTTTCGTTCGGCACCAAAGAGGTCGAAGATGCCCCTTTGAAGAAGAGTGACAACTTCGAAGGAGAATATGATAGATGTTCTTAAGCAAATGAAGCTTAATTTGCCATTCCTTGATGATATCCAGCAAATTCCCGTCTATGCCAAGGTCATTAAAGATCTTTTGACTGTGAAAAGACAGCTAAAGGTGAATAAGAATGCCTTCCTAATACAGAATGTGAGCTCCGTTTTACTCAACGACCTTTCACCCAAGTTTAAAGATCCGGTCACACCCACGATCTCATGTGTTATTGGAGAACGTCGAATTGATAGAGCCTTATTGGACTTAGAACATAGTGTTAATATACTTCCCTACTCCATTTATAGCCAACTTGAGTTGGGTGACCTTAAGCCCATAGGAATCACTACCCAGTTAGCGGATCGCACAGTGAAGGTGCCTCGAGGGATTGTTGAGGACGTGATAGTCCAAGTGGATACTTTTTACTTCTCGGTAAACTTTATCATTTGGGACACAGAGCCCTCCATCCATTCTAGAAACCATGTTCCCATCATTTTAGGCCGCCCATTCTTAGCTATGGCTATTGCCTTAATCAATACACTAAATGGCCAAATGCAGCTCACTTTTGGGAACATGACCCTCGAGACAAACATCTTTAATGTTGCTAACCAAATGGATAATGAAGATGAAATCCATACAGTCGAACTTATAGAGGAGGTAGTAGAAGATCACATTGAGAGAATCATGGGTGGGGATGCATTAGAAGCATGCCTAGTGAGAGATGAGGAAAGTGAGATCCCATACACTGAGTATAAGCTAGAGGTCGAGGAGATGAAAGCCATACTACACGAGGGAGAATTGTTAGAGGAGTTGAGAGATGTCCATTGAGTTTCTAGATTCAAGTAATTACCCTCGAGGGAGTCATGATCGATTCCCTCTGAAGAGAATTTCCTACCCTCGAGTTGAAGAAAATACCCTCAAATGTGAAATATACTTTTCGAGGAGAGGATGAGACATTTCCTGTTGTTGTCTCCTCTAGTCTAGATAAAGAGCAAGAGGGTAAGTTGATGGAAATTTTGAGGAAGCACAAAGGTGCTTTTAGTTGGTAAATATCTAATTTGAAGGGTATAAGCCCCCTGATTTGTACCCATAAAATCCACCTCGAGGAGGACGTGAAACCATCGAGGGAAATGCAAAGGCGATTGAACCCAACTATGAAAGAAGTCGTCAGAGAGGAAATTCTAAAGCTATTAGATGCCGGGATTATCTAGTCTATCTCGGATAGCAAATGGGTGATCCCAATTCAATTCGTCCCGAAGAAGTCGAGAATGACAGTGGTCGAAAATGCTAAGGGTGAATTAATTCCTCAACGCACCACCACCGGGTGGCGTGTTTGCATTGATTATCGGAAACTCAGTGTCGAGACGAGGAAAGATCACTTCCCCTTGCCTTTCATCGACCAAATGCTTGAATGCGTATCTGTCCACCCATATTATTATTTTCGTGATGGTTATTCCGATTATAATCAAATTGAAGTAGATATACTTGAAGATAAGATGAATTTTACATGTCCATTTGGTACGTTTTCCTACAAACTTTTGCCTTTTGGATTTTATAATGCACTCGCGACATTTCAAAGGTGCATGTTAAGTCTCTTTAGCTACATGGCAGAAAGAGGACTTGAGGTTTTCATGGACGATTTTAACGTTTTTTACCCCTCTTTTGACCAATGTTTAGTGAATCTTGAAAAAGTTTTATACCGATGTGTGGAGAAGAACTTAATCCTCAATTGACAAAAATGCCACTTCATGGTTACCGAGGGCATAGTTATAGGCCATATAGTTTCATTTAAGGGGATAGAAGTTGACCGAGCTAAAATAAATATCATAGCCGAGATTCCCCCGCTTAAATCACTAAAGGACGTGCGCTCTTTCATGGGCCTGCAGGTTTTTATAGAAGGTTTATCAAGGATTTTTGCTCCATCACTAGACCCTTGAGTAACCTCCTTATGAAGGATGCCCCCTTTGAATGGAATGACGTATGCCAAACAGATTTTGATAAACTAAAAATCATGTTGTTTTCGCTCCCATCATGCAAGCTCCGGATTGGTTTCTTCCGTTCAATCTTATATGTGATGATAGTGATTATGCGATTGGGGTTGTTTTGGGGAAAAGAAAAGACAAGAAATCTCATGCCATCTATTAGGCTAGTCAGACGTTAATTGGGTCACAACTTAACTACTCCACCACGAAGAAAGAGTTACTAGCAGTTGTTTTTTCTTTGGACAAATTCCGCTCATATCTTGTTGGGTCGCCCATCACTTATTTTACCGACCACACAGCCTTGAAATATCTCCTTACTAAGAATGATGTTAAGTCGTGCCTCATAAGGAGGATAATACTCCTACAAGAGTTTAATCTCTCTGTAAAAGATAAGAAAGGGGTAATAAACGTCGTTTCTGACCATTTGTCACGGCTCTCGTCCGACATAACTAGTGTTCCAATACCCATAGACGAGTATTTTCCAGATGAGCAGATTTTCGCCACTTCTTCCTTACCTTGTTTTACGGACATCGTGAACTATCTTATCACGAGAATCGTTCCTCCCGGATGGACACCGCAAGAGAAGAAGAAACTCATCATTCGGTCTCGCATGTTCTTCTATGACAACCCATTCCTATTTAAATATTGCGCGGACTAGCTCATTCGAAGATGTGTACCGGATGAGAAAATTCAAGATGTGATTCGATTTTGTCATACGGAAGCTTGTGGAGGCCACTTCTCCAAGAATAAGATGATCGTTAAAATTCTATAAAGCGGCCTCTATTAGACCATAATATTTCGGTATGTGAACGCTGATTGCAAATCTCGCGATAAATGCTAAAGGATGGGCGTTATTACTCATCGAGACATGATGCCTATAATCCCTATACTCGTAATTGAATTATTTGATTGCTGGGGGATTGACTTCATGGGGCCTTTCCCTCCCTCCTTCAACTTCTTATACATCCTTGTCATTATAGACTACGTCTTTGAATGGGTGGAGGCAATAGCTACCCGCACGAATGATAATAAGGTGGCGATTAAGTTCCTACAAGAACACATATTTTCTCACTTATGTGCTCCGAAGGCGATTATAAGTGATAACGACACACACTTGTGCAGTAAGACGTTTGAAAAGTTAATGAGAAAGTATGGGGTCATCCACAAGGTTAGAATGACTAATCACCCTCAAATAAGTGGGCAAGCTGAACTAGCAAATCGTGAGATCAAAACCATCCTTGAGAAGATCGTCGATCCTACCCGGAAATATTAGTCACTTCGATTAAATGATGCGCTATGGGGTTACCGTACCGCCTACAATAACCCCCTCGGGATGTCCCCAATTCATTTTGTCTATGGCAAGCCTTGCCATATTCCCGTGGAGCTAGAGCACAAAGCGTATTGAGCCACCAAGAGGTTGAATTACAATCTTAATAAAGCTGGCGATGCTAAAAATTTTAAGGAATGGATGAAACTCGCACATGACAAGATAATCCGACGAAAATAGTTTCACAAGGGATAAAAAGTGGTTCTCTACAACTCTAGACTACACTTGTTTCCCGGTAAGTTGTGTTCAAGGTGGACAGGCCCATTTGTTGTTCGAGAAGTGTTCCCTCATAGTATTGTGGAGTTAGAAGATTCGAAAGGGGGAACTACTTTCAAAGTGAATGGACAACGCCTCAATCCATACTATAAGGCGTGCGTCAAAGAAGCCGACACCCCATCTATGGGGATTGATTCAGTAGTACGAGAAGGTCATCGCACCCCCGACGTGTATGAGGTGATTCTTATGTATATGAGATGTGAGTAGGTTAGGTTAGTAGAGTCTGTAGGTGTAGGTTACATAGGATAGGTGGAGAGAATACACGTTGATAGCGAGCCTAGGGTTTTGGAGCAAGTGATTGAGAGACGGTAGGTTGATTGTGTGTCGGTATAGTAGTAAAAGCTCTCAAATATTGAGATAGATGAGTTATTCCAGCCATTGGGGACTCTGTTGAAATTTGGGAACTGGATCTGTCCGCCCTTGGGAATCGACCCGGTTTATTTTTTGAAATAACAAAATAAAAAAGGATCAGATCGGTCCGATCCTTGGCACTCGGATCGGTCCACCTTCTGGTTTTCTTTGACCATTCTCAAGTGCAGCCCCCCTCCCCCAATCCATTTTTTTCCCTTCCAATACGATTTCCCTCCACCATTTCCCTACCAAATTCACCCCCTTCCACCCAACACTCTTTCCTCGAAAACCAACCCTTCCCTACACCATAGCCACCTATAAATACACCTTCAACCCCCCTCCTTTCCACCAGCACTACTCTTTACTCTCATACTCTCTCTCTCTTAAATTTTTAGAAGTCAACCTCTGTTGTTACACATGGCCAATCAAGCCAGGCCTCAAAAGTAAAAATCTGTAGCATTCATCGACGGTAACCATACCTACTGCTCTGATCAAGAACAACGGTGGTGTGAATAGTTTTTTGGCCAAACTCGTAAACTGTAATTGGAGCGCTAAGTGCTCTAGAACAAGCTACAAAATTCCTTCACCAACCTTTTCCTGCCAAGGGGTTGGTGTCATTACCTTAACAATCCCCACAATGCAGTTTGGGCAGTCAAAGTGCGAGCCTTCTATGGCACACTTGTTCGCACCGGTGATTTTGTCTTCAAAATGCGAGTTGACGGACAATGCATCCCTTTCTCCCTCGAGATTCTTTCCCAAAAATTAGGAAAAATGAATGTCCCAAACCCAGTCAAGTTCACGTACCCCAACACCTTTTCCCCCATCGATAAAGTTGTTAGCATTTCTCGTATAGCACCCGACGAAGTTTGGGCTATCGAAACATTTTCGGTAGGGTGAATGAGTGACAAGGCACGTATCACATTTTAAATTGTCTGCGCCAATATCCTACAAACATCGAATGACTCCACAATGCGACCTCGACAAGCGACGCATGTCTATCATCTCTTCGACCCCAACACCGTGATTAACCTAGCCCATACTATTTACAAGTATATATTCTACGCGGCCTTGGACAAAAAGGGTGTTAACCCTCTGTCGTATGCTCGGCTCATAACGTCTATTCTCGCCGACATACTCATTAATCCTCCCCAAGGGTCACTTCTCCTTCCCAATCCTCTTGGGCAAGGCACCCATAACAAGCGTAAGCGCTAACGGGAGATTATCCACGCCCGGCAAGCGGAGGTGGTGATTAGGCTTAAATTCTTTCGAATTTATACCCTTAATTTAGGGACTTTTATCATTTCGAGTAATGTAAAATGACTTGATTTATCGCATTTTCTTGCTAATGACTCCTTCTAACAAGTACATCTAGTTTCGTGTATTTCTCATGAGTTTTTCAGGTATTTAAAGTATTGAGAAAGAAAGATATTAGAAAAACATCAAAACAAATCAAAGAAGGAAAGTCAGAAGGTTAGTTTTGTAACTTTGCAACCATAGTCCGGAAGTGGATCTAATTAGAGAGTTAACGATATTAAGATCATAAGACCACTGGAAGAAACGACACTTCAATCCGAGCTACGGTGGAAAAGTTATGAGCATTTGAAGATGAGAAAAGCTTAGAAGAAGATCCTTGTATGAAATTGGCAGGTAGTCCGGACAATTATTTTTAAAGGATCCGGACCGAGTACAAAGCAAGATCTCTGAATGAATTTCATAGGCAATCCGGACCTTTTATTCAAAAAGTATCCGGACCTCATAGGCAATTTGGTCCCTGTATGGAAAACAGGGGAGATTTGGACCTTTTATTCAAAAAGGATCCGGACTCCCTTGCAAAGATCTATGATTCAAAAAAGGGGGTGATCCGGGCTGCCCAGCTCAATGATCCGGACTACTTGGTATCTTTTCGATTTTTTTTTCTTTTTCTCAGAGTTTTAAATAGGTCAATATCTTGAAAATTTTGGAGCTATTTATTCTAGGTTGTTACACAGTAGTAGGGGTTTGACATTTTTAGCTTTCTAATTAGGAGTAGAGGGTTTTTGTAGCAAGAAGAGAAATTGCTATAAGGATTGCATTTTGTTTCTGAATTTTCTTCAATACGAGTAATATTCTTCCTTTAATTCTTCATTGGTTCTTTAGATTTGTTATTTGTTTGATTCATCATATTTCTCTTTATCACTTTCCATTAGATATGATGTTTTATTTCTTCAAAATCATGTTTTTCTTTAATCTAATCATGTCCAGCTAAGTTTCTACGGGTTGGGATGCATGAATCCAACCCGATGTCCTTTACATATGCATAAAATTAAACTCTAAATTAAATAAGTGGCTAAATCGTGTTGTGTGGTAATCACAAGCATTGTAGGACTTTTGATCCCGTTTTCCCTAGGGTAACCGGGATGCTTAAGAATGCAACGCGTGTGTAGCTACAACGACACCGCTTTATTCTTGCTTTTTATTATATATGATGCAGGCTTGAACCTCCTATATATATATATATATAATGCTTGATATTAATAAAGACTGGATTTTATCATTTATTTAAATTAAAGATTTAGTTTTATAATCGGTAAACGCACTAGGGTTGGAGGATTGTATCCTAACCTATTCTTTTATGTAAAATCTTCTCATTTAAGAGTTCAGCGTCATAATTAGTCTAATAGCACTTCAATAGTTCATAGCACATTCAGTAGTTAAATTTCCCGTTACTTTTAGTTGTAGTTATTCTCCCTTCCAAAGTATCTTTTTCGTTTCTTTTTAGAGTCAAGTTAGGGTTTTCAGTATTTCCAATGTCGTCATGATTTTCTCGTCCTATTTCCCTAAGGATCGATACCCGACTTATCGGGATTATTACTTGAGCGATAGGCTTTCACTTAAGCATAAATAGCACGCACACTAGATACACATTTGTGGTCACATTAAGTTTTTGGTGTCGTTGCCGAGGATTTAGGTAGACTTAGGTTAGATCGAATCAATCTAAAAGTTTGAACAAAAAAATATAAATAAAATAAAACAAAAATATCCTAAAAGAAATTATCTCTCAAAAGCCTTTTCATGCAAAATCCTGAGCAAACTCCTCAAAATACTCCAACCAGAATTCACGAAAATCCAATCGTTGAGTTTAATCCTGACAGCCCCCATACCCCTCGTGTTCCACAATTCTGGGTTCCACCTCCTACACCCGCACACTCCATTGCCAGTCACTCCTTGATTCACACTTCTAGGGCACTGAGTGAGGATTCTGAGTCAATTGAAGAGAGATCTATGTCAGACGTCGCTAGTTTCGGTACAAGGGAGGGAAATCCATGATATCGTCCCATAAAAGAACTCCTTTTCCCGAGCGAACTGTCACCCCTGGTTGTATTTTACTCCTGCATAATGTTGGTAAGTTCCACTTTCACAATGGGATGATACAGATTCTCCCTACTTTCCACGACATGGATTCGGAGAAACCATACCTTCACATACGAGAGTTGGAAGAGGCGTGCAAGACATTTAGTGATCAAGCTTGCACGCAAGATGTCGTTCGCCTGAAGCTTTTCCCTTTTTCCTTAAAGGAGAAAGCTAAGACCTGGCTGTGGTCTCTACCCCCGAACTCCATTATCTCTTGGAAGGATATGCAATCGAAATTTCTCTCAAAGTTCTATCCACAGCACAAAACCAACTCTGTCAAGACTCAAATTCAAACTTTTTGACAACAAGATAATGAGTCTTTCGATAAGTGTTGGGAACGCTTTCAAGAATTGGTTAGCTCTTGCCCCCATCATGGATTCGAAAAACATCACCTAATATCTTTATTCCATTATGGGCTAACAGTAGCGTCTAAACCACCTATGCAAACCATGTGCGGAAGATCATTCTGCGAATTAGATGTTAGTGATGTTGAGGCCCATCTTAAGTATGTCATCGAGACTACTTAAGCATGGGACATATCTGATCCTACTGACCAAAACCGGCCTAGAAAAGTATCTACCACTCCGACTGAATCCAGTATATACCAACTAAATAGTAATACTTTACTAAATCGTCGATTTGATTAGTTTGAGAGAGGTGTGAAATATCTACTTGAAGTCCGATTGAGAGACATTTTTGGATCCAACCGTGCGGTAAAAGAAAAGGTGTGCGCTATCTTTGAGGTGGGCAATTCCATAATGGCATTCCCGACGATTCCCGCCTACAACGCTATGCATACCGAGCAAGTGGATGCTATAGGAGGGTTTAAGGGAAACTTTAACGCCCCGCATGGGAACATGTACAACCCATCATGGAGATACCATCCTGGTTTTAGCTATGGGCAACTGCAGGTTGCATTGAATCCTAATTCCCATGTTGCCCCTCCTCCACCTCCACACTTTTAACAAGCACCACCCATGCAAGGACACGGGCCATCACAACCTCCTTCGGCTCCATATATCACTCCATCACGGAGAACTCTTGAGTACACGATACATCAATTCATAAACACACAAAGTGAAACCAATGCTAGATATGAGCGCATGTTCATCGACATAAATGCGAACATTTCGAAGTTGCAATAGTCGTTGAGTGTCCAAGATAAGGGAAAGGTTCCTGCTTAGGGCCAAAGACCTCCCCAAGGTCGAACTAGTGTTAGCTCTACTTCTACGGAACATCAAGAGCAATGTTAAGCTATAACTACTCTACGTAGTGGGAGAGTTGTTGATTTGTCACCTACCCCACACGACGCACCGAAAGACAAGGAGATTTCGCCTGGCACAAAAGAGGCTAAAGATGTCCCCTTGAAAGAGAGTGAAAAGAATAACACTAGTGAGCCTTAGATATTAGTGAAACCACCCACCGCAACATCATTTTCTCAACGGTTGGTGCCTTCCCAAAAAGGGAACCCCGGTGATGATGTGCTAGAAGTCCTTAAGCAAGTAAAGTTAAACTTACCTTTCCTCGATGCCATCAAGCAAATTCCTGCTTATGCAAAAGTTATTAAAGACTTATTGACGGTAAATACAAGGCTTAAGATAAAGAAGAATGTATTTATAGCACAAAATGTGAGCTCTGTGTTACTCAATGATCTCCCACCAAAGTTCAAGGATCCGGGTGCACCCACCATTTCCTGCATCATAGGAGATAATCGAATCGAAAAAGCCTTACTCGATTTAGGGATGAGTTTCAATATTCTACCCTATTCCATCTATAGGCAACTTAATTTAAGTGACCTCAAGCCCACAAAGACCACTCTCCAATTAGTGGATCGAACCGTGAAGATACCAAGAGGTATTGTAGAGGACGTGATAGTCTAAATTGACACGTTTGACTTCCCGGTAGATTTTGTCATTTGGGACACGGAGCCCTCCTTCACCTCGAGTAATCATGTTCCCATGATCCTTGGTCACCCATTCTGAGACACGACTAATGCATTGATTAACACTCGAAATGGGCAGATGCAACTCACTTTCGGGAACATGGCTTTAAAGACCAACATCTTCAATATAGCCCAGCATGTGGGGGCAGAAAATTATCTTCATGCAGTAAGATTTATTGATGAGATCATAGAGGATCACATAGAGGAAAACTATAGTGGAGATGCATTAGGAGCTTGCCTTGTATCGAGCAATGAGAGTACGGGAGCATACACCAACTTTGAGGAGGAGATAGAGGAGTTGAGAGAGATACTTGATGAGAGAGCATCGAACGAGGACGTGAGAGATATAAGTTGAGATTATATATTTGAGGAACTACCATTGAGGGAGGAACGTATAATTCCTGCCAGTGAAACATTTCCTAGCCTCTAATGTCAAATATGCTTATTTAGGAGAGAACGAGACATTTCCAGTTGTTGTCTCATCTAGCCTAGATGAAGAGCAAAAGGGTAAATTGTTAAAAAATTTGAGGAAGCACCAAAGTGCTTTTGGTTGGTGCATTGAAGATTTTAAGGGGATAAGTCCTTTGGTTTGTACCCACAAAATCCACCTCGAGGAGGATGTGAAGCCCTCGAGGGAAATGCACAGAAGGTTGAACCCTACCATGAAAGATGTGGTGAGGGCTGAAATTATTAAATTCTTGGATGTCGGGATTATCTACCCAATCTCGGATATTAAGTGGGTGAGTCCCATTCGAGTTTTCCCAAAGAAGTTGAGCATAACAGTGATTGAAAATGTTAAGGGTGATCTAGTTCCCCAATGTACCACCACCGGGTGGCGCGTTTGCATTGATTACCAGAAACTCAATGTGGGAATTAGGAAAGACCATTTCCCCTTGCCATTTATTAATCGGATGCTAGAGAGAGTAGCGGTTCACCCTTATTATTGCTTCCTATATGTTTATTCCGGATATAACCAAATTGAGGTATATGTACTTGACCAGGAAAAGATGACTTTCACTTGCCCTTTTGGTACGTTTACCTACAAACCTATGTCATTTGGCTTGTATAATGCGCCCACAACCTTTCAAATGTGCATGTTAAGTCTCTTCAGTGACATGATTGAGAGAGGCCTTGAAGTGTTCATGGATGACTTTAGTGTTTTTGGCATCTCTTTCGATCTTTGTTTAGCGAATCTTGAGAAATTACTTACTCAATGTGTGGAGAAGAACTTAGTGCTGAATTGGGGAAAATGCCATTTAATGGTCAATAAGGGAATAGTTCTTTGCCACATTATCTCGTCCAGAGGAATTAAAGTCAATAGAGCAAAAATATATGTCATAGCTCAGCTACCCCCACCGAAATCGCTAAAAGACGTGCGCTCTTTCTTTGGCCACACAGGGTTTTATAGAAGGTTCAGTAAGGACTTCAGTGCCATCGCTAGACCCTTAAGCAAACTTCTTATGAAGGATACCCCATTTGAGTGGAATTAAGCATGCCAAAGTGCTTTTGAAAAATTAAAAAGCATGCTTGTTTTCGCTCCCATCATGCAAGCCCCGGATTGGTCCTTACCATTCGAACTCATATGTGATGCAAGTGATTCTGTGATAGGAGTTGTTTTAGGCCAAAGGAAAGACAAGAATTCTCATGTCATCCACTATGTTATCCGGACATTTACTGGACCATAACTCAATTACTCCACTACGGAGAAGGAATTTATAGTGGTGGTATTTTCTCTAGAAAAATTTTGGTCCTACCTCATCGGTTCACCCATTTCTTGTTTCACTGACCACGCGGCTTTAAAATACCTCCTAAAAGAGTTTAATCTCTCTATTAGAGATAAAAAGGGGTAGAAAACGTTGTCGCCGATCATCTATCTCATCTTTTGTCTGACGTGCCTAGCGATCCTATACCCATAGATGAATATTTCTTGGATAAACAACTCTTTGCCACCTCGTCTCTCCCATGGTTTGTGGATATAGTCAATTATCTTATCACAAGAGTCATCCCTCCCAAGTGGACAACACAAGATAAGAAGAGGTTCATTACTTGGTCGCGCATGCTTTTCTATGATGATCCATTCCTTTTTAAATATTATGCAGACCAAATCATCCGACGATGCATACCGGATGACGAAATACCCAAAGTTATCCGATTATGTCATTCGAAGGCATGTGGAGGCCATTTTTCGAATAAAAAGTTGGTCGCTAAAATTCTCCAAACTGATTTCTATTGGCCCACTGTGTTCCAGGATGTGAGCAATTATTACAAATCATGTGATAGGTTCCAACGCATGGGGGCGATTGCCCGACGAAATATGATGCCATTAACCCCAATACTCATTATTAAGATCTCTGACTGCTAGGGTATTGACTTCATAGGCCCTTTTCCACCGTCTTTTGGATACCTATATATCCTTGTTGCGGTAGACTACGTTTCTAAATGGCTGGAATCTATAGCTACCAAAATAAATGACAATAAAGTGGTATCGTTTCCTGCAATAACACATACTTTCTCGCTTCGGTGCTCTGAAAGCGATAATTAGTGATAATGGCACACATTTTTGCAACAGGCCATTCGAGAAGCTTATGAGGAAGTATGGCATTATTCGCAAGGTTGGAAAAACTTATCACCCACCAATGAATAAGTAGGTCGAGTTGGCGAATCTAGAAATCAAGAACATCCTAGAGAAGACCGTCGATCCTAATCGAAAAGATTGGTCGATTCGATTGAATGATTCGCTATGGGACTACCCTACCACTTATAAGAATCCGATCAGAATGTCTTCATTTCGCTTTTTGTATGGAAGCCCTTTCATCTTCCCGTCGAGCTAGAATACAAAGCGTATTGGGCCATTAAGAGGGTAAATTATGACATGGATAAAGCCGGTGAAGCTCGCAAGCTTAAGTTAAATGATTTAGAGGAGATACGCAATGATGCGTATGAGAACGCTAAGATATCCAAAGAAATAATGAAACTCGCACACGATAAGATTATTCGACACAAGGAATTTCTTCCTGGGCAAAAAGTTCTCCTCTACAACTCTCGGCTTCATCTATTTCCAGACAAGTTGCGATCTTGGTGGACTGGCCCATTCATTATGACGAACGTATTCCTCCATGGAGATTTGCAATGGGAAGATAAACAGTGGGGAAGTACGTTCAAAGTTAATTAATAATTCCTAAAGCCATATTTAGAGGTGTGAGTTAAAGATGTCGACATCATTTGGTTATTGGACCCCATTTATGGATAGAGTGAGTTGTAGTTGAGAGGTCATCGCACCCCCGATGCGTATGGGGTAATTCTTGTCTGTAGTAGAAATGTGTCGGTTAGGATAGGTAAGGTAGGGTCAATAAGTAGGTGTGGAGCACACTAAGCAGGTAGGAAGCACGCATTCTGAGAATGCCTCGGGATTCGAAATGAGGATTGAGAAAAAATCGAGTTTATGGTTGAGTTGTTATCAAAGCAGGAAAGTCTTTAGATTATAGGAGAAGAAAAAAATCAAGTTAAGGGAACTCTGCTGAAATTTCAGCAGCGGTCCGGATCGCCCCTGGTCACCTGGTCCGAATCGCCTTCGGAGAAAATAAAATAAAAAATACAATGATCCGGACCACCCCTAGGCACCCAGTCCGAATCTCCCTCTTGTTTTCTTTGTTATTTCTCTAGGTGTAACCCTCTTTCCCCCAATCCTCTACATTCCTTCCACTTCATTTTTCCCCGCCAATTCCCTCCCAAAATCCATCCCCTTTTCCCTCCAAATCCAACCTTTCCCACCCAATACCTGATGATACGCAAATATTGCGCATTTCATCCCTCGAACCTACGCATTTTATCCCCCTCGGGTATCTTATTCCCTATGTTTATGCTCATTAACTAGACAACCTCGGATTTCTACGTTAACATGTTTTGCAGGGGTTAATTGAGCTTTTATAGGTATTTGGATACTAAGTGTGAAGTTCGGATGCGTTCCACTCGATTTCCGTACACGATCACACGTTCAAGGGCATTTTAGTCTTTTCATGGCTTGGACACCTGGCCCAACACCTCAGGAAGTTTTATCCCTCCTCGCAAGCTTCGCGTGGCCATGAACGGTGCGCGATTCCGATTCAAAACGAAGAAGTTACGGGAGTTTCAGCGGAAGGAAAAATAATGAAACCAAAAGAGGAGGAGAAGAGGAAGAAAAAGGAATGCAGTAGGATGCTTGGCCGGTACCTTCTTGATCGATCAATCGACCAAAGGGGTCGATCGATCGATCCCCTATTGCCAGGAGATATTTTGCCCTTTTCTTTTCTTTTCTCTTTTCTTTTTAAATTCTTTTTCCACTTACTATATAACCCATTTTTGTTGAAATGTCATAAATTAAGTAGTATAATTAGTTATAGATAGTTTAGTTTAGGGTTTTGGAGGTTTGAGAGCTAATTTCTTCATTTCTTCTGGGATTGACACTCCATTTTTTGTGTAATTTGTGCTACCATCTTCCATCTCCGTTAATATAGTTGTATTTCATTATTTCTTGCTTTTTAGTGTAATTTACATGCTTTCTAATTTAGGTTTACATGCCTTCTTACTTTCTTTCTAGTATAGATTTATTGCGTTTATTTACTCACTTTCCATTTATCGCATTTTTAACATGCTTTTTAGGTAATTTAAATTAGGTTGTGTTTGAATTGAACTCACTCGAGTTGACGTGTTGCTTTACTTTGGTGATGGCGTTTACGGGTCTATTTCGGGTGCGTTGTCCTAGTTATTGCGCCTAGGAAATTTGACGGGGCATATCATGTATGCCCCGTGCTTACGACCTTTCGTGCAAAATTTCCAGGATATTTGTTGACGCCAAAATCTTATTAGGCTTTTATGCGGATTTAGGGGCGTGACTACCCTTGATTCAATTAACTATCGAAACGAGACACATTCGTAATAACTCGTCGACCCATGTATCTATTTCATAAAAATTAACTCGGGTGAGGGATATTCAACGCAACCTATAGTTTTTACTCGCTTTATTAGTCTAGCTTTATTTTCCCTCGCCTAGATTAATCATTTCCCTTTTATGCATCTTTTCCTTTTTAGTTTGTAATCACCTTTTTCAATTTATTTCGGAGTATTAGATCAATTGAATTCTAGCATATCATCCCAGTGGATCTTTCGATACCCGACTTACCACTATACTCACCAGTTGAGTGTAGTCGTAATTTAGGTTTTTGTATTATCGCGGTGAAACGAAAACAACGACTGTGCCCGTACACGGGCACACTTTTCACGCGTAATCAAAATGGCGTCGTTGCCGGGGATGAGTTTGTTTTAGACTTTATTTGATTTAGTATTTCTTAGTATTTTCTTTCTATTTGTATTATTTTCTAATCTTTTTGCAGTACTTCCACATTTGAGCACTTAGAAACGCTCGAATTTTTCCCGCGCGCACTTACTTTGAGGAATTCGCCACTTCAAGCCATTTTTTGGATAAGCATGTCTTATTCCAATTCTTTCGATAATCATTGTTATAATTCTCAAAATTATCGCAAACCTATGACTTTTAGTGAGTACTTAGAATCCCAAAGAATTTCAAATTCAAATATGACTTTGGGCGAGTATAACGAAAGTCAAAATTTAGGTTATTGGAATTTTGATGATGATGATAATGATTTTGGGTCTTTACCTCCTTATAATAGGAATTTTGAAACGAATTGCAATAATTTTCAAAATTCCTATAATAATGAGTTTTCGTTTAAGTCCGATGGTAATTTTCAAAGTTCCCATTTTCATGCATCCGCACCTCGACCCATGATATTCGGTGAGGGCTTGCGTATGTATGAAAATGAGAAAATTGAAAATCGTTATCGGGAAGAAAATCGTTTGTGGGAACATGAGTTGGATTTATTATTTGAGTCCGACGACAATTTTGCTTCCAAGACTTTCGAAGTCGAGGAATGATTTGAACCAAATGAGGTACTTGTGCCTACTTTGGAACAAACCATTCTAGACTTTGCCCATTGCATAATAGATATTTAAAGTGAGGATGAAAATGACATAATATCTATTTGCAATGAAATGATTTCTTCTTTGGCCCCCAAAGAAGAACATTTCATTGAAAATGATATTATTTCGTTCGAAACTCAATCTTCATGCGATGATGATTCATCTCATGAGTTTGAATTTCTTTCATCCCCATTTTCACTCTCTATTATCATACCGTCACAAGTACCCGATGATTCGGTTTTAAATTTTAATGTTTTAAACCTTTTCGCCGATGAGGAGTACTTGCTCGAGTCACCCTGCACAATCGCATCTTTGCCTTTGTTTGCGCCTCCTCCCATTCCAATTTCAAAATCCTTAGGAGGATATTTAGATTTTCTCGGTCCCCACATGTTTTTGTCACCCGTTCAATCCAAACCCTCCATTGTCCCTCCAAAAATTTTAATTGACGATGGTACCTTTCTTCCGCCTTACACATGCCTTATGTTGTTAAAACGAAATTCATATTTTTCGAAGGGCATGCTTGTATGTGAGGGTACACCGGTTAATTTCCAAAGTCAAATCGTTTTCACAGTGGACCCTCAGTTATTTAGACTTCTAGTGTATAATTAGTGTGAGGCCTAAATAGTAGGTTGTATATAGTTAGCTTTTTATTATTTCTTTCTTTTTATTTTAGTCTAATGTAATTAGTTAACTCTTTGTTATTTGTTTTTGCTATGCTCGGTACTAACTTGTTTTATAGATTCTTTGGACTTGTTCTTATGGGGATCGCTCCACTTTGGGGTAATATCGTTATTTTCCTCGCTTTAACTTGGTTCTTAATTTACATTGAGGACAATGTCAAGTTTTAAGTTAGGGGGTGTGGGATATTCTATCCATTTCTTTGTTTAGTCCATGTTTTTGCTCACATGTTAGTTACTTAGTATGCTTTTCATAGAAAAATTCAAAAATTTCAAAAAGATTTTCTTTCTTTTTTCTCCTTTTTTGGGCATTTTGCCTTTGTTTCCGATGATAAATTTCAATATTGCCCGATCCAATAGACAGCCCAATGATGCATGTTCTCGATTTTAGAAGTTATTAGACTTTAGTCTCCGTTATTGATATTGTGAATAACTTCATGAATTAAACTTTAATCCCATGAGCACATACACTTTTCTTGCTATATTGATTTGGTTTAAGATTTTTATAACTCGGTAATCTTTTGTTGTATTGTCTATACTTACACTAAGTAAGCTTTGTACCTTTCGTCGTTTGTGAGTGTATAAACTATTCTTTTCTCATTGAAAACGTTGAATTCGTTGGTAATCTCACTATTCTTTCATTTGATCGTTCATTAATTGAGTTCATACTTGAAATGTGTTACTTGATCATGATTTTCATATATTCTTTTGATTCGAGAATTACATAAACTTTTGGAAATGATCATAGGCCCCCTTTGTTATATCACCCATATTAGCCTTGACCTCACCCTTATATGTTTACCCTCGCTAACCCCTTTGAGCCTAAATATAGCCTTTCATTTCATAACCCAAATCCCATAACCAACTCCAAATTGAAGATTTATACCATACATACACCTTCCATACCTTTGTTTCGAATGGTGCTTGGGATTGAATGTTGTTGTTGTGATGTCGGTTGCAATTTAGGCATATGAGAGTTTTAAAAGTAAAGAAAAAGAAAAGTGAAAAAGTGATGAAAAAGAGAAAGCAAAAAGCAAAAGAAAACAAAAAAAAATGAGAAAAGGAAGAAAAGAAAGAGAAATTTGTAAATTTTGTGTATAGTGTTCATTAAGCTTTGATTACTCTCCCCGATGATATATCTAATGTCGCATTTGGAACTCGTTTTCCAATTTTGATATTGCCTGCATTTTCCCATTATCCCAAGTTTTCATTCCGAACACCTTGAATCCGTACATACATTCCTTCATTTTGTACCCTAGCCTAGCATACATTATAACCCTATTAAAGTCCTATGTGATCTTAGGTGCATGTAATTCAAAAGTCATAATAGTTGTGATAATCTGTGAAAATGCATTTTGCCTCCTTTAATGTGCGGTATATTGAAATTACAATTTTTCAGTTTATATATAGCGTTCTTCATTTGTGACATATGTGCGGCCTAGTTTCCATTTACATTTACTCTTTAGCCCGCATGTTATGTGTATTACCTCCCTGTTTCGAGTGAATTTGCTTGATGAGCGTAATGCTAGTGAGAATTGAAGGTATTCTTGCTTTAATGTTTATTCGGTTTATATAAGTTTTTACCAAATCACACTTTGCATGTGCTCGCTCCCCTCCCACATTTTAAGGTTTTAATTCTATGAGGTGCATTATATAATGTTAATGATTCGAACTTTTGTTTGAATTCATTCAATGTGCTAATAATGCGTATGAAATCTTTTTCGCCATTGTTGGGCTTGTCGCATGTTGGTTTGGGCGTATTTTGAGGAAACCATGGGATGTTTGTGGGTACCATCCCTGAAAACCCTCACGAGACGACACTCGTCCACTAGAGTGACCTAGGGTTTTAACGGCTTATTGCATATGCTAAATGCAATCGAATCACCCGCGAAAGTGGCATTTTGCTTTTATACCATACTTTTTTACTATCTCCTGTCTTTGGTTTGCTTGTAGTTCTTGTTGCATCCTATTTCATTGCTAGGGACTAGCAATGTATAAGTTAGGGGGTGTGATGATAGCAAATATTACGTATTTCATCCCTCGAACCTACGCATTTTAACCCCCTCGGTTATCTTATTCCCTATATTTATGCTCGTTAATCGTACAACCTCGGATTTCTACGTTAACATGTTTTGCAGGGGTTAATTGAGCTTTAATAGGTCTTTGGATGCTAAGTGTGAAGTTCGGATGCGTTCCGCTCAATTTTCGTACACGATCACACGTTCAAGGTAATTTTAGTCTTTTCACAGCTTGGACACCTGGCCCAACACCTACACGGAAGTTGTATCCCTCCTCGCAAGCTTTGCGTGGCCGTAAACGGTGCGCGATTCCGATTCAAAACGAAGAAGTTACGAGAGTTTCAGCGGAAGGAAAAATAATGAAACCAAAAGAGGAGGAGAAGAGGAAGAAAAGGGAATGCAGTAGGCTACTTGGCTGATACCTACTTGATCGATCGATCGATCAAAAGGATCGATTGATTAATCCTTCTCGACATGGGATATTTTGTTCATGATCGATCGATCGACCAAAGGGGTCGATCGATCGATCCCCTGTTTTCAGGAGATATTTTTCCATTTCCTTTTCTTTTCTAATTCTTTTCCCACTTACTATATAACCCATTTTTGTTGAAATATCATAAATTAAGTAGTATAATTAGTTTTAGATAGTTTAGTTTAGGGTTTTGGAGGTTTGAGAGCTCATTTCTTCTTGGATTGACACTCCATTTGTTGTGTAATTTGTGCTACCATCTTCCATCTCCGTTAGTATAGTTGTATTTCATTATTTCTTGCTTTGTAGTGTAATTTACATGCTTTCTAATTTAGGTTTACATGCTTTCTAATTTAGGTTTACATGCTTTCTTTACTTGCTTTCTAGTATAGATTTATTGCGTTTATTTACTAGCTTTCCATTTACCGTGTTTTTGACATGCTTTCTAGGTAATTTAAATTAGGTTGTGTTTGAATTAAACTCACTCGAGTTGACGCGTTGCTTTTCTTTGGTGATGGCGTTTATAGGTCTATTTTGGGTGCATTGTCCTAGTTATTGTGCCTAGGAGATTAGACGGGGCATATCATGTATGTCTCGTGCTTACGACCTTTCTTGCGCAATTTTCGGGATATTTGTTGACTTCAAAATCTTATTAGGCTTTTATGCGGATTTAGGGGAGTGACAACCCTTGATTCAATTAACTGTCGCAACGAGACGCATTCATAATAACTCGTCAACCCATGTATCCATTTTATACAAATTAACTTGGATGAGGGATATTCGACGCAACCTATAGTTTTTACTCGCTTTATTAGTTTACTTTATTTTTCCTTGCCTAGATTAATCATTTCCCTTTTATGCATATTTTCCTTTTTAGTTTGTAATCACCTTTTTCCTTTTTATTTCGGAGTCTTAGATCAATTGAATTCTAGCATCTCGTCCCAGTGGATGTTTCGATACCCGACTTACCGCTATACTCAATACTTGAGTGCAGTCGTAATTTAGGTTTTTGTATTATCGCGGTGAAACGAAAACAACGACTGTGCCCTTACACGAGCACACTTTTCATGCATAATCAATACCCACCTATAATTACACCCCCTTCCTTCTCATCTCTTACCCACCATCTCTTCAAAGTCCTCATACTCCTTATACTCTAAATTACTCCTGCCCACACACCACATCCTCCCATGGCAGACCAAGACCGACCCCAAAAGTAAAACTCCATCACGTTGATCAACAAAAAGCCCAAATACCGTTTCGATCAAGAGCAAAGATGGTGCGAGGAATTTTTTAGGCCATCTCGCAAACTCCAAATTGAACTAGCGGTGCATTGGCAAGAGGTGCCAAATTCTGTCACCAACATTTTTGCCCCAAAGGGTTGGTGTCGGTATTTAACCGAGCCTCATGATGCCGTTTGGGCAGCCGAGATCCGTGAGTTTTATGGATCCCTTGTCTGCAGCAGTGATTTTGTCCTAGAGGCACGTGTTCACGGCGAGCGCATTCCTTTTTTTGTCGCAACCCTCGCCGAAAAACTGGCCAAAAAAGATGTCCTAAATCCCACCGACTACACCTACCCCAACGCTCTTCCACCCAACGAGAAAGTTGTTTGCATCCAACGTCTCAAGTTTGGGGTAAGGGATTTTTTAAGGTCGATCAGATGTCCAAAAAGGAGTGTCTCACATTTCAAATCGTGTGCGCCAACTTATTGCAAAACTCCAATGATTCCGGCATGAGACCCCGTCAAGCCACTCTTATTTATCACCTCTTTAATCGCTCATCCTCCATAAATTTGGCACACACGATTTACCGAGATATTTTCTTTGTTGCGCTGGATGAAAAGGGAAATAATCCTCTCCCATATGCGAGGCTCATTACCTCTATTCGCATCGACTACCTCATTGTTCCACTCGCCGATTCCATTTGCCTCTCAGGCTTTTTTGGGCAGGCCACCCGCTACAAGAGTGAGAAGAAATGAGTTGTTTTACGTGCCCAGAAAGATGAGGAGTTCAATGATGAAGAAAGAAATGACGAGGAGGAGGTTGATGTTGAGATGGGAGAGCAATAGGAGGTTCCGACGAGGACGATTATGATTTTGAGGTTCACGAGAATGATTTTGATGCGCGCATCACAACCTTGAAATCAAATTTGACGGGTTCCTCACTCAATACACAAGGGATCAGACGGCCAACCAAAGATCTTATCAACGGGATAAGAGCATGATGCATCGACTTTAAGATCATATGTATTAATTGTCCTTTGGTGGCCCCCCTCCAAGCTTTTTCTATGATCCGTATGAGCCGGGCACGCCCGGTACCTCCCAATCACCACCCCAGTGAAGCTTCTATTTAGTGTTTTTGTCGGTTGTTATTTCTTGGCTTGGTTGTTATGCATATTTGTGATCCTTTTTCTTGATGTACCTCAGGTTAGTATATATTAAAAAAATCCGCATTTTCTCTATTTTTTTTTTATCGCACTTCTTATTTTGCCTTATTTAGATTTTAGTCCTTTTGATTGGGGACAATGCAAAAGTCTAAGTTAGGAGGGGGTGACGAGTGCGTATTTCTAAAACTTCACAAATTTCACAAATGCCAAAAAAAATTAGAAAATTGGAATTTAAATTTTCCAAAAATATCATTCAAATTCGGTTTTTAGTCTCAAATTGTAAAAATAAATTACACAAAGCCGTAATTGACCAAAGATGTAAATTGAAAGAAAATTGATGACTTTACGAATAAGTGTGGAGATTAACCAACCTGGTGATATTTCGAGCCCATCTATTTTTGTGAGAATTTAAATCAATCAGAGTTAATGGTTAACTCAAAGTTCATTTTAGCGTTTAAATAAGTCATTGAAGATCTCTATTACTTTGTTTGATCGGTTACGGGAAACATGTGATGTTTTGTCTAAAAATACGTGCTAAATTATCTCTAGACTTAATTCACCTCGAGACGCATACGGTAACGCAATTAGTAATTTGGGCAATGAAGTAGGCCCTCGTTTGTCACACAAAAATATTGGCTAGAAAAAGTTGTGAAAAATTATTACTTTGCTACCCATTTTGAGCCAAATAAATTTTTTCCAAGTCCGTTTGATAGCTCGAAACACCCAAATGGCCCGAAATTGAGAAAATTAGAAATCCAGAAATTTTAGTCCCAATGGTGCGATAAAAAGGGGAAAGAAAAATAGAAAATTCTCAACAAAAATATCAAGACAAGAAAAGTGTGAAGAAGAGAAAATGAGCAAATTCCCGAAAAAGCACTAATGGACATCATAAGAATATTTTCCAATTCCATATTTCCCAACCATTTCCATATTACCCAATACACCTTAAACCCGAAAAGTCCTAACCGAGTCCAAATTGCAAAATTGCTTACCGCGTGGAGAGGTAAGGCACAAAAGATAATATAAGAGATTGAATGGTGTGAATTAGAGGCGATGTTTTCGTTTCCTTATAACCGTAATCCGGTGATGAGATCTTTTCACTATAAATTTTTGTCTTTTCAATTTTGTGTGCATGAATTCGTGTTCCAATGCATTTAATCCTATCGACACGCCCACCGAGAGAAAATAGCCACATTTTCGAGTGATTCGTTTGTGAGAGTATTCCATGAGCATTTAAATCAAAACGAATTTTCCAAAAAGTAACGTATTGATCAATCGGTGGAAATTCGTGGTTAAATTTCTGGCTTCGCACACACACACTATGATTTGAGACTCTTGAATATAAATTGGTGGTGATTATTTTCTGAAAATTTAAATTGTACAATTTTTGAGTATTTTGAATTTGCTTTGAGTCGAATTTGGTGGGTATATTCACTGCAAACCCTCATGAGACACAACTCGTCCTACTAGGGTAACCTAGGGGTTTAAAGGCTCGTTGCATACGCTAAATGCAATCGCTCGCCTGTGAAAGTGGTGCTCTATCCGAATAAATCAATAATAACGATATGGAGTCGGATGAGTCGGAGGATGATGAGTCCAAGGAGGAAGTCGCTAGGGCGATGACGTGAGTATGGCTGAGGGCGATGAGGAGGAGTATAACGAGGAGGCCGATTCTGATTTTGAGCCCCAGGGAGCCAATTTTGATATGAGGATCACAGCGTTGGAAGCCTGATTCGACGAGTTTATCAATCAATACAACGCTCACCGGGAAGAGAACCAACGTGCATATCGACTGGATACAAGCATGCTCCATTACATACAAGATGAAATTTACCGAATCACCCATGCGATCCAAATGCTCCCGGAACTTCAAAACCTCCCCGTCAGTAGTTATTTTTTCTAGGTTGATCATGTATTGTTTCACATTTCCTTATTTCCACATCTTTGTATGCTTTTTATATATCTTATGGAAATTGGATTACCTATCATGTGTGTTTTATGCTTGCTTTTGTATATTGCATTTTGTACTTTGTTCCATTTTTTGTTGTTTAGTCCTGTATGGATCGGGACTATGCACAAATCTAAGTTAGTGGGGTACGTATGCGCTTTAACATTTCACGAAGTTCAAAATGCCGAAAATTTTCAAAAAAAATGAAAAATTTCCAAAAACCCAAAAATATTTTTCTTCAAAGTAAATAAAAATTGGAATTTAAATTTTTCAAAAATATCACCGAAATTTTGTTTAAAGTCTCAAATTTGTAAATTTCAAATTGCACAAAGACGAAATTGATCGAAGATGGAAATTGAGCAAAAATTGACGACTTAACGAATAAGTGTGGACATTAATCAAATCCGGTGAGATTTCGAACCTTTCATGTTTTCTGAGAATTTAAATCAATCTGAGTTAATGATTAATTCAGAGCTCAATTCAGCGCTAAAATGAGTCGTTGATGATCTCTTATTTATTGTTTTGAATGGTCAAAGAATAGTGTGTGATGTTGCCTCAAAAAGCGCACTGAAATATCTCTAAACTAAAATTCATCTCGAGACGCGTATGGTTATATGATTAGTAATTAGGATAAATGAAGTTAGGCCCTCATTTATTACCCAAAAAAAAATTTGTCCATAAAAAGTTATTAAAAAATCCCTTTTGCAAACCAAATTGAGCCTTATAAATTCTTCCCTTTTCGTTTGATAACCGAAAAACCCAATTGGCCCGGAATTGTGAATGATTGAAAAGTTCGAAAAATGCATAAAAAGGGGTAATAAAAATAAAAGTATGCTAAAAAAAAATAGGAAGTGAAAATTAGAAAAAGATAGGAAAAAAAGAGAAAATGAGCAAAAGCCCGGAATAAGCACTAACGGACATCATAAGGACATTTTCCAATTTCAAACTTTCTTACCATCTCCATATTACCCAATACACCTTATAACCCAAGAAAGTCCTAATCGAGTTCGTATTGTGAAACTGATTACCGAATGGAGAGCTAAAACACGAAAATATAATAGAGACATTACTTGGTATGAATAACAGTCAATGTCCCCGTTTCCCAACGAGCGTAACCCAATGAAGAAATATTTTCACCCATAAAAATTTTGTCTTTCAATTTTATGTGCGTGAATTCGTTCTCCAATGCAATTACTCCTTATATCATGCATACCGAGCGAAATAGACGCATTCCAAGTGATTCATTTGCAAGAGTATCCCGTGAGCATTTAAATCAAAATAAATTTTCAAAAAAGTAACGTAATGATCAATCGGTGGAAATTTGCGATTAAATTTCTAGCTTCACACATGCACATGATAAATTGAGATTTGAGCATATAAATATATGGTGATTATTTTTAGAAAAGTTCGAATTATACAATTTTTAGGTATTTTGAATTTTTATTGAGTCGAAAACTGAATTTTGTAGGTACATTCACTACAAACCCTCACGAGACACAAATCATCCTACTAGGGTGACCTAGGGGTTTAAAGGCTTGTTGCATACGCTAAACGCAATCGCTTGCCCTAAAAAATGGTATTCTATCTTAATAATATGAACTTCAAGAGTTGAGGCTTGGTGAAGTTCTTGTACATTGCTCCGGATGCGCAAAGTTCTAAGTTAGGGGGGTTTGATTAGGCATAAATTCTTCCGAAATTATCCCCTTAATTTAATAGATTTTAGCACCTCAAATAATGTAAAATGTATTGATTTATCTCATTTATATGCTACTGACAATTCACACATAGTGCCTCGAGTTTTGTGTATTTTTCATACTTTTTACAGGCATTTAATGCAGCCTGCAGGTAAAGAGAAGAAGAATCCAAAGTCGGGAAATAAACAAAGGAAGGAAAGTCAGAGGGTAAAATAGTCATTTCACATCTAGATTTCTGATAAGGGACCAATATGAAAAATGAAGATGTCGCGTCTACAAGCGCACCCCAAATCGAACCCTGAATCAAAAGTTATGGAGATTCAAAAATGAGAGAAAATCAAAAGAAAAGAAAGAAAAAGAAATTCACCATCGGACCGGACTAGTCAAGAAAAGAAACGAACCGGTCTGAAAGAAAGAAAGTCTCCAAACAAAATTCACCACCGGATCGGACCGGGTATGGAAAAAAATGAACCAATCCGGAAAGAATAAGGTTCCTGAATGAAATTTATTGTCGGATCGATCCGGGTGCAGAAGGAGCTAGACTGGTTCGATACCTTTAAAGCCTCTAAATAAAAATGAGGTTCAGACCGATCCGTTTAGAGAATAAAATGAACCGGTCCGATGTCTTGAAGATTCCTTAACATAATTGGATACCGTACCGAACCGAAAAAGATCAACCAGATCGATCCGGTTGAGATTTTCCCAGATTTTTTGTTTATCAATTAGAGTTTTACTTAGTTCAAACTCTTGTAAATTTCAAAGTGTATTTATCTTAGCTTATTGATAAACATTAGGAGGTTCGAATTTTATTAGTTTTTAGAGAGCTTTTGTAGAGAAGAACCCTAGTTTTGAAGTTTTGCAATTAATTCAAGATTCAAAGTTTATTTCCATAGTTCTTCATTGCAATTAACATTTAATTTTTTTCTTTCAATTTCTTTAGTAGCTAGTTAGATTAATACGTGGATCTTAGTCTTCAATTCTTAATTCAAGAATTTTCTTCCCAAATTTTCCAAACTATTCATGAATTCCTGCACTATAGAAATTGTGTCTTTGTTTAATTTAATCATGTATGGCCAAGTTTTTTTAGGGTTGGGGTGCATGAACCCAACCCGATATAATTTACCCATGTAGAAAATAGGGTTTGAATTGAATTTTAAGTGAATCGTGTTGTGTGGTACACACAACTGTCGTAGACCTTTTAACCTCGTTTGCCCTAGGTAATCGGGGTGTTTAAGAGTGCGATGCGTGTATAGCTATTCAGCACCGCTTTGTTTTTACCTTTGATTATGTATGGTGTGGACTCGTATCCTCATATATGTAATGCTTAGGATTAATAAAGTCTGAGTTCAATTAAATTTCTAATTCAAAATCTAGCATTCTACACGATAAATGTACTAGGGTTTGGGGAATTGTAACCCGACCTATCTTTCTTTACACATAGTTAATTATTCAATAGATTTTATCCCTTGAACTTTGTTTAATTAGTAGTTAAATTTGCATTCACATTTAGTTAGTAGAGTTCCTATTCATTTTAATGACCTTTTCCACTTCTTTCGAGAGTTGATTTTAGGGTTAGCCATTCTGTGTCATCACGATTATTCGTCCTAGTTCCTTGAGGAGACGATTCCGACTTACTGGGTATATTACTAACGCGATAGGTTTGCACTTGATCTTACATCAGCACGCACACTAGATACACATTTGTGGTCGCGTCAAAAACACCGTTGGTAAATCCATTATTAGTACTGGTAAAATTTCGTTAGTAAATCCATTATTAGTAATGGTAAATATCTGTTACTAGTTTTTTCCCACGCCTTTTTTTTAACGAAAAAATTACCATTACTAAATATTTTTGTAACGGTGAAATATCATTACTAAAAGCCGTTTTTGGTGTAATGAATATTTAAATAGTGCTAAATTCTTAATTTCGATCTCCTAGTTTTCAAACCGAAGTCAATTCGCCAGAATTCCTACTGAGCTCTATTAACCGACATGTCTACTGTATATTTAAACTAAATATAAAGCATTCTTGTAACTATGATTATTATTTCAAAATGAACTGACACACTTTTACTCAAAAGTAAACGGCATACATGGTTTTAAAAATAAAATCCCAATAATCATGGTGGTAGCTTTCATGTAGTGACTAACAAGATAAACTCCATGAATAATATCTGGGCTTGTACAAGTTATATATCTCAAGCTTTCAATGATTCTTTTAAAAGTATTAGGTTCGCCATGTCCCCTTCTTCACGATTTGATAATTTGATTCCACATTCAACGAGGGTGCTTACCGGTTTGCAATCGAGCATTTTAATATTTTAGAGAATTTCTCTAGCAATAGTCTTCTTGAAAAATAAAAATTCCATAATTACTTTGCTTCACTTCATGGTCAAGGTAATGAGCCATGATACCCATATCCATCATTTAAAATTCATGAGCTATTATTTTTTTGAATTCTTCAAACATATTAGGATTATTTCTCATAAAGATCAAATCATCTACATAACAACAAACGAGCAAAATATCTATATTTTTCACCTTGGAATAAAGGGCACGCTCTTATGGGTACTTCTTGAAATTATTGCCTTGAAAATAAGTGTCGATAATATTATTCAAATCTCTTAGTGCTTATTTCTAGCCATACAGGACCTTCTTCAATTTAAAGACTTTATATTCTTATCCTTTCACAATGTAGCCCACTCGTTGTTTTACATACACTTCTTCCTCAAGGAATCCATTCAAAATAGAGAACTTCACATCTATTTAATAATATTTCATTTATTTTGAATCCCTAATGAATTGAGCAATATTATTGTCTCTAAGCGAGTAACGGGTGCAACACCTCATCACAGTCAATGTCGAGTCTTTGGCTATATCCTTTTGCAACTAGTCATGACTTGTATTTTCCAACTTCTCCTTTTGAGTTATTATTTTCCTTGAAAACATATTTGACTATAATTTCCTTTGGCCTTTAGCAAGTTGGGTAATATTCCACATATCATTCTTACCTATGTCTTTGTTTATTTATTCATTACATTTCTCTACGTTTCTTCTCGTGTCGCCTCTTCAAAATTTATAGGTTTATAATCCCCAAAAAGTTAAAACAAATTCAAATTATTAAAATTAACTTCCATGGTGGTTTTATAAATCTCTTAAAGACTTCTCATTAGTGGTGGTCTTTTACTTGAACTTGTTTGAGTGACTTGTTGATGAGTAGATGGTGGAGCAGATGGAGGTAGAGAAATAAGATGATCCACAACTTCACTTTCTTTATATTCATCTTCAAAAAAAGGGACAAATTATAATGTTCTTTTCGACTATCCGAGTACAATAAACTTTCTTCATTGAACACAGCATAATGACTTATGAGAATTTTATCGGTTTTGGATTGTATAACTTATAGCCTTTGGATATTGAATCATAACCAATGAAGACATACTTCTCAATTTTATCATCTAATTTGGACCTTTTCTTATACGACATATGTACATAGGAAATGCTTCCAAAAACATGCAAGTGAAAGACACTTGGATCCCCCTCCCCCCTCTTGTGGTGTCATATCTTACACACTCCTAGTTGGGCATTGGTTTAACAAATGCACGGCACAATCAATTGCATCATCCCAAAATTCTCTAAAAATCGTATTGATTTATAACATACTTCGGGCCATAATAATAATGCTTCTATTATTCCGCTCGGTTACCCCATTTTATTATGGTGGCCTTGGAACTATTAAAGGATAATGAGTTCTATTTTCTTCATAATTTTTTAAAATTTATTTGACGTGCATCCACCTCCTCAATCGGTTCAAAGAGCATTGGCATCATAGCCACTATGTTTTTCAACTCTGAATTTCTTAAAATATCCAAGCGCCAATCATTTTTGTTTACGAATATAAACCCAACTTTTGCAGTTGAAATTATTAATAAAGAGAACAAATAATTTATTTTACCAAATGAGGATGGATGAATTGGTACATAAACATCTGAGTGCACACTTTGGAGTGATTGTGTTTATCTTATAAATGACTCATTTAGGAAGCTCTTTCGACCTCTAAAGTTTATTTAAGTGATAAAGGGTAGGTAATCGCTTCACCATCTTCTTTCTTGCCAACAACTCCAACTCAATTTAACAAAGCCATTTTTCAATTATTTTGGGTCGACTTTCTTGCCAATAACTCCAAACTTCCAAAATTGAAGTGTTCGAGTCTTAAGTGCCAAATCCAATATAGCTCAATGAAACAAGCCTTCGAACACTTAGCCACATCAATTTGAATATTAAACAAAAAAATGATTTCTGGCCACTAGTACCTTTACAATCAGATTTCCCAAATGATCACTTGTAAAAAGGTTAAAGTTTGTCATTAAAATATCATAAACTTTCTTTAAAAGCTTCCCCAAACTTAAATATTATTTTTCATACTCGACACATAGTAAACTGTAATACCTTGTATTTTATTTTAGTATTAGTTATTATTAATTGGGAAATTATTATTAAATGTGAAAAATTATTACTTGTGAAAAATTGCAATAATATGTTCATAATTTATATGACATTTAAAATCACATGTTATAAGACATTTAGACTGCATGTTATAAATTAATTAATTGGTGTAATTAATTATGTGTGATTAACTCATAAAATATTTGGGTTGTGTATTTTATTTTACGTTGAGAGGTGTTATCATTTGGACCGAGCTCTAGGGTAGTACATAGGCCCGGAGAGGTATTTTTAGTATTTTGAATTGGACCCCAGGGGTAGGTATACCTTTAGGATAAGTTTCGCATCAGTCTAGGTAGAAATTTGGGCATATAGAGGTCTGCAGGATTAAGAGTATAAAAATGACATTAATCCTCAATAATGATTCACATTAAGGATTTTGCGAAGAACCGGGAGTTGACAAAGGAGATTCAAGTTAGGAATCTTAAACCTTAATTAAACAAGAAAAAAATATATTTCTCTATCATAATGTAACTTGTAATTTATTTATGTTTTGATTGATGTTAAGAATCAAATTTGGATTAGACATACGTTAGGAATCTGATCTAATGTTTATTTATGTACTATCTTAGGCTAATGTTAATTAAAGTCTCGGACTTGTTAAATTTATCATAAATTTGTTATTAATTAGACTTAATGATGTAATCGGTAGGGAATCTGATATTAAAAAAATTGAGTTGATGTATAGAGATGATTCATGTATTTAGGAGATACTTTGATGATAAAAATATTCGTTAATTGTGAAACTTAAATCTGTCAAAGATCCTTAATTTAGACATGTTAAAAGTGGTGAATTTTAATACTATTTTGAGGAATCCTTATTAGATTATGACATTATATCGTTAAACTTTGATATAGGAATGTTTAAGGATGATCTAAAGATGTTTGGAAGGAAGGGCAACCACAATTGTTGAACTGGGACTTTAGAACTTTAACATTAGGGTGAGGAAGGCGAAGGGTCAAAATAATGTCATTTTAGGGAAGGCCACACAGAGGCTGCACCTGTGCCTAGACAGGACACGTCCGTAGTTGTCTTGGTCGTGATCGTAGGTCTACCAGTGGGATCGCAAGCTGGAACTTTTGTATGGGTTCTTAGGTTGGGTGTGGTTAGGAATTTTGGTTAGGATTGGTCATATATATTTAAGGACTTAGGGAATTCTTTTAGGAATACCTAGTTGGACTTAAGTTGGTAAACCTACGTATAACTAAAGATTGTGATTTTGGTAATTTGTATCGGGAATAGGGATACGTGAGTGTTAATACAATATCTGACATATATTGTGCTTTGTATATTTTTGTGTTGGATGAAAACATACCTTATGTACATATTTGGCTAGTGGGGAATTTATCGACGGCATTTGTGTATATAAATGGATCTTGAGACCGAGTACCGCTCCCTTGGTTGATGTAGCAGGTGACATGGAGTCGATGTTTTGATTCTGCATTCAGTTGGTCGTCTCACAACGTGGAGATGTGGATGAATTCCTCAATAATATGGTTTTTTATATGGTTATATGATGGTGTGACTGTGTAGCTATCCTCCCATTCATTTGTGTGTTCATATTCCTGAATCCGTTAGGTGCGGAACCCCTACAGATTTAGTGATAAAGGCACGATAATGTCCTAAAAGGTCAAAGCCTTCGTGTGATTTATCATAATTAATATTATATATATATATATATATATATATATATATATATATATATATATATATATATATATATATATATATATATATATATATATATATATATATATATATATATATTGCTTAGTTCATAGAGGGACACTTTATATGAGGAGATTACACTATGTTAAATATTTTATCACGGTACCGCGTATATCTTATTATTTTGTTGACATGAATGGGGACTGTACTTAGTAGTACTCGTAGTCTATGGATAGAGATAACATTATGATGTAATTATTGGATAACATTGATTGTATACTTTTTAGTATTAAAGTTGGAATTATACATTATAGTGGTTGTTTGGTATGGGACACTCATAGTAAATTATTTCACTTACATTTAGGGGCGAGGTATCCTATGAATGAGAGTGTCAACAAGTTCACATGATTATGTAAATAAGTTGCATGTTATCTCAACCATGATAAAATAATTTATTTCTTGAAACTTTCGGGATCATACCCATATGTTATCTAAAAATATTTTCTGAGTATTCCTAAGCAGGAACAATAGGGCTGAGCGATCAGACTTGCCTTTCATCGATTTCTAGCATTTTCCTTCTTAGTGTAGGATGTTATTTTCTTTCCTGTTATTCCAATCAGACTTATGTATTTATTTATTTAGAAATTTATTATAGAGTCAAAGTGGTTCCATGAGTTATTTATATTAATAGGTTTTGATACTATCAGTTATTTCCATTTGGTTTATGGAGACTTCTTAGTGTATGGATTTATAATGGATACAATTACTGTTTATTTCATCTAGTCGTTTGATTTATTATATTATGTGGATGGTTTATATTAGGCATTTAATTATTTATATAGTTACTCATTGATGATGAGAATGATATATGATTGACATTTTCCTATCTTCGGCATATTGGATTGACCACCCGGCATGTGAAAAAAGGGGGTATCAGAGCATCTAAGGTTCTAGTGTCTTAGGTTCATGGGATTCCATTACATTTTGAATTGTGTTCTTTAATGATTAAATCCCTATTATTATGATTCATTCTATTATATATTTATGATCGTTAGCTAACACAAATTCTTAGTTTTCTTTCAAATAAAAAACAAGCGTGGAAGGAGAGGGCGAGCAACCGCCAATCGGGACACTCTACTGAAGTAATAACTATAGTAGAAACATTCACCACCATCAATATTGCGAGTTAACATGGCTGTCATCATTGCTCGGGTGTTTTATAACTGGAGTGGCCACTGCACTAAAGCTCCTTCAACCAGCCAAATATCCACAACCACAGCCACATGTGGTATTGCCACCTCAGCTACAATTATCAACTTCGAAGAGTTCAAATAGGGAATTTACTAAATGTAACCCACTAAAGTTTGTGGGGGGAACTGATATCTCGAATGTACATCAGTGAAGGAATGACATACGGAGGCACTTAAAGATGATAGAGTGCTTAAAGGTTCAGATGATGATTCTTGCCTACTTTAAACTAGTGGGTGAGGCATTACATTGGTGGGATTCTACCACCACTATTGAGGAGAGGAGTTGTATGACTAAATCTGAAATATGGAGGAGGTGGGATGGTAAGTACTTTCCGCCAGCAATTATAGGGAAGAAAAAAGTTGGAGTTTTTTTAGCGTGGATCACAGGAGTCGCACGGTTGCACGGTATGAATGATAGTTTACCAGTTTCTCATTATTTTCACCCCATGAGGTGGACACTGATGAGAAGAGGATGAATTATTTTATCTATGGGTTGACATGGAGGATTAAGCAGATATTGTTGGGGAACCTAACCTATACCACTTATACACTGGGAGTTTCAGAAATGGAAATAAGATAAGAGGTCCAGTGGGAACATGTCTAGATAGCATGTTAAGACATGGGGAGGTGGTACATGAGAGTGTTCTTATGCGCAGGGATCCCATTAGTCTAAGGGGTAGGCATCATTATGAATTATTTCTCTATATTTATTTTACTTATAATGAGGTGGGGAAGATAATTAAAAGGTTCCCTAAAGGAAATCAGGGTACCCAGGGACAAAGTGGTTAATAGGGTTACCAGGCACCATAAGGTTAGTGTCAACAACCATTGGCCCCAACAGTTGTTACAGTTCTATCTTTACTAGATCAACCACCAACTCAGCCGCAGGGCCAACCATAGTTCAATTATGAGCGTGTGTACCACATCGCTCTAAGATAAACTCATGCGCTAGTTCAGACTGTAAAGGGTATGTTTCCTACTCATGGACACTTGGGACGTGCATTATTTCATATGGGTGAATCACATTCTTTTCTTAGTAGAGGCTTCGCTCAGTTCGTTGGCATGTCAAATTTAGTAACAGACACTCCAATG
The DNA here is from genome assembly GCA_949130495.1 of Sambucus nigra. NCBI lineage: Eukaryota > Viridiplantae > Streptophyta > Magnoliopsida > Dipsacales > Adoxaceae > Sambucus > Sambucus nigra. Next base: position 159,642,844 of record OX422217.1, read on the forward strand.
CACATAGATTCATTGATGGATAAGGGTACACCTATGTCTTTAGTGTGTTGTATTATATGTGTGGATGTTGGGTGGCAACGTTTTGTAGATAATTTGTTGATATTAGATATGACTACTTATGATGTTATTCTACTATGAATTGGCTATCTATTTATCATGCTAATGTGGATTGTTTCGGGAAATCCATATTTTTTCCTTTTAAGGCATGAGATATTTTTGGCTGTGATGCCATATTCCAAGGGATATTCGAGCACACATTTATATTACGTAGAGGATAATACTTTAAAATGAGTCACTGTGAAAGAGGCAGTGTCTAATGCATGCCACACGGTGAATAGGGTCTATCTGCGTCCACACACACTTAAGACGTCTTATGAATTGTGGACAGGCAAGAAACCCAACCTGGCATATTTCCGTGTCTTTGGGAGTAAATGCTACATCCTACGGGATAGAGAGCAATTAGGAAAGTTTGACCCCCGGAGCGATGAGGGAATATTTCTAGGCTATTCATCGAACAGTAGAGCGTACTGGGTTTTTAACCTGAAGAGCTCTAAGGTTATGGAATCAATAAACGTCACTGTGCAAGATGACGAACCTCCGACGGTTATTGATCCCAACCTTCAGTGTGAGGATGAGGATTGTTCTGACAGTGATTTTCCTGTTCCTCTCCCACACTCTGTGGACCCTATTCCTGTGTTAGGGGACACGCCTGCTTGGGTTCGCAAGAGTCATGATCCTACAGCCATTGTTGGCGATCCCACTCTAGGGGTCAAGACTCGTGCTCAACTAGAGAACGTTGTTAGTCATCATTGCTACACGTCCAAAGTCGACCCTAAGAACCACAAAGAAGCACTCAAAGATGAACACTGGATATCTGCTATGCAGGATGAGTTGCTTCAGTTTAAGAAGAACAATGTCTGGGAACTTGTCCCCCGACCTAGTAATACTAATGTTATTGGTACCCGGTGGATTTTCAAGAATAAAATGGATGAAAATGGTACCATAATCAGAAATAAGGCTAAGTTGGTCGCTCAAGGCTACACACAGATAGAGGGTGTAGACTTTGGGGAGACATTTGCTCCTGTTGCGAGGCTTGAGTCCGTCCATTTACTACTCGCCATCGCATGTCATCTGCACTTCAAGTTATATCAGATGGATGTCAAGACTGCCTTTCCGAATGGCATTCTACAGGAGGAGGTTTATGTGGAACAACCAAAAGGGTTTGAAGATCCTAAGCACCTTGATCACGTCTATTATCTGAGGAAAGCCTTGTATGGTTTGAAGCAAGCACCCCGTGCTTGGTACGAGAGGCTAACTTCCTATCTCTTAGCCCGTGGCTTCAAGAGAGGGGGAGTTGATATGACGTTGTTCGTCAGGAGAGATGACGGAGCTATCTTGGTTGCCCAAGTCTATGTGGACGACATAGTCTTTGGATCCACATGCTCCCATCATGCTCACCACTTCGAGGAGGAGATGAAAAGTGAGTTTGAGATGAGCATGGTTGGTGAGCTTACATTTTTCCTTGGTCTCCAGGTTCGTTAGCTAGAGGATGGGATGTTCATCTCTCAATCCAAGTATGCTAAAGACCTTGTGAAGAAATTTGGTTTAGACTCCTCTAAGCATGCACATACACCTATGAGTACTTCTACCAAGCTTAGTAAGGACACTTCAGGCAAGGACGTAGAGCAAACCTTGTATCGGAGTATGATAGGCAGTCTTCTCTACTTGACTGCTAGTCGTCCCGACATTGCCTTTAGTGTTGGAGTCTGTGCGCATTATCAGGCGTCTCCTAAAGAGTCACACTTACTCGCTCTAAAACGTATTATCAAATACGTGAGTGGGACTCTCTCATACGGTATTTGGTATTCCTTTGATACCGATGACCGTTTGTCCGCCTATTCGGATGCCGATTGGGCCGGGGACGTAGATGGATGTAAGAGCACTTCGGGTGGGTGTTTCTACTTTGGTTCTGGTCTTGTCTCTTGGTCGAGCAAGAAGAAAAACTCCATCTCTTTGTCCACTGCGGAGGCTGAGTACATCGCCCCCGGGAGTTGTTGCACGCAACTCCTGTGGATGAAGCAAATGTTGGAGGATTATGGGATTTCACAGGACACCATGTTCATTTCCTGTGATAACACGAGCGCAATTCACATATCCCGCAATCCTGTCCAACATTCGCGCACAAAGCACATCAGGTTACGCGAGCACTTCATACGTGAGTTAGTTGAGGAAAAGGTCGTAACCCTGAGTTTTGTTCCCACGGACCGTCAGTTAGCCGATATTTTCACGAAACCTTTAGATGCCCTTAGATTTGAGAGTCTTAGGAAGTCTTTGGGGATTTGCACAGTTGACTGAGGGGTTGGTCCATGTCTAGCATAGGTTGCATTGCCATTTTCATATCATCTGATGCCTATTGCTAGATTGTATTATTAGTGTGCTGTATTTTTGTATAAATTTTTTATTCTTTAAAAAAAATACAAAAAGATTTTCTTTTTAGAAAAATTTTTAGAAAAGCACAAAAAGATTTTATTTTGATAAAATTTTTGAAAAATCAAAAAGAGTTTTGTTTTTATGGATGAGCATTTAAGATAGCCAAGTCACAACTTCATTCCATATATCCATGTGACTGTTTGATAGAGATTTGAGAGGCTACATCATTTCATCCATGTGCTTAACATTGATTGGAGTCCTTGAGATGTAATTAGTGATATTTCCTACATGCTTGACTCCTATATCCTTTATTGCACACATGCACAGCTATATTTGTCTATTTCACTTGTCAATCTCATGTTGGCTTGAGTGTTTCCATCTCAATCCTGTCTATACAATGTATAAAATGCGATAAAACTTGACAAGATTGGATTGCATGTAAAAACCGTTTTGGTGAGACTGTATGTATATTTTCTTAATGGGGAGGGGCTGCGAAAGTTGATTCTTATCCTTTGCGCAAAAGCCACCGTTAAAAGGACCTAAAAAATGGAGGAATTTTAATATCCGAGGTCCTAGGAGGTTAAAAGAGCCCGAAAAAAATTGATAAGGCAATAAAAAGCAATTCATGCCAAATATGGGCCATTTAGGTTTCACCCAATTCTCCAAAGTTTGATAATTTTGTATTCCTCTATTCAAAATATAAATCTGAGGGAGTTTTGGTTGGAGATTGAAAAACGGGTTTGCACTTCCTTGAAAGTCCTGAAAAAGTATGAAAATCATTTTGGACGTTATTGGTGTAGAAATCACTTTGAGCTTTGATTTGTAGATTTGATATAGTCAATATCTTATACTGTCAATCTTTTACACCAAAGGAAGCATTTGAGTTCATTCGTTAGGAATATCCAATATTCATCGTGCACATATGTCATGTTTGTATGCATTGATTTTCCTATCGAATTTTCATCACACCCATTCATTAACGCTATCACCGACTTGGTTGTTTTATGTTCATTCATGGTGTGATTTTATGCCTTGTGTCACCCCGGTACTTGATTGCTTGATTTCTTTCTCTCATTTGTCTATTTGGGGACATCATAAAAAGGGGGAGAATGAATTATCTGATTATGGGGGAGTTTTGAAATTTGAGGTTCATCATAAATCTGGTATATATGCATATGTTTATTATCTCATTTCAAACTCGATACGTCACTTGGTATTTTCTTTATCTCATGTGTGTAGGTACATCCTTGATAATTCCATGATACACACCCTGATGAGAAAAGCGTGAAGATTCCTGAAGAATTGAAGAACAAACGATGCAGCCTTAGTCATATGTACCTCTTTCAGTTTTGGGTTCATGGAAGGGTAGATTTGTATAGGCATTGTTCATACTTGATAATTCGGATTTTTTATGTTTGTTCCGGCATAGACATAGGGGGAGATTTGTAAGGACAATTTGTCCATCTTTATGTATATGTTATGTCATACGCCGTTACAAGATTGATGGTTGAAAAGATCACATCGTCTTCAACGAAATTCGAAATTCGAAGATCAAAAGAAGAAGAAGGCATTTGGGAATCAGACCTGACCGGACCGATCCGGATCAGATAAAAGAACCGATCCGGATCAGATAAAAGAACCGATCCGGATCAGATAAAAGAACCGATCCGGTTCACCGAACCGATCCGGCTAAAGGGACCGGACCGATCCGCTATCTGAGTTGTAACCAGTACACCCCGGATCCATAACGAACCGATAAAGGCAAAAAGGCCGAACCGATCCGATGCCAACCGGATGGATCCGGTTTCAGAAAAAGAACCGATCCGAGTTCAACGGACCGATCCGCCTAATGGACCGGACCGATCCGACGAGGATAAACTCTGCCAGATCGTGGCCAGATTTTCTAGGGCAAAAAGTTCCTTATTTAATCCACGATCAGAAGTTGGTTTTCTTAAGACTTTCCCACGTTGTTCAGAGCATATCAACCCTAAAGTCTTCACCTATTGAGTCTTATGATTCTAGGTTTTTAGATTCACACATCTTCCATATCCTTGTGAATCAAGTTTGGTAACCCAAAGAACACCATTGCTGTTGTTCAACCCTTGTGAAGTGGACCGCTTCTTCCTCTTCATTGCAGCCCTACTGGAAAGGGTTTCTTCCAGTCGCGACTACAGAATCCGATACCCGAGGGTAATTCTTAGTCAACCTGTATTTCATTGTAATCCGATTGTAAACCGTCTTTTACAAATTATAGTGATATACAAATGGTTTTGCCCCTGTGGGGGATTTTTCCTTAAACTTTGTGTGTTGAATATTTATTGGATGATTTCATATTGTTTCAATCACACCGAGTTGCATGCTTAGGGTTAATTTGGGTTAAAAAGGGTATTTATTATATTATTTCTTAATTGAACGCAAGCGTCAACTCTTTCATGAATGCTCCATGAAAATCCCTTAAACTCCATAATTTCTTCTTCTTCTTCAACAACCCCAAGCAACATCTCCATAAAAATCCATCTTGCTTGAACATGTGGTGTATTTGGATTTTATGAGCTTAAATAAGGCTGAAGATGATTAAACTATGGTGGTTTTAGGTGGAGGGATGGTAGTGCTAGGGTGATGTGTGGTGGGTGGTGCAGTAGGAGATCCAAGATCTAGAGAGAGAGGAAAAATCTGATTGGAATGGGTTAAATGAGCCAAAATCTCATTTAAATACCCCCCCCCCCCCCAAAAAAAAAAAACCTAAGGCTTAAATCCCACAAATGCCCCTAAATTTAAACATTTATACAATGGTCCACTAAATTTTTGTTCAACGTTTTGATCTGAGCCATGAGATCTCAACACATCTTCTAATCCAACAATCCATGTCATGACAGCATATTAAAATGTATAGAATTTTTTATATTTTTTTCGATCGTTCAAACGACTTTCAACCTCGTTCGGAGGAGATCCCCTCTCATTTGAACGAGGTACATATGAGGAAAAATCATAAGGCTAAATGGGGCATGAGAAGTACCTCATTTGAACGGGAAGTACCATCTCATTCGAAATACAAATCACTTCATTCTAACATGAATTTCCAATGAGATTCTAGAGAGCGAGGGAAGTCGACATTTTTCTCAGTCGTTAATGATAATGACTTTTTGTTTGAACGACTCTCAAAAATATCTTCATCAATTTTCAGCCATAAAAACTTCAATCTAGTTGCGTCTGGGCCACTACATTACCCAAATTTGACTTATGATACACCTCAACAACCCTAGATCCCAATTGGTCATGCCAAGTCACCAAATCATACAAGTACGATCAAATTCACGGGGGCGGGTGTTACATTCTTCTCTACTTTTGAAATTTCATCCTCAAAATTATTAATCCATTAATTCCTCAAATTCCCGGGTTTATCAATTCTCATTCTAAGTAATAAGAAACTTTCAAGGCTATGTCATCGAAGTCCTAAATAACTAATAAGTCATCATATGCCTTTCAAAAGGGGTTGTTATCAAAGAACTCGACATGCAATATATTCTACACTCACCGTCTGGCTAGCCATTAAAGTCACATAATAGTCCTCCAGTCTCCCCTTACCAGGTGATCAAACTCAATCAAGTCCTAAGGTTTTATTACCAACGCCCAATGCATACCATCACATTTACCGGAGCAACACTCCCAAGTGATTAACATTGAACCAAGAGCAAAACGACATACAACTAACACCCAATCCATCATCATAAATTGTTTCAACCTTAAGATTACATATCCTAAGTTTCCTCGAGTTCTCGGGTCTTCCTAGACATGAAAATTCACTTAAACTTAATACTAACCTCGCATCATTAGTTTCTCACCTCGAGGGGAAATAATCCAAATAAGTCCTAAATCATGCTTCCGAGTGATACCTTCCACAAGATCCTCCCATGAAACTAGGATCGTTCTAGGCATCTAACTATGGAACACTCACCCCGAGTGTTACACCAATCTGCTCACTGGGGTAAAACAACATTTTGTACTATGTTTCCTCAAGTTCTAACGCTATATGATGTCCTAAAATCATCATCCTACTCTTTAAAATAAGGGCTACCAATTGACATGTTGGTCGATCTATAAAGTCATTAATCTTAGGGAAAATATATACTACGAGCAAACTGTGCGGCCGAATGTGCATCTACACATACGCAGAACTTTATGCGATACAAAAGAATACTTTATACAAGGATGCACCCAGTTATCGAGTTGCATTAACCATGCCAGGTTCAAACGCACTCTATAAGGCTAAACCACACTGTACCATAACATGGTACAAATCCCATCTACCACAATTGCGGGAACACAATCCTCAATAACCGGAACAGAAAGGGATATAAAGAATCAGAAAGGATAAATAACTGTTTTGAGAAACTCCCATCCGCACGCAATGGACTATGGTTTTCAAAAAGTGAACCTACGCCACAGGCTATGAAGTCGACGACTCCTCCCATACATTCTCACTAGGTACTAACCTCGCTACACACCCTGGCTCGAGTCACCAACTATGACGAATCAGATCGCAAACCATTCATCCCCACAAGACGAAAGCAACATATGAACCTATTATCCTTGGAAAATTCAAACTCTGGACTTCCCTCTTTAGGGGTAAGGCTTCCTTCTTACATCCTTGACAGACGCGAACCACTTCGGTTGACGAATGCCCAATGTCTTTGTCAATGTCGACCTTGCCCACGTCTCTAGTCAAGGTGATGTCATGACCAACCTTGCAGACCTAGGTCATTGTCGACTTTATCTTATCATAATCGTATCCGAAACATCTCCTTAGGCAGTTCCCAATTAAGCGAAATATCCACCCCATTATAATCTTTAACTGCACAAGTTCCTCACTATGCCTATCTCCTGGCTCTACCCAAACTAAATTTACGTGATGACCACACTAATCACCATTAACATTCCAAGGGTACTAAGTACTATATAGGGCTACATGTCCTAATCCGTACCAATTTGGCAAGATTTGCCAAGAATTAGTCTCTTCCTAGCTAGGGCTATTCTAACTTATGTTACTGACACATGTCGATATCCTAATCATACCTCGATATCCCTTGTAGGGGGCATTTTAAAATCTCTAACACGACATCGTAATAAGTTCTAATGCATTTCTTAGTACCTTCAAAATCGAGTACTACAATTCCTACACTAGTCATCTTAGGACAACCCAGCATCATGCCCAATTATGATACAAATCTCAACTTTCCCTTTGGTAGCAGGACCACCTATTTATATTAAATTGGATGATCTCTCTAAGGACTATGTGATTCGATTCCTTAAAGTTTAACCAATAACCTGAGATCATCACATGACCCTAAATACGACCATTATTAAAACACTAGCACTCCATGATGCTGAATTTGACTGGTTCCCTAAGGATACCATGCGCCAACCTAAAAATCATCAAAAATTTGATGAGTTTTCATCACCTATGATCCTCTTATCGAAGGTATGCCCTGCTAATTTCCCAATATCCGCATATTGGCCATTAGGTTCTCACCAAGATACTATCATACAAGTCTCCACATATGATGTACTTTAACCATTGAACCCCTCAAAGCATCACAACAAGTCGATTTTTATTCCTCAATGATGCCACACGCAATCAGTCCCAAGGATACTCTAAGGACTTCCTTAAATCATACCCACACTAAAATTGCCTCACATTCCGTCATCACTTAAGCCTCTAGAACGGGACACGGCACTTAGATAAGAATCTTATTTCCCTTTTGATTAGATCTCTGACATGGGTCTAACCTATAACTCTCTCCTCGAGATCCAATAAAGGTTCGAAAACCTTCTTCCAAATGACTGATGCCCTTAACCATGTATCAAACCACATACTGGCACTACTAAGGATTCTGGCAGAATATAGGACGTCGTATACAACCAAGAAGCCTTTAAGTCCACATCACCGACATCACTAAGATTCCTATTCCTTAAAAGTTGCGTCATATTCTCTAAAACTCTGTCATGGAAGACTATCTAAGGTTCACTCCTACATCACTTCAACCATCATTGTTTATGTTGTCAATTTTATAAATATCTCAAGTGCATGGCCTATTATAGAATAGTGAGTGTAAGTACGCGTTGAACCCATACAGATTTATCAATTTTAACTTTTAAAAGAATTACAACTTCCCAACTAGACCAAATGGGGTAGAGAATAATTATGAACTACACTAAATAAGAGCAACTGGGAATAATGAGATATGAAACAATTAGAATTGGAGGTAAATTTATCACGTAACTAATATTTAAAACTAATTTAATTTTGTTATTCCCTTTTATACCTCAAATTAAATCGACTCTCGTCGCGTTTAATTCAAAAAATAAAATGTTTAAGTCAAAATATTTTTAATGTCTCTAATAGACGGCTCAAATCTATATTCCCTTAGAAAATACAAATTTTAAAATTCACAAATGTATTTAAGCATGGACTATCAAAACAATCAAAGTGCAAGCTAATCCATCAAAAATTACTATTTTTAAATTTCAAAACTTGATTGACAAAACAATGTTGAAAGTTTTAAAACACACTCTCGTGTCATTATAAAATGAATACTGAATTTTTAATATAACAATTAAAACAAGTAGAGAATAACCAACGATTAAACTAACATGATAACGATTAAACTAACAATTAAAATGAATACCGAATATCAGCTAACTATGATAAACGTCACCCTAATATTGATAGAAGAATTAAGCTACCATAATGAAAGACAAATTGCAAGAATGAGAAAAGATTTTAATTGATAAATCAAACTTACAATAAGTTGTCTCACAAATAATTTTCAATCCTCTAAAAAATTGATAAAAAATTGACCCTCAAATTGAATACAATCACTCAATATTTGCTCCTCGAAATTACATCTGAAATTATGACCCAAGGGTACTTTTTATAGGACAAGGGGTGAGGTGTTTGAGTTGGAATGAAACTCTCTTTGATTGGTTGTAGTTGAGATGATAATTATGTCTTGGGAAGGGTTGGAGATAACTGACAAGTCTTTTTTTTTAAATAATTATCCCAAATTTTGACACTATTTACGTCACTATTCACACCACTAGCTTTAATCGCATTTTTTATCCCAAAAACTTCAAAATCTCATTTTTGTCCAAACTTCAAAGTCGTGAGCCATGTCAATATCTTTTCGAAAAGCTATGGCATATCCTCAACGGACACTCGAGCGATTTTATAAAAAAATATTTGATGCAGCTGTGTCAACCGTGTCGAGGCGTATCGCAACGTATCCTTACAATTTTTGCATATTGACTCCAAATTCCTAGGGTACCTGTAAAATTGCAAAATAAAAATACTTAATTCAAATTTAAGGTTATAAATATTTAAAAAATTACAGAATTACCCCTCTTTGCATTTTAGCCTACGAAATTCATAAATTTCTCGTTTTAATTCAGAATTCGACTAAATTTCATAGAGAACTTCATTTCTCCTAGATAAACATTTAAAAATTATTTTCAGGCCCATAAAGTTTGGAAAATTATGATTTCACCCACTCGGCTAATTCAAATTACATTTTTAATTCAAATTTTATTCCAACTTACATTTTTCTTTTTATTTATGAAAATGACTTTAAAAGATCATTATTTATAATATAATAGGTCTAACAAGGCCTAGACTTGGGTATATTTCATACAAAATAATACACTCATCGTATACCCTCAAACTTAAACTTTGCTACTCATCGAGCAAAACTAAAATTTTAAATTTTAACGCACTTAGCATGTGCAATAAGTCGTTAAACCACTAGGTTACCCTAGTAGACGAGTTTTGTCTCGTGAGGGTTAGCAGTGAATATACCCACAAAATTCAAAATCTTAACTCAATATAAAAGACACAAAAGTAATATAACCAACTTTGAATGCAAACTTCATAAATATAGTAGAACTTCACGTTTCAATCTCAACTTATTGTGTCTATGTGTGTGTGTGTGTGTGTGTGTGTGTGTGCATTGCCAATATAACTGTCCATTTCAAAATATTTGGTCGTTACATTTCTTATCCAAAAGTTCAATTTGATTTCAATATCTTACAGAATGCACTCTCAATCGAACACTCGGAAATGAGTTATTTTCTCTCTAGATATGTGAATAAAAAAGTAAATTTAAATGAACAAATTTCACATATACATGATCAAAAATGGACTTTTATACTGGATGAATATGATCTCATGAATAGAAAATTGATTATTTTTTTGAAAACATTGAATCACACAATAGATCATATTCATCTTCTCTCCACACTATAACTAACTTCACTTGAGATCGATTAGGAATTTCTTTTGGTTGTATTGTAAGCTCAAGTTTTGGCTAGAAGAAACGAATTTGGAGTTCAAAATCTCTGAGAATATAGATATTCTGATATTTTGACTTTTAGGCACTTTTTTTACCAACCTCCATTTTTCTTTTCTTCTTCTCTTTATTCAACTCACATTTTTTTTCAACTTTTTTGTTATTTCTTTCTTCCCCCCCTTTTTTCTTTTTTCGTTTTTTTTCACACATCATTCTTGCAACCTCATTTTCTTTCGGCCTTTTTCTACCATAATTCCACCCTAAAATTCTCATAAATTGGATATGGATTATTTTTATGGGCTTTAAACTCCCATTTGGAGTTGGATAGGAAACTAAATTTTCAACAAAAGGCTTATTTTCTTTTTGGCTCAAATGGGCTTGTAACAGAATAATGTAAAAAGGTTGAAGTTTAGGCTTAATTTTGGGCTTTAAAACGATGGCCTAATCTTATTTCTCAAGTTTCGTTAAGTTGACTTGTGTCTCAAGATGACTTACTAAGACTTCTAGTGCTTAAGATTCACATTTTTTATTTTTTATATTCAATAATCGAACAAAACAAAGAATTTAAGATTATCAACGAATTTATCACTGAAGGAAAGTTTGAGTTATTTTAACTCGGATTGATTTAAATCTCTCGAAAATGATCAATGGGATAAAATCTCACCGGGATAAAATCTTCACATTTATTCATTAAGCCTATTAACTTTCACTTCAATATGCATTTTCGATCATATTACACAACTAATATGTAAAAAAATTCATAAGTTGAGAGATCCATGATTAACTCTATATTAAAAAATCGTTTCAAAACTCAATTATATTGAAAATCTTTTTGGATTTTAGAATTTTTAGAATTTTTTATTTTTATTATTGTCAAAAATATCGAATCGTCAAATGCTGACGACATGACACTACCCCAAGGATCAAGTTCGCCTAATTACATCATCATTAACTACTCATAAGTACCTAACCAAGGAACTTAATGCGTCCTTATCCTAAGTTAATATCATTAAGATGTGATGCTCAAGTCGCCTATCCTCCACAGTTGGCTTTACTAAATTCATGTCCTTAACTCAGTGGATGTTATTCACCTCACTAAGCCTCTGACATCATCAATAGCTGACACAAAAAGTACCTCACATGAAAAATAATGATGTCACCACTATTGACTCGCAAAAACACTCGTAAATTACTAATATGTCAAAATCAGAAGCGCAGAAGTTATTAATGATAACTAATCTTGGCCATATGCTACCTGGTCACACATTATCCATCGTGCTAATCTCTCCTACTCTATTGTCGAAAACACCAACCAAAACTGTCACATGTGCAGCGTGACCAACCTAAAAGCAAGACTGACGTCAAAAGATCCATTACCGACCTCACCACGTCACTCCCGAAAAGAACCTGGAACCTAGAGCTCTGATACCATTTGTAACTATTCAGCCCGAATTTATGGGTTACGCGTAGTCAACCCAATCTGACCCGAGCATTAACTCTGAAGTGTGATGGGACAACCTAAATAATGTTGGTAACTTCGTTGTATTTCATTAGCATTTCACTTGTTTAGCATGCGACTCTAATTTACATTAATCTACGTGAGGGACCCGTGGGAAGTGTCCCCAGAATTCAAGCATATAGAGCTATTAATGTAAAATAAAAGGCATATTTAACTGTACAACGCTCTCAAAATACGAAACCGCGCCTAACCTATCGTAACAAAGACGAGGGAATGAGCCGAATGCCCAGTGAAAAAATACAATAATGCGATAAAGAATCGACCGGCAGAAAAGAAACTCTAACACGTTTACCTATTTGCACATTCAATTAATATATATATATATAAATTTATGAAACCATTTTATTCAAAGACGCTACATATTCCGATTAATTTACCATAATCTCATAAAAGGTTCCCTTTTTCCTCATCTTGATTTAACACATCGGGTTAAATAGTTTAAACAAACATCCTATATGTAGAGAAAAACATTACTTTTATCGAAGTTATTCTTTTTCATTCCAAATTTACCTTAGTATTTTCCTTGAAATTCACCTTTCAACACACGCAAGCACCGTGTTAGAAAAAACTTATGTTTCATTGAAAAGCTTTCATAAACACACTGTTGTGTTACTAATGGGCTAAACCTCTTTAGGTTGCTTAATTACCCATTTAATCACTTCACTTTATCATTTTGTTTAATTCATGGATATTATAGCCAATTTGATCATATTATTTATCCACGTTATCCTACTATAGGAACATGTATTAAGTTCATTCAAGTTAGGTTGTATTTTCTTATATTCGTCATATAACCCATTTCCTAAAATGTTCCACTTTTCATTATCTTTTTCTCGAAATCTTCCAAATATCCACATACTTTAATGGGCTCCACACCGCCGGATATGCTACCATATGCTCTGGTCAGTGATTTTAGGACTTTCACTCCCGGGTTTTGGGCCCTTCTTAATTATTCCGATATCATCCGAGTTCATATTAATGTGTTTTAACATTTTTTAAATGTCCACATTATCCCCCCTTTATTGGCCAAATCCAAAATCTAGGTTTTTCACCCCCACCTTGTGTTACACTTTGAAAATTACCATTTTTTGTCATTTATACACTTGCATTGATTTTATCCCCAAAAATCACTTTCATTTAGGACCATTTTGTGTAACACATTTTCCAACTTTTTTATTTCATAAAACTGTTCCACTTTACGTAAAATTTTCATTTTACCCACTTGTTTCCAAACTTGTCTTTTCCTCAAAATATTATTAAGTTACACACACTAACTTCTTAAATATTTTTAACCCATTAACACTTAACACTTTGGAGTAACATACTTCTCAAGTTGTAATTCTCTTTATTTCATTACTTTCTTTATCAAAGACATCATTTGACATTTTGGAGACTACTTTACAAGAAAACATCATTTTTCCTTTATTTTTATATGTAGTCTAGAAATACCCACTTACCAAATTTTTTACACCTTTTAACACACTATAAGGGCTGAAATTACCATTTTCTTTATTTCATGTTAAAACCCATTAAAGCCTTCATTAAACTTGCTTATATGCTCATCATCAAAATACTAAAAGTTTATATATATATATATATATATATATATATATATATATATATATATATGTGTGTGTGTGTGTGTGTGTGTGTGTGTGTGTGTGTGTGAGAGGAGATGGATTTTAAGTCCAAAAATCCCATTAAATGGGTCTAACATATGGTTCATTCTAGAAATTTCACAATATAGGTATAAACATGTTATTCAAGCTAAGAGACATTTTTATTTCTTCAAAACTTTAGTAAATGTCTATTTATATAAGAATCCCAATTTTCACAAGAAAACCTTAAGACATTTGTTCGTACAATATTTTCAACAAGAGAAATATCATTTAAAATATTTTTACCCATAAAATGTTTAGATATCAAGATTTCTTAAAATATGTCATTTTTCTCAAAACTCTTGGGATCTTTCATAAATCATTTTTTTTCACCAAACCATAAGAAATTACCTTCTTAAATCATATATGCATTCTACTCTAACAAGCTCTAGCTACAAGACCAAAAATAAGCAAATTGGAGTTTTTAAGCTGAGAGTAGAGTTTTCTACCTCAAAGGAAGCTTCAACAATGGTGAATAAAGTATAGAAGAAGATAGAAACCTCCCACCTCCTAAGGTGGACTTAAAGAGGCCTCCTAGCTCCACTAAAATTTTCTCCTTGAATGCTTCATGCAAACTCCCTTCAAACTCCATACTTTCTATTTATTCTTCTTAAAAAAATCCCCAACAACATCTCCATAAAAACCCATCTTGCTTGAACGTGTGGTGTATTTGGGTTTAATGAACTTAAACATGGAAGAAGAGGGTTAAACTATAGTTATTTTGGGTGCAGGGATGGTGCTGCTAGGGTCGTGTATGGTGGTTAGTGGAGGAGGAGCCCTAAGATCTAGAGAGAGGCCAAATTTGATTGGAATGGGTTAAATGAGCCAAAACCTCATTTAAATACCTCTAAAACCCTAAGGGTTAAATCCCAAAAATGTCCCTAAGCTTAACCTTTTATCCAATAGTCCACTAAGCCTTTATCCAACATTTTGATCGGATCCGTTAAGATCTCAACAAGTCATCAAATTCGATGATCCACATCATGACAACACATTAAAATGTGCATAATTTTTTTATTTCTCCCCATCGTTCGAATTACTTTCAACTTCATTCGAACAAGATCCCCTCTCGTATGAACGAGAGTTCTAATGAAGTACAAAATGAGGTAAAATTATAGGGTTAAATGTGGAGTGAGAATTACCTCGTTCGAACCAAAAGTACCCTCTTGTTCGAACGACTGAGCATTTCGTTTGAACGTGGTTTTCCAACGAGATTCCAGAGAGCAACGGGAATCAACCTTTTTCTCAATCATTTTCGAAAGACAATGACTTTAATTGAAACAACTGCCAAAAAATTTCATCAACTTTAGGCCATAAAAACTCCAATCCAATTGCGTCGGGTCCACTACGTTACCCAAATTTGACTTATGATCCACCTCAATAAGCCCAAAGTCCAGTTAGTTATACTAAGTCACCAAATAATTCAAGTACGATCAAAGACGCGGGGGCGGGTGTTACAATCGTAAATCGTTTAACTAAGGTATCTCATTTCTTCCAGTTTGGACCGACTTCACATTAAAGTTGTACGCCAAACTTTTCATAGCAGATATATTAATGCTACATGGTATGCCACTCGACATTATGTTTGATAGGGACAATGCCTTTGTGTACCATTTATGGCAGAGTTTTCAGCAAGCGATGGGACAGGATTGCAGTTGAGTACCTCGTATCACCAACATACTATCGACTAGACATTGTAAGTGAACCAGGTGATAGAGGATATGTTATGTGCTTGTATTCTAGACTTTAAGGGAAGTTGGGAGTAGTATTTACCATTGATAGAGTTATATTACAACAACAGTCGTTAAAAGTTGATTGTCATGGAACCATTTGAGTAATTGTATGGGAGGACTTGTCATTCTCCCACTTATTAGATGGAGGTGGGGGAGAACAAACTTCTTGGACTAGAGTTCATTCAGGACACCTCAGAGAAGGTGGATCTTGTCAAAGATAAGATGACGATCGACCAAAATAGGCAGAAGAACTATGAGGACAAGGGGAGGAGACATTTAGAGTTCATATTTGAGGATCGGGTGTTTCTTAAGGTGTCTCCCACGAAGGGGGTGATGCGGTTCAAAAAGAATGGGAAATTAGCTCCTTTATATGTGGGGCCATTCACCATTATCGATCGAGTAGAGCAATTTTGTATCATCTAGCCTTATCTAATCATCTATAGCAGGCACTTGATGTATTCCACGTCTCTATGTTATAGATATTCCTTAGAGACGACATGACATACCATCACATTGATCTCGGTGGGATAGAGCTTCAACTGAGTGCGAGCTACGAGGGGAAACCATTTATTACTCTAGATCGTAGGGAGAAAATTATTCGCTCCAAAGTTATTCCATTGATGTGTGTTTAATGGGGACACCACAATGAGGTAGAGTTTACGTGGGAGAGGGAGAGTTTCATGCGAGAGAAATATATGGAACTCTTCTATCCAAGTACCTTTCGAATTCTGAGGGTGGAATTCCTTGATTAGGGGAAAGAATGAAATACCCCATATTTTATTTAGTATTGTTTATTATTAATTAAGAAATTATTATTAAATGTGAATAATAATTATTACATGTGAAAAATTGTAATAATATGTTCATAATTTATGTGAAATTTAAATTTGAATGTTATGTGACATTTAGAGTGGACATTATAAATTAATTAATTAGTGGAATTAATTATGTGCGATTAACTCATAAAATACTTACGTTATGTATTTTATTTTAAGTTGAGAGGTATTATAATTTTTACTGGACTCTAGGGTGATACAGAGGCCTAGAGAGATATTTTTATTATTTTGAATTGGGCCCCAAGAGTTAATATACCTTTGGACTAAGTTTGGAATGAGTATGGGTAGCATTTTGGGCTCATATAGGAGTATAAAATTGTGCCTTTTAAGGACCTATGGGGTTAAGAGTATGGAAGTGATATTAACCCTCATTAATCATTTACATTAAATCTAAAATACATACCCCTAGTAGCAGAGAAGATTTGGGAGAGCTAAGTAAGGCTTTGGGGAAAAATTAGGATATCACAAAGGAGATCCAAGTTGGGAACCTTCAGCCTCCATTAAATAGGCAATAAATATCTTGCTCTATCACAATGTAACTTGAAATTTATTCATGTTTTGATTGTTATTAAGAATCGATTTGGTATTAGACGCATTATGAATCTGATATGATGTTTAATCATGTATTATCTTATACTAATGTTGATTAAAGATTTCAACTTGTTAAATCTGTCATAAATTTCTTATTAATTAAAATTGATGATGAAAACTCATATAATTTGAATGAAATCTGATATTAAAATGTTTTGGAGTGATGTATAGATATTATTTATGTATTTAGATGATACTTTGATGATAAAAATACTTATAAATGGTGAAACCCGAATCTGTTAATGACCCTTAATTTTGATATATTAAAAGCGGAGATTTTTAATACTATTATGAGGAATCATTGTTATTTTATGACCCTATAATGTTAGGCCTTGATTTAGAAACATTTAGGGATGATCTGAATATGTTTTCAGGTTGACTTTAGGACTACGAAACCATTAATAGGAGTTTAGAAGTTCAAAATTAGGGTGAGAAATACAAAGAGTAAAAAATACATCGTTTAGGGAAAGACCATACAAAGGCCACACCCTTAAGGTTCCCAACAACGGCTGCACCTAGACAGGTCGGGCCAGTGGGCTCTCGGGTTGGGCCATTTAGATGGGTTCTTAGGTTGGGTGTGGTTATGACTCTTATTGGGCTTGGTTATATTGTGTTAAATACTTAGGGAATTATTTTAGGAATACCTAGTTTGATTTAGGTTGGTAAATGATTTTGGGAATTTGAATCAAGAATTGGGATATATGAGTGTTAACATGATATTTTATATAAACTTTGCTTTGTATATTTATGTCTTCAATGCAAACATGCCTTATGTATTTGTGTCATGGAGAATTTATCAACTAGGGTTGTAGATTTGAATGAAATGTGGGACCGAATACCACTCCCCTATATGATGTAGTAGATGGTGTGTAGGTCGATATTTTGATTATTCGTTCATTTTTTTGTCGGCTCACGACATGGAGACGTGGATGACTTAATCCATCAGATCGTTTGGCATGTAATTATACGATAGTGTGACTGTGTAGCGATCCCCCCATTCCTTTGTGTGTGCATGTTCCTTAATTTTTTAGGTACGGGAACCTTACAGATTTACTAAAAGAGGCACAAGAATTTCCCTAGAGGTTGAAGCCTTCATGTGGTTTATGAGAATTATATATTTTTATATGTGTCCAGTCATGTACATGTTGTATGAGGAGATTGTGCTACGTTTATGATTTTATTATCGTACAACATATATCTTACTATATTGTTTACACAAGAGGGGGTTCTACTTAGTGATCTTAGCCTATGGATATGTATAGCATTATGATGTATCTATTGGATGGTATTAATGTCTTAATTTATAGTCTTAGAATTAAGACTTATACATTATAGTGTTGGTTTGGTATGGGACACTCGTAGTAAATTATTTCACTTACATTTAGGGGTGAGATGTCTTATGTATAAGAGTATCGATGGGTTCACATGATTAAGTAAATAAGCCGCATGTTATCTCGGCTATGATAGAGTAAGAAACATTCGGGCTTTGGCCCATTTTTTATCTAAAAATCTTTCGCATGTATTATTAAGTAGGAGCAACATGGTTGAACAATCAGACTTGCCTTTCTTCAGTTTCCAGTCTTTTCATTCTTAGTATAGGATGTGATTTCCTTTCCAATTATTCCGGTCAGACTTATGTATTTATTTATTTAGAGATTTATTATAGAGCCGCAGTGGTTCCAAGAGTTATTTATATAATTGAGTTTGAGAGTATCAGTTATCTTCATTCAGTTTATGGAGACTTATAAGTACATGGATTTATATTAAAGACAGTTTATATTTATTTCATCTAGTTGTTTTATTTACCATGTTGAGTGGATGGTTTAGACTACGCATTTAATTATTTACTCATTTACTCGTTGATGCTGAGAATGATATAAATTGATTGACACTCCCCTATCGCTGGTGTATTGGATTGGCCACCTGGTATGTGAAAAATAGGGGGTATTAAATAAACATTGAAAATAAATTGTTATCTTTCGTTCTTCAATCATACCAAAATTTTATGTTTCCCTTTATTGGAATCTGAGAGGAGTCACCAAAAGTGATGTTTCCATTCACTTATTCGTTGATCTCAATAAACATATTTCTTGTTGCTAGCATCAGTGTCGAGATACCACACATTCTTCTCTTATTTATATATCCTTTTCATGTCAACAATAAAGTTGGCTCCACCTCATTAATTTTTGTCTCGACATAATTGGCTATCTCTTCGATAATTTCGAAAGAACATCACCACTTCAAAGAATAATGTCCATACTTATGTGAAAATTGTAACACTGAACTTGAGACTTTTCATATTTCCCTTTATATGACTTTGAATTATTTAATCCCCCATGCCAAGTTTGTTTACGGTGAATCTTGACTTCTTTCTCCCTTTGAAAGTAGTTGTCACCTCCTTTTCCTCGCCCTTGTGCAAATTCACGTCCACGACCACTTTGACTATACTTAATTCTTTTCCTCTTTCTTTACAAAGAAAACTTTATTTTTAGCACTTGCTCAATATTTCCACCCTTTTGCATCTCAATCCTTTCTTCATGAGCTTGATATTATCCCATGAGTTCATTAACAGTCTTGTAATCGAAACCTTAAGATACATCAACGGCTAAAATCATATAACCAAATTTTGAATCCAAGGAATGAAGAATTTTTTCCATTGCTTGAGAATTATTTAAATCTTCATTGTTTCTTCTCAATTGATTAAAAATTATTAACGCTCTTGAAAAATAATATGAAATTGTTTCGAACTCCTTCATGTGCAAGACTTCAAAATCGGGTCTCAAAGTATGAAGATGAACCTTATTCACTTTTTTCACTCCTTTAAAAATGCTTTTGGAGAATCTCCCACATTTCCTTAGCGTTGGTTGCATTAATAACCTTTTGTAACATGGTATCATCCGGATTTTGGTGGACGATCGTGATCGCCTTTTGATCTTCTCTCTTATGGCTTGCAAGTTTGTAACAACTCGTGCAATTTTGGGGTATTTTAAAATGATTTCAAAAATATAGAGGAAAATAAAGTTTTTGATTTAATTATTTTTCTTGATTAAAAATGTTGGATTTTATTTTTGAAAATGAGAATTTCAATCGGTTTCAAAATCGGACTTAAAATTGATTTTTAAAGATTATCACTTAAGTCATTTTTAAGTCGACAGATTCAAAATCCATGAGGGCTCGATCGATCGACCCCAGCAGAAATCGTACGCTGCAAGTTTTTGAAGAGTTTTGTTTTGATTCAAATTCCTACTCTTTTGCCTTATAAAAAGAGGTCATGGGAGACCTTTTTTAAACCAATTTTTATCACAAAAATATGCAGTAAACATGTTTTTATTCCTCTCCTTTTTATACACACATAGCCCCTTTATATTATCATGTTCAACCTTAGTTTTTGGAGATGTCCTTGGGGCTGTTTTGATGTTGGAGCTTGGAGATGATTTGTGGATCCTTGTGAGATGATTTTGAAGGTTTAATCTGAGTTTCTGGGAAGATTCATGTTGGTTTCTAATGATGGTTTAAGGTATGGGGTTTTACACAATATGCTTTTAAATCTCTCGAGAGTTGTTTTCTTTGATTTGATGTGATTACTAAACTCATATTTGAATTGTTAAATTCATTTGGAATCTGAAAATTATTATTGGAATCTGATTCTAATTCATGTGGTATTATATTTGTGTTGACCATGTTGTCATGAGATTTTAATATGGCACGGAGGTTGGTCACCAGCCAAGATTCAATTTTTGGCTACTTGATAAAGTATGGGCGAGGTATGGTGAGGCCTGGTGACCCGATTAATGTGTTGTTGGGAAATTATATTGATAAAATGCTTGTGAGGTCTGCATTCTATTTGAATATTCGTACTCGTATTGTAACGTTTTATTCACAGCTAACATTTGTTGAGCATCTTTCCTGTCGTATTGTGTACTTCCCCATATTTTTTTCTTAGGGGCAAGTTAGCGCGGATTTGGGTGCTATGGACTAATTGGAGATTGATTTTTATCTTGGTTATTGGGAAGAATATTTGAGATTACAATAAGAAGATTTGTATTTATTTTGTTGTATAGAGCATTGGCGAATTATTTTATTTCAAGACAGATAGTTGTATTATTTCGAGAGACTTTTGGTTGTATTTAATTTGAAGATTGAGATTAGTGGGTTCTTTTATTTTATATTGTGAGATTTATTTAGATGCTCTATACCTTGTTGATTGTGGATTTTGTTAGTTTTATTGAGTACCGCTCCGCTCTCCCCAGGTAGAGTGTTACAAAATGGTATCAGAGCTTAGGTATACGGCAACCCTCAGGGCTTCGAGTTTTGGGTTCATTGCGTGATTAGAAAATTTTGGAGATAAATTATTTTCGGTGATATTCGTGTTAGGTTTCGAGATTAGATGTGAGAAAATTATTTTTGGGAGACGAGATTAGTTTTGGAGATTGTTATAGTGGCCTGATTTTGAGAGTTAGACTTTCGGCGAATTTCGAGGGCGAAATTCCATTGTTAGTGGGGAAGTGTAACAACCCGCATAATTTTGGGGTATTTTAAAATAATTTCAAAAATATAGAGGAAAATAAAGTTTTTGATTTAATTATTTTTCTTAATTAAAAATGTTGGATTTTATTTTTGAAAACGAGAATTTCAATTGGTTTCGAAATCGGACTTAAAATTGATTTTTAAATGATTTTTAAAGATTATCCCTTTAGTCATTTTTAAGTCAGCAGA
The DNA here is from genome assembly GCA_949130495.1 of Sambucus nigra. Classification (NCBI taxonomy): domain Eukaryota; kingdom Viridiplantae; phylum Streptophyta; class Magnoliopsida; order Dipsacales; family Adoxaceae; genus Sambucus; species Sambucus nigra. Next base: position 159,664,669 of record OX422217.1, read on the forward strand.
TTCAAAATCCCTGAGGGCTCAATCGATCGACTCCAGGGGATCAACCGATCGACCCCAACAGAAATCGTGCGCTGCAAGTTTTTAAAGAGTTTTGTTTTGATTCAAATTCCTACTCTTTTGCCTTATAAAAAGAGGTCGTGAGAAACCTTTTCTAAACCAACTTTTATCACAAAAATATGCAGTAAACATATTTTTATTCCTCTCCTTTTAATACACAAATAGTCCCTTTATATTATCATGTTCAACCTTAGTTTTTGGAGGTGTCCTTGGGGCTGTTTGGATGTTGGAGCTGGGAGATGATTTGTGGATCCTTGTGAGATGATTTTGATGGTTTAATCTAAGTTTCTGGGCAGATTAATGTTGGATTCTTATGATGGTTTAAGGTATAGGGTTTTACACAATATGCTCTTAAATCTCTTGAGAATTATTCCCGTTGATTTTATGTGATTATTAAACTCATATTTGAATTGCTAAATTCATTTGGAATCTGAAATTTATTGTTGGAATCTGATTCTGATTCATGTGGTATTATATTTGTGTTGAGCATGTTGTCATGAGATTTTAATATGGCATGAAGGTTGGGCACCCGCCAAGATTCCAATTTTCGACTACTTGATAAAGTATGGGCACGGTATGGTAAGGCCTGGTGCCTGGTTAGTGTGTTGTCGAGAAATTATATTGATAAAATGCTTGTGAGATCTGCATTTGATTTGAATATTCGTACTCGTATTGTTACGTTTTATTCACCGCTAACATTTTTTGAGCATCTTTCCTTTCGTATTGTGTACTTCCTCATATTTTTTTCTTAGTGGAAGGTTAGCGCGGATTTGGGCTCTATGGACTAATTAGAGATTGATTTTTAGCTTTGTTATTGGGAAGAATATTTGAGAGTACAATAAGAAGATTGGTATTTATTTTGTTGTATAGAGCATTGGCGATTTATTTTATTTCGAGATAGATATAGTTGTATTATTTCGAGAAACTTTTGGTTGTATTTAATTTGAAGATTGAGATTTGTGGATTCTTTTATTTTATATTGTGGGATTTATTTAGATGCTTTATACCTTGATGATTGTGGATTTGGTTAGTTTTATCGAGTACCGCTCCGCTCTCCCCGGGGGGTGTTACAAAGATATCCTTTTGTGCTTGAGTCAACTCAGTTATTCATAGCTTTCACTCACAATGTACTATTAATCATGCGATCCTAAATTCGCTTTCATGCGAATGCACCAACACTCATATTATATTTCTTAACTAGAGGGACTTGTAATTAACTCTTTCATTTAACATTTTGTTTCTAGAAACAAAAAAAAAACTTAGCTTTGGTACCACTTTGTTGTAAAAACAAGTGAGCTTAACACACAAATTAGGGAGAAAAATTTAGAGGATAGGTTTTTTATTGATTTCACTTTTGTGACTCAACTTCAAATGCTACCATTACATGGGGTATTTATAAGAGATCTAGAATGTGTCTATCCAAATACATGTATTCATTACATTTAATGTGACTGTCCCCTAAGAAATAAATGAATTTTCTAATGCATGTATTAACTAGATACTAACAAAATAATAACATTTATTTTTTAAATAGTTTTTTTTTTTGGTTTAATCTCACTTACAAAGTTTTGTTACGCTCTCATCCTATTATTTTTAAATTGTATTAAGTCTCATAACCACCCAAAACCACCATCAATCGCCTTGTAACCGCCCCTCTTCCTTTTCCACAGAGAATGACACTTATCTCATAATTGTTACAACAGGACCAACAATTAAAAAACAAAAATATGAGAGTGACCATAAATGAATATTTAAGTTGAGATTGATTACTTGTGATCCATTTTTTAAATATTCGGTAGCGATGTGACTTGTGTTATGAATCGGTTTAAGGGTCGTTTGAGTGTCCCAAAATTATGAATTGGCTCACTTATAAATTGACTCATGTATAAACTACTCCATTAATTGTGTTTGGTTTCATTAATAAAATCATTCATTAATTATTTCATTTTAGCTTATGTGTAAAATATAAAATTAAAACATTTCACAAAAAACATGAAATACATCGATTTCAATTAGAATTCACATAAAGGGTCATATAAGTATTCTTACTTGTCTCACTCTCTCCTCTCTCCTCTCTCCTCTCTCAATTAAATTTTTATTTCTTTCTAATTAGATCTTAACATTAATTTCACATTATCAAACAAGATCCAAAATTACATTTAAACTAGTATGTACCCCGCGCGATGCGCGAGCGCAACTGTATGTTACGAACGTTGGCTGACGGAAATATAATATTTCATAATACTCGAAAAGTTGTATTATTTCATTATATGTAAATGATTAATAAGTTGGAAATATTATTATAGTTTAAATGGAAGGGGTGGTGAGAAAAAGCTAAAGATAATAAATACATGGGCGTAATAGGACACACATATGATGTTTTATACATTTCAAGCTTGAAAAAGAATATAAAGAGGACTACATATGAAATAAAAAAAATTAAAAATGATTGTACTAAAAAAATTGTATTATTGCATTATACACTAGCATATACCCCGTGCGATGTGCGGGGGCAAATGCATGTTTTGAATATTGTTGAACGTAATATATTATTTCAATATATTTCCATAAATGTATTACTTCATTGTATAAAAGTGATATATATATATATATATATATATTGACATAGTATTGGTAAACCAAATAGTAACTGTGAAAAAATTTATTCCCACAGACAACAAAAAATATAATGAAAAAGCATTTAAGAAATTAAAAATGTCTTCATCATTCTCAGCGTCATTGTAGTCGCTCGATCCTTGATCTCTATTCCCTTGCTCCTGCAAATAAATGATATTTTATTTTAAAATGTATATAGTAAGTCTCTTTTGAGGATGGTCACAAATTCAAAATTTATAAAATCCCACTTTCATGCCTTAAAATTGAAATATTCTTGTTTTTGGATTGTCATTATATTTGAGAAAATTATTAATATTATATATGTAAGAAAAAATAGTAAAACGGTAAAATAATTTTTGAGGCAATTAATATATTTTTTTGAATTATAAGGGGTGATAACTTTAAACATAGCATGATAATATGAAACGACAATTATTTTAAAATGTTGCTTGCATTGGGATTATGTACTCTATTAATACATAAAACCTTTATATTATTCATAGATATATATACCAAGATATGTATTTTCTGATTTAAAAAATAGTCCAATCAATCAAAGATCTACATTTTTTGTACCTTAACATGTCCATACATTATAATAATTGCTCATTATATAACCGATAGCAAAGAGTTCTAAGTAATAAGTTAAAATGAACATAGACCAACTGACCATAAAAATGTATTGTTTTCTATGAATTGTAATAAGAAACCAAAGAATGCATTGATATTAACTATCCACACGACCTCCTCTAATTTTGTTGGCACAACCTCCTCTGATTATCCCTTGTAGAAAATCATACGGTATAAACATAAAAAAAATGAAGATTTATTAGAAAAATAAAAAACAAATCCTAAAATAATAGGAAAATTTAACAAAACAAAATTTATAGTTCATTGTTTTTATTCCATGGTAATACCTACTATCATTAAAAAAAATACTTTTTTAAAATCTAAAACAATTTTACAACAGGTAAGAGTCCGGAATAAAAAGTGAAACAAATACGTTATAATTTTTTCTCACCAATAAGAATTTTACATACAAATTTAATTTCCCCTCCCTCCTAATTTTAGTTCAATTTTATTTTTGGTAACAATACATCTTTTGTGAAATTTTTGTATGTTAAAAAATTTCACAAAAATGTAATGTTACAAAAAAAAATTAACTAAAATTTATCATTATAAACAGGAAGTGTCAAAAACCAATGGAAAAATAAGCCTCTTCCTTACAACCTCTTGGGCAGTATCCTTCTTATGTTGCTTCTTGTACATGGTCGTCCAAAGTTAATATGGAAGGCAAAAGGTAAGTCTTTTGTGGAAGTTATTAACCAAGTCAACACAATCCAAGATACCTACGGCTCAGGCTCCCGCAATCTCGGGGGCCAATTCAAATTGACACCTCCACCCATGCAAACAGCAACAGGTGTATAAAAGTTGTCATCAACCCGGTGATACGATATCTCTCCACATGTTGAATAGGAACAACCACGGACTTTGTCAAATCCCTATTTGAACATCAAGTATATATAGTTTCCAATACTATTTGTAACAAATACGTTGAACAGCAATAAATACAAAACACGATTGAAACAAACAATAATCTCAGTTGTTATTTTTTAATTATTTCCATTTGTTTCATAAATTGTTTCACACGAAGTAAACACAACCAAACATACACATAACTAGTGTTTTTACCAACATATCACACAACCTGAATGTAATTTATATAAGATATAATAATAAAATGTTTCGTAATTACATATATAAATGAACATATAAAGTAATAGACACAACATGATGAAAATTGTCAATGGAGAAAAGGTCTGGCCTTGAATCCATCACATACTATGCTTTGCTACACAATCCCCTTTTAAGCTTTCAACGGAGTGGATACAATACTTTACTCACTTCCATCCAATTAATAATAGCTATAAAATGGAGATACTAAATAAATCCATCTAGAAAATACTATGCAGCATCTAGAAAGACGAAAGCAAAAAAAGGAAAAAGATATCCACGGTGGGAGCATCACCCACTACCTCACAAAATAATCTGATAAAAACCTCAATCCACTATCTGAACAAAATGGTAAACCAAATCTGAACAAAAAAATCTCTGGTCAAAGTCAGATCCTCGGTTAAAACAGTCTGATCTACTGAATGTTTAGATCGACAAAACAACAGTCCGGCCAAAAGACAGAATGTCAGATCTGTGTAACCAGCCCCCTTTGTTTTATAGGCGATAAAGAAGCAGAACAAACGGTGGAGAGGAAGAGTTTTTTTTATGCTTTCGTAAATAAAGGCGGTACAGAAACAGAAGTGGCAGTGGAGAGGAAGATTTTTATTTTTTATTTTATTCTACCGTAAATAAAAGCTGGGTTAAACTTATATGTCCAGTAAAGTATAGATTAGCGTATTAATTGATATTAATACCTTTAATACGAAATATTAATACCTCTAATACTATCGTTTTAGAGGTATAATATAGATGTAAATGATCAATGAGTTTCCAAATATTATTATACTTGAAGTGGAAGGAGCGGAGAGAAAAACTTTATGGTAATAAATACTGGGACGTAATAGGAGACACGTATGATGATTTATACATTTCAAGCTTGAAAAAGAACATGGAGAAGACTACATATTAAATAAAATAAAAAGAATTAAAAATGAGGTAGTTTCATAAAAGACACTTATCGAAAAAAAAATATTTTCAAATTTTGAAAATTATAAAAAAAATAATCTAGAAATCACAAAACAATTGGAATCATAGAAATTGAAAAAAAAAACATAAATATTGAAAATTACAGAATATTAAATATATTGAAAAATACAAAAAAAATAGAAATAAAAAAAATAAATAAACTGGAAATTACAGTAAATTAGAAGATTGAAAAATAGAGAAAATTAAAAACGTGGAAATTACAGAACATTAAAAATTCTGAACTTTATGAAAAATAATGAAAAACTTAAAAATTATAGAAAATACTGAATTTTTAAAAAAAAAATATTAAAAATATATAAAAGTTTGAATCAAAATTAAAACCTATTAAAATTTGAAAATATTGAAAAATACTTTTAAAAAATATAAGATATTGAAAAAAAAAACATGTTGCCACAAAGAAACAGTGCTACTCGAAAAAAAAAATTCCAACAAAAACAAAACATATTTCCCTATTTTCAGAAAAACTAAACCCTTATTTCCAGGAAAAATACATTTTCATGCCACAAAAACATATTTCCAGAAAAAAGAACTTATTTTCGAATCTGGGAACAATTTATTTTTGGCCAAAAAACATATTTAAGGAATAAAAAAATCAAAATCTCAAAAAACTACAACCACAAAAATTAGATCTAAACCACAAATAAATAAATAAATAATTATCAATTCCACCAAACTAAAAAACTCTTCCCAGCATCCAATACTATCCCAGTACCTCTTGTCCACGTTTAGTCCAACCAATAAAAATCGAATACCAGACACTCACAGGTGGTCCGACCTCCTTTCTTGTTCACGGACAAAAAAAAAATTCGAGGGGCGGTGGTAGTCTGTTGCAGGTAGGGGAGGGGCAGTGGAGGGAGAGGTAAGCAGGGTAGCCATGGCAGCAACCATGAATGATGGGTTACGTGAATTGAAACTACCTCATTTTTAATTTTGAAAATATTTTTTTATAATCTGAAAAAAAAATATGATGCACCAGTAAATGAGGTTACTTGTTATCGTAAAGATTATTGAGGGAACCCACCAGTAAAGGAGGTTTCGGTTGACATTAGTTTTGAGTTTTGGAGGCTGTCTTTGGTGTGTCTATGAGGAGCTTCAGGTTAACCTTTAGCACTTTAAGTTGGCATGTTGTTAATATAGAGAGAATTAGTAAGGGGATGTGGGCATAGAAGTGGAAACACCTACAAACGATTTGCCTTCCTAAGATTTGACATTTGGGAGATAGGATGAATTACATTAAAGCCATATTAAACCTCTAATACTATTGTATTAGAGGTATAATTAGCATCGCGCGATGCGCGAGCGAAAATGTATGTTATGAATATTATTGAACGAAATATATTACATAAATATATTCTCAAAATTATATTATATAAGCTTTGTTGCTTTGTTTCGATAGATATGTGCTTATCTTCTCGGTTTTGAAGCAATTCTAATCTTCTTGTTTGTGCAGTGAAGAGTATCGTTAGAGCACGTTTCATATTTTAGATCTTTTGACTACCAAAATATAGTACTTCCTGCCATTTTCTTTATAATTACGAACTTTGTGTACATTAAGCACACCTATTTAACATACTCCATCCATCCTTATTAGTCTTTAACTAATTATCGTGAACGGAATATGATACAAATTAATGTGTACAACCATTTCGTGCTAAAAGAAAACAACTCAAAATCACGGTTGTTTAACTTCAACTGCTAAAACAAATATTTTCTTGTAAAATGACTATATTATTTAATAAATCCTCGATAATTCGTAGAAATAGTCAATGTCAAAGAGCGCATTCGATTCTATATGTAGTCAAATATAGTACATATTACATATATAACTTTGCATCAAGAACTTTTTTTTGTTTTTGAAACATGCATCGCACTAAGACAAAAATGGGATTATTAATGCAAATAAAGGCAAACGATATTAATAATGTTAAAAAAGATGAAAAGGTACATAAGGTGTCATCTAAACGCTTAGTAAACTTTTAATCAAAAGGAGACTCATAAACACTAACTAACATGAGCATAAACTTAAAATGAACCTCATATTTTTTCTTTTAACGCCTTTGCCTTGCCATCATTCGAACACGACATTCAATATAAAACTTAAAATAAATTAACATTGCATAATAATTATTTTAAAAGTATTTAAAAACCAAGAAATTAAAAAAACATGAAAAACATATTCCCATTAAAAAAACAAATTTCCAATAAAAATAAAAATAGAATTCTAATAGAAAAACAAACAAATTTTCAACAAAAACATATTTTCATTTAAAAAAAGATTTCATATTAAAATTAGGAAAATACTAAAAAATCTACATAAAATTTTGTTTAATATCTTCAACGAGTCTACAAAAAATGAGTAAATACTTTAAAGAGTTTAAAAAAATTATTTCTAATAACGAAGTAGATCTTCAATTAAAAACAATTTTTTAATAAAAATAGAAAAAATATTCAATAATTACCAAAAATCTAGAAAATACATTAAAAAAATAGGAAACATAAATAAAAATATGGAAAATCCATTAAAAATAGAAAATATATTCAATAAATCGAAAAAAAAATTGCAAACTGAATAAATATTCTAAAAAATTTGAAAAATACTGCAAAAAATGAATTTCCAATAAAAAACAAATTTCTAATAAAACCACAAATATTCAATAATTACAAAAAACTTAGAATATACAGAAAAATGGAAAAATATTTAAAAAATAAAAAAGGAAAATAATTTGCAAAAATAAAAAATTTAACCATGATTTAAAAAAAACTAAAAAATAATATTGATAAAATATTTTCAGCAAAGAAAATATTTTCTTTTAAAAAAAATATTATCTAGCTTAATAAAAATGATTTTCAGAAAAAATAATTTTTATCCAAAAAAACTGTTTTTGAATAGATAAAAAACTATCATCAAATTCGTCCAACAATCTAAAAATTTGGATTGAAAAAACACTAATATCAAAAAAATAAAACTCACAAACCTACGGCCAAATTTCAGGTCTTGTAAACACATAATGCTCGAAATTCTTCTTCCATGGCAAGAATTTTAAAGGAAGGTTCGGGGTTCCGTGTGTAACACAGTGGTTAAGATGGCTGATACATGTTTTTGTGGGCGGGTTTTGGAGAGAGTTAACATAGGGTGAGTGTTTTGGGGAGGAGTGGAAGTTTCATGAGAGGAGGAAGAAGAAATAGGTAAGTGTACAAATAGAGCAAAAGCAGGTGGAGAAGAAGTAGGAGAGGTGATTCTTAGGTTGTGGGGACGTACGGGAGAAGACAAAGGTGAGGCTAGATTAGGAGGAGCATGTAGCTCAGTGAATAAGACGGAGTCTTGTCGCATTCAAATCATTTTGGCATAAGCATCATTAGTTTTTATAATTGGCTTTCTTTCGTAATCACGATCAGTAAACATCTTCTGGCAGCCATAGAAACGGACATTTTGGCACTTGTAATATCATGAGGATTTTGGTTTTGGAATGGGTTTTGTCAACGATGTTTGAAGAGGAATTTGAAGAAGACGTTGTATGATTTTACAACAACGCTTGGCATAATGATACGAAGGGTATATAGTCACGTGGTTAATTTAAGAGTTTTTTTAAAACTTTTTATATACTGGAAGATCAGCAATGAAAAATTAATGTATTTATTAGATGTCAATAACCTCTAATACTATTGTATTAGAGGTATAATATAAATATAAATTTATTTTAAATTTACTCATTTACCATTCAATAATTTACGATGAAACCAATATATAAAAGGGGCTTTTACGGTCTAGTCCTTGAACTAACAATTTTGGACAAAAAAATCGGGCCTAATAAATTTTAAACAATTAGGTCCAACATATAAATACCCCGAAATTAAAACAAAAACGCACTTTTCAGAAATCGAAGCGCCAAAAATACTCTTCAATCAAAACCCTAACCGTACTATCTCTTCGATCAAACCACCAAAATGATTCTCATTCTCAATCAAAATTTTGTCAACAACAACATATAAATACCCTTGAATTCCAATACAAACACACTTCATATTAATTAAAGGGATCAAACCCTAATCATTGAAATTCTATCGAGCATTTCACATTCTCAATCATATTCTTTCAAACACCAGCAACAAGTATGGATACATTCTCATATACATGTTCTTAAGTTTTGTACTTATGATCATACCATACACTATGTATACGTTGTGTTCTTAGCGTTTTATTTCTGATATCACCTGTTTGTCCTTATCTATTTTGTGTTCTCATATGTATAAATTTGTAAACATTACATGGACTGATGAAATCACATTCTTCTTCTTTATGATATGAAAAAATACATTTGTTGCCCTGATTTTAAATGCAAAACACACTTTTTTCATGTTAGATATATGTATTTATTATTGTACATTTCCTCCTGTGTACATCATTTATCAAGGACTAGGAATATATACATGATTGGAATATGTATATGTATAAGCCTTGTTTTATTACGTGTACTCTGTGTATTTTGCATGTATTTTTAAAAAGTACACGCAAAATCCACATAGTACATGCACATTGAAATTGAATTTCTCAATCCAATATGCGTGTACTTTTGTGCTTTATACGTTTACTCTATACAATATCTATTTCAAATTCATATTTGATCAATCCTACGTTATTTTGGTCCGTTCTAACGACATTTGAATGATATTCCATGAGTTTGTAAGAAGTATTATTGTTGTATTATACATGATTGGAATATGTACATGTACAAGCCCAATTTTATTGCGAGTACTCTGTAAATTTTGCATGTACTTTTAAAAAGTAAAACCAAAATCCACAGAGTGCACGCACATTGAAATTGAATTTCCCAGTCCAATACACGTGTACTTTTATGTTTTATATATGTAATTTATACAATATATATTTCATATTCATATTTGATCAATCCTATGTTATTTTGGTCCGCGCTAGTGGCATTTGAATTATATTCCATTAGTTTGTAAGAAGTATTATTGTTGTGTTATTGATTAGTAATCATACCATCAAGCATGTTCAACTATGAAATTGTTGCTTGCACCTTTGAAGATCTTAATAATATAAAACCTTTCACATTGACAATCTATACTACTAATGATGACGAAATTTGTTTTCTCCTTCGCATCAATGATAGAGAGAATAGATTATTTAGTTTTTCTACTACTATGAAGACATTAAGTGCACTTTTGATGTGCAAAAGCTTCAAGTAATTGAATCGAAAGCGAAGGATTTAGCGAAACGAATTACATATGGGGCAAAGAAACTATCTGTAAAAGTAATTGGAGCGTGCAGTGAAGTGACAGATCCAACATTGGGATTTTCTAATAAAACTTCTCCGTGTCCTACATGTGAGGCCAAAGATATTAGAGAATATGAAGGTTACTTTGGATTAATTAGATTTTCGTACATAGTAATGTATACGTATTTTATATCAAAAGTTGCACAGATTTTAAATTAAATATGCCATGATGTAAATCTATACGGGCTATTAAGATAAAGAGAGTTAATTCAACATCCAAGCATCGCCAGGCAAGCAACTGCAAGTATTGCGATGCAAGTATGAAAGATATTTATCTCTCTATCTATAAAAGTAAATGGATCGCGCAGTGAATGACAGATCCGACTTTCGGATTGACTAATGGAACTTCTCAATGTCTTACATGTGGGGCCAAAGATATTAAAGAATATGATGGTTACTTTGGGTTATTTAGATTTTTGTACACAACAATGATAGGTACTTTATATCAAAAGTTGTACAAATTATAAATAAAATATGCCATGATGTATTGTATATCCCTTATATTAATTGTGGTTCGCGCCAGCGGCATTTATTTAGTGTTGCATGTATGTTATGATATTAGGTTATGTATTTTAAAGCACTGTATTATTGCGTGTACTTTGCGATTTTTGGGTGTACTTTGGAATTTTTGCGTGTACTATGATATTTTTGCGTGTACTTTGGTATTTTTGCGTGTACTTTTTTTAAAGTACACGCAAAATTCACAAAGTAAACGCACATTGAAATTGAATTTGTTCAATCAAATATGCGTGTACTATTATGTATTATGATTGTACTTTTATGTTTTGTTGTATTATTGTTTAGGAATCATACGATCAACCATGTTCAACTATGAAATTGTTGCTTGTACCTTTGAAGACCTCAACAACACAACCTTTCACATTGACAGTCAATAGTACTAATGATGATGAAATTTATTTTCTCCTTCGCATGAATGATAGAGATAAAAGGTTACTTGGTTTCTATAACTACTATGAAGTCATTAAGTTCACTTTTGATGTGCAGCAGCTTCAATTAATTCAATCGAAAGCGAAGGATTTAGCTAAACGAAATGAGCAGTATTACTTAAGAGGTTTTGAAAACGTTGGCGCTTTTAGCATGGAGCTATTGTATCACTTCTTTTCTGAATATGTTAGGAAGAGAGAATCTTGATTTTTGTCTTGTCGAACAACATCTATTAGGTATTACTATGAAACGGACGATATATTACCGCCTTTAGCATGTATTTTATTGAGACTTGTATGAATTGTTTACGAGAATATTGCACGTACTTTTGTTAAATACTCTTGTATTTTATTGTTTTAGTCTATGTTTTATTGTAATTCGCATGTATTTTATTTTTTTACATGTAAATTATCATTATAGTTAGTAATTTAAATTTTGTTTATAGATCAATAGAATGGGGATAAAGATGAAGGCAAGAAAAGAAAGCATAACAAAAAGAGCAGTTTTGAAGAAAGTTCTTCAACCAGTTCTAGTTCTAGTGTTGCATTGGAATCAACATGTGCTGCTAAGAAGAATGACCAGTATAGATCAAATGTTGTTGTTTTTTTAATGATTATCATGATATTAAAGAGAAAATAAACGATAGGCATATTGAACTGCTTAAGAAGACTCCATTCTAGGAGCTTTTCAATGCCTACTACAGAGGGGAAGTAATACAAGCGGACCACAAGAAGACTGATAAAAATATTAGATCCATTATCAAGTTGTACAATAAGGAAACCAAAAGTTTCCATATGAAGAGTAGGATTGAAATAAGGCCAGATATAAGTGAAATATGTGGCATACCAATGGTAAAGGGGAAAAAATCAATAAAATTGAAAAAGTGATTGACTTCGTCTTAAAAACCAGAATTAGTTTTCGAGACTTCACTCTTAAAATAGGAAAGTCAGAAATATTAAAGGGTTTAAAGAAATCGATCGAGTTAGATACAGATGAGTGCATTGCCGATTTTGTAAAACTTGTTTGTCTCCACTTCTTGACAATGTTGTTTTTCTCGAACTCAAACTTCACACTAGGAGAATTTTTTATAAAATACATCAACGGTATTGATGAAATGAATAGCTATGATTGGGCATCTGTTGTGCATGAGTTTCTCATAAATTCACTTGACAAAATAGCAAGTTCAAAACCTAGCACAACAACTGGATGTGTCATTTCCCTATTGGTGAGCAAAACAACATCGTGATGTTTATAAATATTCACACCAATTCACGCGTGTACTTTGTACATATCACGTGTACTATTATAGTACACATGATTTTTACAAAGTACACGTGATATTTATAAAATATAAATGAACCTTAGTAGTATTACAGCTACCATGGTTGTAATATCACTTGTACTTGTACAGTACCACTGATATTTAAAACAATTCGAGCGTGTACTTTATAAATATCACGTGAATTTTAAAAGTAGTCGTGATATTTATAAAGTCCATGTGATATTTACAAAGTATACATGTACTTTGTAATTATCAAAACTGTATTTTGAAAGTACACGTGATTTTAACAAAGTATATGTGTACTTTCTATATATAAGTACACGTGTACTTTGTTAATATCGCGTGTACATTCAAGTGCACTTGTTATATTTACAGAGTACACGCGTACATTCAAAGTACACTTATTAATATCATTTTGTTTTTTGCATGATCACAGTATTGGGTTTGTGAGAAGTTTGATACAATTCCTCCTGTTGAAAATAAGAAAGAGAAGACACCAAAATTTCTTAGGTGGAATATGTCATCTTTGAAAGATTGGTTTGCGGTGAATGATATCGCTTCAGAAAATTTGAAGGACACTACAAATAAAATAGCTGGTAAGGACAGTTATGTAGAAAGTGAAGCTCGGTTTGAAGGGCTCAGTTACTCTTTGAACATTTCTAAAGGAAGTCCTATATATGCTGATTCATCGTCGAAAAAAGCTCCTGAAGAATTTAATGAGAATGAGCTTTCATTAGGTTGGAATATTTCCCTTAAAAACATTGTGAGTCCTTTAAAAAAGAAGGGAAATGATCAAACAAAGGATATTAGGAATTTTGAACCAACAGATGCTGAAAAGGTTGAGAAGTTGAATTTGTAGGAACAAATTGCTACTTTGAAAAGGGAATTGTTGGAAAAAATAACTAACTATCTAAAGCAGCTGAAAACCTTGATTGTGCACTAAAGAAGGTGGCCTCTTTGGAGGTGGATTGTCCCAACCTTACTATTATGAATGTACAGTTGCAGGTAGATAGTGATGCACTTTTGAAAATACGAGAGGAAATTAAGATGTTGAGGGTGGAAAATTCCCAACTTTTGAAAGAAAAAGAGTTACTAAATAAGTCAGAGGTGGAAAATGCCCAACTTGTTAAGTTAAGAAATTCTTTGAAAGAAAAGCTTGATCAAGTCACAATAAATGACTCAGATAGAATTAAAGAATTGGATGAATCATTGAAAAAACAAGCCGAATCATCAAGAATTTTGGAACAAAAAAATGCATATTTGTCTTAGAGTAATGAAAATATCAAAAAAAAAGTATGATGATATGTTGCAAAAAATTAGATATGGTGACATAGAAATGAAGACATTGAGGCAGAATCTTAAGGAGTCGGAATTTAAAAGAACTCAACAAGTACTTTTTGATTAATTTTCAAATGAAAAACATCATTATTCTATAGAGTACAAGCAGTTATTTTATAAAGTACTCGTATATTACCCCAAAGTACACGTCGAATTATGTTTAAATTGAAGTGTATTTTGAAATTTTTCACGTGTACTTAGGTATTCTTTGGAAATAATGCAGAGTACACGCATTTGACATAAAGTACACACATTTATGTTGTATATTCACATCCTACTAGTACAAAAATAATTTTTTCCTAAAGTACACGCATTTTTCCTAAAGTACGCGCATTTTTCTTTGACATTATGTTTAACAATTATTGCTTATAATATGACATTATTTTTATATATCAGGAAACCAATAATAAATCCCTTAATGATGAAATTTCGGAGTTGAAGAAAATGCTTGAAGAATCAGAAGTGAAAAAAACTGAACAGGTATCTATAAAGGACAAGCAATTTTTATAAGGTACATGTGTGTACTTTATAAAATACGCACAAATATTGATGAAAATACGCATTTTATCAAAATACACGCAGAACTTAAATCATTATTATAAAAAAATGTTTACAATTTTACATTCCTTGTTTAAATATATCAGGAAAACACTCATAAAAAACTCGTGGACGAAATTTCGAGCTTGAGGATTGAACGAGCCTCGATGCACAAGAGAATCCAATTAAAAAATGAAGAAGAAAAGACATTACAGGCCACACTCGAAATACACAAAATAAAAGGGCTTGTTACTAGAGGACAGAAGAAAAGAAGAGATGACAAAGAAACTAAGAAGTATAACCCAATTAAAAAATCAAAGGGGACAAAGGTGAGAATAGGCAAGCTAACAGTAGCTCAACAATTTAAAAAACTCACTTCAAGCTTGAAGCAGTCAATGCATACAAATATCTCGATGAAGCTGCTAAGAATAAAATTGAAGAGTTTATTCAAAAGGCTGAGCCAGGGTAAAGTGTATTGTTTTATGATTTTTCACTTCACTAATTTATATTTTTTTGGTGCAAAATAATAAGATTATTCTTATTATACAATGCAGGGAATTTATTTTCAAATTGTTATTTTTGTATGTCCCTGGGAAGATTTTATTGAAGTCCTCAAGAATCAAGAAATATCAAGCCAAGTATGTAGTCCAAATATTAGACATTCATTAAATTTCAACAATATTATTTTCTCACCATTTTATATTGTATGAAACAGATAATAATTGCCTTTACTGAAGTATTGAGGTTTAAATTGTCAAAGGAAGGGATCTTTCACTCACACACTTTTTCTGATTATTGTTGGGTAAGTAAAATTAAATCGAATTCTTTGTGAAATAAAATTTCTTTGTTTTTTTATTAACACAATCTCTATAATTTTTTTCAGATAGAAGCTTGTAGAAGAAATGAAGTCAATAAGAAGGGGGAGTTATACAAAGATTTATTTGAATACTTAGGCACTTGTAATAATTTATTCATTGTACTAAGACATAATATAGGACATTTCACATTACTTGCAATATACAAAGAAGAAAAGAAAGTCGTCCATATGGATTTCTTTTGACTAGACGACGAGGAAAAAAATACATCATACTTCGATGATGCGAAAAAAATGGTTAGAGCCTAATCTTAATTAGTAATGTTACCTGTACTTATATGAATCAAGTGTACTTTACCATATAATGTGTGTACTTTGTATTAGTTGCACATATTCACCCAGATTATCAAAGTACACGTGAAATAGACAAATATAAAATACGTGTACTTTAATATTATGCGTGTACTTTTCACTCTTTAATCAAAGTACACGCATTATATTTTAAAATACACGTGAAATGGACAAGTAAAAATCACGTACACTTTTCACTCTTTAATTGTAATACCCCGTAATTTTATTGATTTTATTTAATGGATTAATTAAATCAAATGAGGATTAATTGAAAATTAATCCGGAGGTAAATACTAACGGGACGTGAGTTGGTATTTGTTTATGATGTTAAAATTAAATATTATGGAGTATATATGGTAATATATAAGTATTGAAAATATTAAAATTGTCGCAAGGCAGAAATACGACAATTTGGAAATTTTAGTTGGGACGCGCGTGCAGTCGCGTCAGGAACGAATTTAATTAGATTAAAAAGTAATTTATATTTTTATCAACCAAATCGTCATTTTGAGTGCGCCAATGTGTCCGGAAGGGTCAAAATAGTCAGAAAACACTAGCCGGGGGTTTAGTTTGGGTCCCGAGGCCTTTTTAGGCCAAACCGGCAACCCATAAGGGTATTTTGGTAATTTTAAAATTTGAGGAATTAAAACCCACGAATTTTAGAGTTTAATTAAACATTATTAGAGAGTACACTAAGGCCATTATCAGCATAAGGCAAGAGAGTGGGCTACAGGAGTTTTGAGAGAAGTTAAAGAGAGGTTACAAGAGGTCCAAACCAAAACCATCACCCATCACCACCATCTTAGAAGGAATTGTAACAAGGAAGAGGAGAAAATCAACCTATATTCACAAACAAAATATCTGAAGAACAAACTTAAGGCAAGTGATTTGATGTCATTAATTGCAATGAATATCTCCTCCATGTTTAGTGTGGAAACTTTGTATGCTTTGAAGGTTTTTATGGAAACCTTAGGGAATTGTTGTATAAACTCTTAATTTTGGTTAGGGATTGAATGTAGAATGATTATAAACGAAATTGGTACCCAAAACTTAACTTTGATGATTTAAAAATGGATTAATTATGAATATTTAGGTGCAATAAAATTTTGGGTTCATATTCATAGGGTTTGGGAAAAGATTTTGGAATTTACTGGTTGATTTGTAAGATTTGACCCCAAAAATATGTTAGGAAGTGACCTAGGGTGACTTAGAGTAGTTTAGTAACATAAAAACTTAATTGATACGAACTTAGGATGGATTTGGAGAAAGGAATTTGGTGAAAAACGAAGTTGGGGAAATTCTGGGCATTCTCTGCCATCTCGTTAGAAGACCAACCCAGGTCGTTCGAAGCCATTCGTTCGAACGACCCTGGTTCGAACGACCCTCGTTCGAACGAGATTTCAGTGACTTCTAACGAGTTCACAGAATGGTCTTTTTCGGCCCGATTTTAGTTTTGAACTTTCCGTGGGCTTATTTAATTAAGTGTTATTCTTCCCTTGTTGATTAGTGGGTAGAGTGGTGGGATTGGAGTACGTTGAGGATTAAAACTAGGATTATATAAAAGACCGGGTGACTTCTACGGGTTAGGTTCTAAGTACTTGATTTTGCGACGTGAGAAGTGTTGACGATCTATATTGTATATTATCCAGGGACTTGTAAATGTACAACATTAAATGACGGTATAGAAATGTAAAATGTACCCCTATTAAGATTATAAAATATCTAAGATGGGTGAATGCTTAGTATATGGATTTTAATGTGTATAACATACCTACCATACTTGTTATCACGGGAGGTCGGCTATCGATTAGGGCCATCTAATCTTTGTGTGCCTACGGGGGGATTTAGATTGGTACCTCAAGGACATAGGTCAGATAACGACTTATTGTGAGTTAATAAGTCAGCTGACCATGGGAGCATAGGTATGTGCGTGACCCATGGGTATGTGAACTATGTTCGCCTCCATTATGTGTGATTGTTGTTTATTGAAACATTTCCTGAGAGATTTGGAATACGTGATCCTTATGTACGTGATGTACCGGGATTCGATAGCAGAGTATGTGTGCACCGCAGCTTAGCCTAGGGGTGCCATTATTGTATATTTATGATGAGATTAATATACTGATAATTGAGATGGACTGTTTATTAAAGTGTAAGTGTGAATCATTGTAACATTTTTTGTAGAGTTAAAAATGGAAAATTCTTAGTTATTATGATAACTAATTCTGAGTAATAAAAGTAAGACTCTCAGTTTATATTAAGATGTCGGTAATTGAACTTTAAATTGTAAGGAAAAGTCAGATTATGGATGGACTAGTTAGATAGTAGAATAACTAGAATGGGTACGGGTATTTTAGGCGTGCATGATTAGTTGAGAGGTGAGGAACTCATGGGAGTGAAGGCACTATCATGTATTTTATTCACTGTGTTAATGTTATTAAAACACTTGCTATATTCTAAATTATTTTCACAATTGGGCTCTGACCCGTTTGCTTTCAAATCTATTTTCTTGTAAAACCTTTTAGGTGCCCAGCCACAAGGACACCAAGCTTAGAAGTTCCATTCTAGTGACGTGTTGTAGCTGATGTGGAAGTTACAGGACCTCGATAGTATACGCCTCCACTTTCCACTTTGACCTCATTCCAGACTTATTCATATGTAGGGCATGTCGCCCTTCTTTCTTAGGGACAGCTAAATTATTCAGTTTTATTTCAGTTTTGGATTTACTTAATTAGTGATTCAAGCTTTGTATTTGGTTTTATTCGGTATTTGGATTATTCAGAGGAGTATTCCTCCAGATTCATGTTATTCCATTGTTATTCTATTGTGACTTTTATGTGGTTGTGGTATCTTTATTTTATAATTTAAACTTGTTGCATGTTAATCTAATTTAGTTAAAATTGACAACTCACTTTTTAAATATTAGGTGGCTAGTAATTGTTAAAAATGTTTTTCGACAGTGATGCTATGAACTGAACCAACTTGACATTTTATATTAATTTGAATAAAGGAGTAGCTACCCGGTATTTAATTAGGCGGGGTGTCACAGGTAGTATCAGAGCATCAGGTTCTAGTGTTCTTAGGATCTGTATGGCTTATCATGTTTTCACTCAGCTTTCTTTGATGTAGAGCCCTATATTTTAGGACTGTTGTACTCTTTTGTGTATTTTACGCTCTTTAGCTATTTTGAGATAAAAACTGTAGACTTATAAAAATCTCTCTCATTTAAGATTCCTCCACGATGTGCACAGCGAGTTCCCAGGAATGCTCAGCCCGAGCCACAGCCTGCACCCGTTCAGGGCACCATGAATGCCGCAGAGATTGTCGCTATTGTGGCCCGAGCCGTAAATGCCTCTCTAGTAGTTGTGCAGCAGCACCGCCTCAGGCGCTGGTAGCAGTACTGGTACATGCTCATGCATTCTCGTCTGATTAGGAACGTGTTCATGATTCTTTTCAGAAAGCACACCCTCCGGAGTTTGCAGGTTGCTCCGACGTCGTTGTGTCCAGTCAGTGGAAGGACATCCAAAGACACTTGAGGATGTACGAGTATACGAATGTACAGAGACAGATAGTGGTTACTTTTAAGTTGGTAGGGTCGGCACTGCAGTGGTGGGAGTCCATTACCACCGCGGAGGAGATGGATGTTCTTACTATTCAGGAGTTCTGGGTGCGGTTTGACCGCAAGTATTTTCCCTCAGCCGTTCACACCGAGATGAGGAGGAAGCTGATGAATCTCAAGAAGGAGGGGAAGACAGTGGCAGAGTATGAGGCCGAATTTACCAATCTTCTGAACATTGTCCCCGATGAAATTCCGACAGAGGAGAAGAAGATACAGAAGTTCATGTATGGATTGACTTGGAGGATCCGTCAGCATTTACTGGGAAATCTCTCGTTGGCCACTTATTCTGATGTGGTTAACGCAGCATTGCTTCACTACCAGGACCACCGCTTTCACTTGTCAGAGGGTAAGGGATCGGGAGAGTCCAGCCATCAGAGCAGGACAGGGGGAAAATGGTTCCAGCGAGGCACAATCAGTTCGGGGTCAGCACAGGCAGGGTGATCAGAGTTCCCAGCAGGGGGATTCTAAGAGATTTCGAGCTGGAGGTTTCAGAAATGGACAAAGAGGTTTTCGTCATGGCCAGCACGGCCAACAACAGCAGTTTCAGCAGGGCCAGCATGGTCAGTGGAGGAATGGCAACGGTCATCAGGGACGTTGGCAGCAGGGTCAAAGAGGGGGAAACTTTCCGGGGAAATATTTTATTTGTGGCAAGATTGGCCACAAGCGTCAGGAGTGTCCTGATAAGGGCAGAGCCCCACAGCAGCAGCAGGGTACTCAATATGATCCCCAGAGAGCTATATTTCCCGTCGCCCTTCCAGCACCACCGCAGATGCCAGCTTTGCCACCCATTCCAGCAGTCCCAGTTCACAGGGGCAGCTTCAGTACGGGTGAGTCTATCAGCTTCAGCAGGCCGTAGGCCCATAAGATCCACCTGCTATTGAGGGTATGTTCTCTATTCAGAAGACTATGGGGCGTGCGTATTTTATTTGATACGGGGGCCACACACTGTTTTATTGCCACGAGATTTGCATGCACTATGGGGTTGTTAGACACTGCGAAGAGCACGATTACTTACGTAGATTCACTATTGAGTATAGGTTCTATGATTTCCCTTATATGTAGAGGTGTGGGTATCGAGATCGGGAGGTTTACTTTACCCGCTGATATGTTAATGTTAGATATGACTGAGTACGTTGCGATCGTTGGTATGGATTGGCTAGTTGCGTATTGAGCCATGATTGATTATTTCAGCAGGAGTATTATCTTTGTCATACCCGGGCAAGAGATGTTCTTAGTGGCGATGCCTCGTCCTGAGGGAGGATCGTCCACTCACTTGTACTATATAGAGGAGGAGACCTCTAAGGAAGTGGTAATACCACTCGATTCGATTCCCGTTGTTAGTGAGCTCGCTGATGTATTTCAGGATATTCTGGGATTACCACCTAGTAGGGAGATAGATCGATTTGACGCCGGGCACTCAGCCAATAGCCCGCGCGCCTTACCGTATGGCCCCAGCAGAGATGAGGGAGTTACGGGATCAAATAGAGAAGTTATTGGGTCAGGGGTTTATCCGTAGGAGTACTTCGCCGTGGGGTGCCCTTGTGCTATTCGTGAAGAAGAAGGATGGATCGTTGAGATTATGTGTAGATTACCGGGAGTTGAATAAAGTCACGATACGGAACAAATATCCGTTGCCGCGAATCAATGACTTATTCGACCAATTGAGACGAGCAGCCTTCTTCTAAAAGACCGACTTACGATTGGGATACCATCAGTTGCATATCAGGGAGCAGGATGTCGCGAAGACTGTCTTCTTGATAAGATATGGTTCCTACGAGTTTCGGGTTATGCCTTTTGGCCTAACCAATGCCCCAGTCGTGTTTATGGACTTGATGAATAGGGTGTTCAGAGAGTTCTTAGACCAGTTCATCATCGTCTTTATTGATGACATTCTGGTTTACTCTCAAACAGAGGAGGAGCATGCCGAGCACTTAAGATAGGTTTTGCAGACGCTGCATCAGAACGAGTTATATGCAAAATATGATAAGTGTGGATTTTGGCTGAAGGAGGTACAGTTTTTGGGGCATATCATTTCAGACAGAGGGATATCAGTTGATTCGGGGAAGGTATCAACGGTGAGAGAGTGGGGACAGCCCACGACACCAACTGAAATACATAGTTTCTTGGGCCTATCAGGATACTACATGAGATTTATTCTGGGTTTCTCTAAGATAGCGGGTCCTTTGACACATCTGACTCGCAAAGGTGTGTAATTCATCTGGAGTGATTCCTGTCAGATGGCATTCGATGAGTTGAAGGACAAGTTGACCTCGGCGCCAGTGTTAGCATTGCCCAGACCGGGAGTTGAGTATCTAGTCTACACCGATGCGTCCTTACAAGGACTGGGAGGTGTACTGCAACAGGAGAGTCAGGCTATAGCTTATGCTTTTCGTAAGCTTAAGCCTCACGAGAAGAATTACCCCACCCACGACTTGGAGTTAGCGGCAGTCGTATTTGCTCTTCGAATTTGGAGACATTATCTCCTGGGGGAGAAATTTCGTTTGTTCACGAACCACGAGTCTCTATAGTACCTCTTCACGCAGAAGGAACTTAATATGCGTCAACGTCGATGGCTTGAGTTCGTGAAGGATTATCAATTCGATATCCAATATCACCCAGGGAAGGCTAACGTGGTAGCAGACGCGTTGAGCCGTAGGCCAGTAGGTGAGGTGGCCGAAGTGTGGAGAGCAAATTGGAAAGAGTTGGGACACCAGGATGCAGTGGCCGATCATTTATGTCTGTGATGACTGTTACGCCTCAGATTATTGTGAGAGTGATACAGGCCCAGGCAAAAGACTCGTTCTGTCAAGAACAGATAGTTCGATTACTAGCAGAGGGAGCCGAGTCCTATACCGTTAGTTCAGATGGGGGCTTACGCTTCAATGGGAGACTGGTCATTTCGAAAGGGGAAGACTTGCGGCATGAGGTAATGTCAAAGTCGCACGGTTCGCGATTCCCAGTACATCCTGGCGGGGATAAGATGTACCAGGATATGAGGCGACAATACTGGTGGAGCGGGATGAAGAGAGATATTATCGAGTTTGTTTCTAAATGTGCCACTTATCAGCTGGTAAAGGTGGACCATCAGAGACCGGCAGGACTTCTACAGCCATTAGAGGTCCCTATGTGGAAATGGGAGAGCCTTTCCATGGATTTCATCACGGGGTTACCTACGTCACAGAGGGGTCACGACTCTATATGGGTAATCGTGGATCGGTTGACCAAAGTTGCTCGTTTTCTGCCAGCACGGACAGATTACACTACGAGACAGTATGCCCAGATTTTCATAGCGGAGATAGTGAGACTTCACGGGGTGCCTCTCAATATCGTATCTGACCGAGACAAGATATTTATTTCACAATTTTGGGAGAGTTTCCAGGAGGCCATGGGTACGGAGTTGCGACTGAGTATGGCGTATCACCCGTGGACAGATGACAAAACCGAGCGGACAAATCAGATGTTGGAGGACATGTTAGGTATGTGCATCCTAGACTTTGGAGGTGGTTGGGAGTAGTACCTTCCACTGGTGGAGTTTGCTTATAATAACTTCTACCAATTCACTATTGACATGGCTCCATTCGAGGCATTGTATGGTAGACCTTGTCGTTCCCAATCATGTTGGTTGGAGGTGGGGGGTAACAAACTCCTTGGTCCGGAAGTGATTCAGGATACTTCGTCAAGGATAGAGATGATACGGAGCCGTATTCGGGTAGCTCAGGACTGACAGAAGAGCTATGCTGATGCCAAGAGGTTCTTCAAATAGTTCAAGGTGGGAGACCAGGTGCTACTCAGAGTATCTCCGATGAAGGGGATTATGCGTTTTGGGAAGAAGGGGAAACTGGCACCAAGATATGTGGGGCCATTTCCTATCATCGAGCGGATTGGGCCACTAGCGTATAAACTTGGGTTACCGGAGCACTTGCATAGGATTCATGACGTGTTCCATATTTCCTCGCTAAGGAGATATCTTAGGGACGATTTGTCCCATACCCACATTGCTTTAGAGAACATTGATCTTCAGCCCGATAGTTCCTATGAGGAGGGACCGATTGCTATTCTGGACCACAGCGAGAGGAAACTGAGGTCAAAGATAGTACCGTTAGTACATGTTCAGTGGCGGCATCATAATGCCGAGGAGTCCACATGGGAGCGCGAGGATGAGATGCGCGAACGCTATCCAGAGCTATTTTTACCAGGTACTCTTTAGTTCCGAATTTCGGGACGAAATTCTGTTATTAGGGGGGAAGTATGTCATACCCCGTAATTTTATTGATTTTATTTAATGGATTAATTAAATTAAATGAGAATTAATTGGAAATTAATTCAGAGGTAAATACTAATGGGACATGAGTTGGTATTTGTTTATGATGTTAAAATTAAATATTACGGAGTATATATGGTAATATATAAGTATTGAAAATATTAAAATTATCGCGAGGCAGAAATACGACAATTTGGGAAATTTAGTTGGGACGCGCGTGCTAGTCACGTCAGGAACGAATTTAATTAGATTGAAAAGTAATTTATATTTTTATCAACCGAATGGTCATTTTGAGTGCACCAATGTGTCAGGAAGGGTCAAAATAGTCAGAAAACACTAGCTGGGGGTTTAGTTTGAGTCCCAGGACATTTTTAGGCCCAACCGGCAACCCAGACGGGTATTTTGGTAATTTTAAAATTTGATGAATTAAAACCCACGAATTTTAGAGTTTAATTAAACTTTATTAGAGAGGCCACGAAGGCCATTATCAGCATAAGGCAAGAGAGTGGGCTACGGGAGTTTTGAGAGAAGTTAAAGAGAGGTTACAAAAGGTCCAAACCAAAACCATCACCCATCACCACCATCTTAGAAGGAATTGTGACGAGGAAGAGGAGAAAATCAACCTATATTCACCAACAACAAATCTGAAGAACAAACTTAAGGCAAGTGATTTGATGTCATTAATTGCAATGAATATCTCCTCCATGTTTAGTGTAGAAACTTTGTGTGCTTTGAAAGTTTTTATGGAAACCTAAGGGAATTGTTGTAGAAACTCTTAATTTTGGTTAAGTATTGCATGTAGAATGATTATGAATGAAAGTGGTACCCAAAACTTAACTTTGATGATTTAAAAATGGATTAATGATGAATATTTAGGTGCAATAAAATTCAGGGTTCATATTCATAGGGTTTGGGACAAGATTTTGGAATTTATGGTTATTTACTTATTGATTTGTAAGATTTGACCCCAAAAATATGTTAGGAAGTGACCTAGGGTGACTTAGAGTAGTTTAGTAACATAAAAACTTAATTGGTACAAACTTAGGATGGATTTGGAGAAAGGAATTTGGTGAAAAACGAAGTTGGGGAAATTTTGGGCATTCTCTGTCATCTCGTTAGAAGACCAACCCATGTCGTTCGAACGACCTCGTTCGAACGAGCTTCTAACGAGATTCCAGTACCCCTTGTAACGAGTTCATAGTTCGTTCAAAGCCATTCGTTCGAATGACCCTCGTTCGAACGAGATTTCAGTGACTTCTAACGAATTCACATAATGGTCTTTTTCGGCCCGATTTTAGTTTCGAACTTTTCGTGGGCTTATTTAACTAAGTGTTATTCTTCCCTTGTTGATTAGTGGGTAGAGTGGTGGGATTGGAGTACGTTGAGGATTAAAACTAGGATTATATAAAATACCGGGTGACTTCTACGGGTTAGGTTCTAAGTACTTGATTTTGCGACGTGAGAAGTGTTGACGATCTATATTGTATATTATCCAGGGACTTGTAAATGTACAACATTAAATGACGGTATAGAAATGTAAAATGTACCTCTATTAAGATTATAAAATATCTAAGATGGGTGAATGCTTAGTATATGGATTTTAATGTGTATAACATACCTACCATACTTGTTATCACGGGAGGTCGGCTATCGATTAGGGCCATCTAATCTTTGTGTGCCTACGGGGGGATTTAGATTGGTACCTCAAGGATATAGGTCAGATAACGACTTATTGTGAGTTAATAAGTCAGCTGACCATGGGAGCATAGGTATGTGCGTGACCCATGGGTATGTGAACTATGTTCGCCTCCATTATGTGTGATTGTTGTTTATTGAAACATTTCCTGAGAGATTTGGAATACGTGATCCTTATGTACGTGATGTACCGGGATTCGATAGCAGAGTATGTGTGCACCGCAGCTTAGCCTAGGGGTGCCATTATTGTATATTTATGATGAGATTAATATACTGATAATTGAGATGGACTGTTTATTAAAGTGTAAGTGTGAATCATTGTAACATTTTTTGTAGAGTTAAAAATGGAAAATTCTTAGTTATTATGATAACTAATTCTGAGTAATAAAAGTAAGATTCTCAGTTTATATTAATATGTCGGGAATTGAACTTTGAATTGTAAGGTAAAGTCAGGTTATGGATGGACTAGTTAGATAGTAGAATAACTAGAACGGGTATGGGTACCTTAGGTGTGTACGATTAGTTGAGAGGTGAAGAACTCATGGGAGTGCACGCACTATCATGTATTTTATTCATTGTGTTAATGTTATTAAAACACTTGCTATATTTTAAATTGTTTTCACAATCAGGCTCTGACCCGTTTGCTTTCAAATCTATTTTCTTGTAAAACCTTTTAGGTTCCCAGCCACAAGGACACCAAGATTAGAAGTTCCATTCCAGTGACGTGCTGTAGCTGCTGTGGAAGTTACAGGACCTCGATAGTAGACGCCTCCACTTTCCACTTTGACCTCATTCCAGACTTATTCATATATAGGGCATGTCTCCCTTCTTTCTTAGAGACAGCTAAATTATTCAGTTTTATTTCAGTTTTGGATTTACTTAATTAGTGATTCATACTTTGTATTGGTTTTATTCGGTATTCGGATTATTCAGAGGAGTATTCCTCCAGATTCATGTTATTACATTGTTATTCTATTGTGACTGTGATGTGGTTGTGGTATCTTTATTTTATAATTTAAACTTGTTGCATGTTAATCTAATTTAGTTAAAATTGACAACTCACTTTTTAAATATTAGGTGGCTAGTAATTGTTAAAAATGTTTTTTGACAGTGATGCTATGAACTGAACCAACTTGACATTTTGTATTAATTTGAATAAAGGAGTAGCTACCCGATATTTAATTAGACGGGGTGTCACATTAATCTAGGTGTACTTTTCACTCTTTAATCTACAGATACTTTTTTATTTGTATACACTCACTATTTATCCTCTTAATAGTTTTTTGTCTTCCAAAAAACACTATACCTATTGAAGACTAAAGCATAAATAATGAAAAATAATGGTTTCAAAATTCAAAGAAGGTTTGATGAAGGTACACCAAATGAGTTTACAATGAATGATGATGCATTGACAGAGTAAGAAAATAGGACAATAGATTTCTTGTTGGAAAATGATCTCAAATTTGACCTAATAAGAGATCATGAATGCCCTAAGCAATATAAGGGGTAAGCAAAAATTTCATTTCTAAAAAGTACAAATTTGAATATTTGCCAAAAAATTCATTCACATCATACTAATTTGTATATTTGTCTTATTTTAATTTCAGGGTTGGCTCTGGGGTGTTCTGCATCAACTACATTGAACAAAATAGCAGAAACAAGGAAATGCAAAAATCCTTTCAAGACCCTGACATGCTAAAACACAGAGCATATGTACTAAGTGAAAAAAAATCAAAATATTTTTTTCCTCAAAAGGAGAAAAAACTTTTATAAACTGATTCAAATACATACCATATTTGTAATTTGTTTTGTCTTATATTGGTTATTGTTTACAATATTTATTACACCAAAATGATGGCGCGGACCACAATACACGTAAGGTATACACAATGATAACTACATAAATAATGCACGTAAGTGTTATAAACCAAAGTACACGCATTTTCAGCAAAAGTACGCGTGATATTTTGTAAGTGCACGCATGAGTTCTTCAAATTAAAGGTAGTTAAACAATGTACACGCATTTCAATCAAAAGTAAATGATTTATTTATAAAGTATACGCAATATAAATAATGTACACATACCGTTTAATGTAATATTTTTTTTATTTGTAATTGAAAATTACTATATATCTATTTATTCAACAAGACACAATAGCCAAAACCAATTTATTAAGCTCAACTACTTCTGGTCAAAGAAAAGAGGGAAAAAATTTGAAGGTCGTTCGAACGACCAAGACTCTGATTCGAACGAAAGTGATTGTCGTTCAAACGACTTCACTTGTTGTTCAAACGGCGTCGTTTCTCGTTCGAACGAGATGGCAAAATTCAACCCATTTTTTGTTTTTACTGTACTAATCGACCTGGGTGGGAATTTAAGGTAGAATTAGGTACATTAAGAAGCATCTTAAATCTGGTATGGTTTGGGATTTTAAGATCACATAGTATAAGGTTGTTTTAGATTTAATATGAGAGAGACAATAAAGTTGGAATTAATTAATAAGTGTGTGTCAAACTTATTAAGGGAATTTGGGTAATTGAATTCTGAATAATAATCGGGCCAAGTGAGCGAGTCCGGGTATATTGGTTAAGTGATGCTTAGGGATTTAATTAACTATTGTGAGGAATAGCTTAATTTAGAGTCGGACCATAGACTCGAAAATGTTTTAGGCTAAGTGTTATGGACATTGTACACGGTAAAGCCGGGATTAAACTTAAAGTATATATACAGTAGTGTGATAGTATATATATTGTGTGTGATTAGATATTTATTTAATTCATATACTCTAGTGCTATCGAGGGAGGTTATGCAATGTGGGTGAATCCCCTAGCTTGAGGAGTAGGGTGAGTTTATCCCATGTCATAGCGTCTGTTATATGGGTGAGGGGCTTATCTCACTTTCAAGAAGGAAATATGACCGCCTCCATTTCGTTTATTTTTACGTTCCGATTCGACGGACCATAGTTGTCTCGGAACTCCAGGTGGGACTGAATAGCCTGGGTTAGTAGCAGTTAGGAGAATACATTCGGTGAGTTATTACTCGAGAGGATGGGTTATTAATGTATTCGACATATGTGTGAATGTTGTAATATGGTTTTACGTACATAAGGTGATAAATATTTATATACGGGTAATTAAATACTTGTAGTAAATTGTATTAATTATATAACTAGTGTAAATGTTATATGGACTTAAAGGGGAGATAATTATTTAAGTTAAAGTGATGAATAACTTATGTATATATCTTATTTTAGACATACTCAGACTAGAGTAGTACGTCAGGAGAGTATTATGTCAAGTATCTAGTTACGGGGTAGAGGACTAGGTGGGATATAAAGAAAGTGTTAGGTGTGCACATTAGTTGAGGGGTGAGTCTATCCTCAAGGGAGTGCGACACTAGCCTAAATATGAAGAGCATTCATGCATTTTTAAATTTCTGCAATTTAATCACTTGCTAAATATTTTCAAAATATTTTGGGTTCTAACCCTTGCTATCAAATATTTTTTAAAACCTTTTAGGTGTCCAGCCACAGGGACACCAGGCCTAAATTCTTTCCAGGGATTCGTAGCTGCAGCACATGTGTATGTTGCAGGATTTGGATAGGCATTTATATCTTTTCTATTCCTAGTGTAGGGATTTACATCAGTTACTTCGAGCACGTAGCTCTCAGTTTTATCTAGTTATTTCGTTCTGATTGTATGGGATTTATTATATGTTTTACATTGGTTTGGATTTAGCCGATGGTTTATTCAGCAAGACTTTTTATTACTCTATGTGATGATGGATTCTATCAGCATTGATTTTTATTTTAATTTCGTACTTATTTTGTCTTGGACTAATAAAGATAAAATTGGCACCAACTTTTTGAATACTAGGTGGTTAGTAAGTTTTTAAAAAAATTTCGATAGTGATGCTAAGAATGAACCAGATGAGATTTCTATTTTAATTTGATATAGGACTGATCACCCGGTATTTTATTAGGCGGGGTGTCACAATGAGGACCCTCCTCAAATACATGAAGACCTCATGTCTTTCTATACACAAGAGGTTCCATTGAAAATTGGCCAACTGAAGGACAATAAGGCTCACCATAAAGGCCTTGAAGTTGTCATCGAAGAAGAAATTCGAGAATGCTAGAATTTAATTGACTCTCTTCCTCACACCATTGATGCCTTTAACAGCTTTGACAACTAGAAGTCATCTTTATTTTTTTCAGCTTTTGTTATATCAAAAATTGTACTTTATTTTTTTCCTTTAATAAACATTTTATTTCTTTCTTACATGTATTGTGATTTATATCATACACTAAAACCTACATAATATAGTGTTGTCTCGAACCATAACTTATACATAGTATAAAATGTAAAGTACAGGCAAATTTAGTAAAGTACACGTGAACATTAGGAAAAATGATCACGTGTATTTTAGTAAAAATGCATGTACTTTGCTAAACTGCTACACACAAAAAAAAAAAAACTAACCACTAAACATTAATATTACATTCATTTATGGTAAAAAAAAGTAACTATTCAACAATCACACTTAAGAGTGTAAAGTGTAAAGGGTAAAGTGCACGCAAATTTAACACAATACATGTGAAATTACGTGTAGTGCTAAATAATACGTGTACTTTAACTAAGTACACGCATTATTTATTAAAGTACGTGCACATTGACAATGATTTAAATATATTTTATATAAAATACATGCATGAAATAAAATTTTTATAAAATACATTTTCATACTAAATTACAATAAATATGGATGGAAATTTTTTATAATTTACATTAAATAAATTTTTGTATTGAAATACATGTATTAAATATTTTGTTCATGTATATTTTCTAAATTAAGAATATTCTAAAAATACTCCGATAATAATGTTGTTGGCGCAAACCATAATACACTTAGGAATGTCAAAATATGAGTGACTTCTTCATCAAATATTTGAAAATAATTTAATTGAAGCAAAACCATTAAGAAAATGAATAATAGAAATTATAATGTCAAAAATGAATAAATAAATCTAAAGTAAATGCAATAACACATAAAGTAAAAGTGAAAAAAGAAATTATATGTTATACAATACATAAAGTACAAGAATGTATTTATAAAGTACAAACACATTGTATTGTCCAAAACCATTATTTAAATGCGTGTACTTTATATATTATACATGTACTTTATAAAAGTACACGTATAATACATAAAGTAGACGTATATTGAAATACTCGGATAATAATGCCGCTGGCGTGGACCATAATACACGTAGGAATTTGAGAATATGAGTAAATTCTTCATTAAATATTGAAATAATCTAATGGAATCAAAACTATTAAAAAGTTAATAATAGAAATTATAATGTCAAAAATGAATAAATTAATCCAATGTAAATGCAATTATACATAAAATAAAAGTGAAAAATATAAATTATAAGTTATACAATACATAGAGTACACGCATGTTTTGCTAAAGTACACGCACACTGGAATGTCCAAATCAATTATTTGTAAATGCGTGTACTTTAGTACACGCATTTATATATGTGTACTTTATAAAAGCATACGTATAATACATAAAGTACATGCATATTGAAATAAATTTTTGTCATAACAATATGCGTGTACTTTATAAAAACATGTGTGTACTCTATGTTGATTCATTTCCAAAACAAATAATACAGAAATGAACACTCAACAATGTAATTATAATAATGTATTCAATTGTGAATGTTTATTTATTTTATTTAAAACTACTGTTACAATGAATGAATTGAATAATATTAAGAGGAATCAAATTGGTTGTTTATACGTGGACCTGTAATAACCCGTTTTACTACACCTAGAGCAAGTTACTTCTCTTATTATGACCTCTCCAATAGATTTTATTCTCTTATTTCTTAGCCTTCCTGCCGATCTCTTTGTTTATAAATGAAGGATTGCTGGATATTCACGTAATGGAATCTTTAGGGATGTCAAATCGGGATGAAGAATTATAGGTGAAGAGTGTGATTTCTTGTAGAAAAAAAAAACTTATAATAATCCTCAATATGATCATAAATACTTTCACCTATCTTCCTTATGACGAAAACATCATAAGAACATGGAAAGCATCGTAGTTGCCAACTCTTACAAGAGCAAATTCCTTGTTCCAAGCCAACAGTGGATCGTACATTTGAATGAACTTTGAATACATTTGTACTTGAGCGACTAATATTCCAATGTCTACCTTTATTCCAATTTTCAGTCAGTAATTTATCAAAATAAGGACACAACTCCTTTGACCATGTTTCAGATTCAATAAGTTTATTTGCATTGAAATTCATAATCTTGATCCTCATTTTTTCCATCATATTAATTATCGGTAAATGCCTTTCCTCTGGGATCCAAGATTTGAATGATTCTGTAACACTTGATGCCATGTCACCATAACGCTTACCGGTGAAATATGCACAAGACCAATTATCCAGAGGTAAATTACCAAGAAAATCAGCAACACCAACTCCACCTTCCTTCTTCAGGGCATCATTGTTCTTTTGTAATTCATCAATTATTACAGCATATGCACAACGCATGAAATCGTTAACAAGCTTCTTTTGGAAGTTCGCACTCCCCCATATTTTCTTCTTTATATTTCCCTGTGAATAATGTATACAGTAGGAATGTGTAGACATTGGAAAAACCTTAGAAACACCTTCACTAAGTCCATTATTTCGATCAGATATGAATGTGATGTTCTGATCTTGATGAGCTATTGCATCATGCAAATTAATGAGAAACCACATCCAATTATCCTCCATCTCTGAATCAACAACTGCATACACAAGAGGATAAATGCCTGAAACTATAATGAAATATATCAGTACATATGGATTCTATGGTGAACTCTGAAAATGGTGCCGCTGGCGCGGACCAATAAACACGTAGGCTATACAAGAGAATAAATATATTTATAGTGATACGCTACACAAATGTAAATTATAAACATATTATGATTGTACTTTAACATATATGCGTCTAATTTAATATTTCATTTGACAATAGCAAAGAAAGAACACAAAGTACACACAAAACATTACAATGTACACATTAAGTGTAAACAGAATGTCACATGTACCTAGTAATGAAATGCATGTACTTTGCAATGTTGGCCCTAAAAAAATAAGGAATCCTAAATTACACGCATGATATTACAAAGTACACGTGACATGGAACATAAATTCATGTGTACTGTTTTATCTATTGTGTATACTTTGGGATTCTATGCAAATAACAAAAATAAACCTCAAAGTACATGCATATATTCACGTGTACTTTATGAATGTCATGTGTGTACTTTATATTCTCTTGAAATAACATAGAAAGGATTCCAAATTAAAGGCATAATATTGTCAGGTAAACTTAAATGCTTCACATTTACCATTGTTCTCATTCCTTGCAGTTGCTGACAAAATCGTTCCACGGTACATGCTCTTCAAAAAGACACCATCAAGAAACAAAATAGGCCTGCAGTACTGAAATCCATCAATGGATCCTGCAAACATTACAAAAATTCTTTTGAATAATTTGCTCTCCGGTTCGACGTCAAAAATACAGTGTGATCCTGGATTATACTGCAATAGAAGTTCCCTATAATCACTAATTAATATATACGAAACTTTCTCATCACCGTGCAACTCAGTAGCCACCATCTCTTTGCCACGCTATGCATGATGATAACCTATACTAAGACCGTAGTTCTTCTTCATATCTCAAACTACATCAATTGGTCTCAACAATGGTTTATCCCTTAGCTCATCAGCAAGTAATGTAGAAACCAATTTAGAGTGCATCATTTTATTTAATGGACTACGATATACACCCCTACAAGTATGCTCATTATTCAGACTTCTTATATAAAAGTAACCATTTACTGTTGATAATGAAGCATGAACTCGCCACATGCGATTCTCAGTACTCCTTTTAGAATACTCTACTGTCACCCGAGTTTTATCATTATTTAAAGATATATACTTGAAACTAACCTCAACAGCATACTTTCGCAACTTATCACGAAAATCAACCACACCTCATTTCAAATACTACTCTTAATGACTAATATATGTCTTCCAATCATTGTAGATATAAACTTTTGACGTACTCGGTTCCACACCTCCAATATAAACATCATTTTCAACTCCACTACTAATATCAATCACAATAGATGATGATATATAGTCTACCCTTTCTCTACTTGTACCACTGCATTCAACCCTCTTACAACTTGTATAATTGCAGTCCACCTGTTCACAAATTCTATACGTGTATTCAACCCGTTCGTGAATTATTGCATTGGCAAAAGCTGCTGAATCAAAGACATATATCCAAATAAAATCAGCATTGAGAATCACTTGCGACGGCAACATACATCGAACATCTTTATCACAAAGAAACATGAATCCACTTTCATCACCAAAGTCGTATTTCAATGAAAAAGATCGAGCTTTCAAATTCATAAACCTGCTACATAAGTCATTGCATATGAAATCTAATGAGTTGTCCTCAAAAATTTTGATGCAAGCCATATTATCCAAATAACAACGCCAAGCAATCCGACAACTTTCCATTATCACCTGCATTATATTAAAATAGAAAAATAGATTTGTTAAAATTCAAGTTTAATTAATGCTGCTGGCGTGAACCAACAAACAAAGGGCCAACAAAGACATGACTATTCTATTAAAAATGACTCAACAGTAACAAAGTAAATGAATATCAACATTATGAAGAATTGATATCAAAAAAATAAATGAGAATTAATCAATAGAATATCAGGTTTACTTTAGATCAAATTGCGTGTACTTTACTGCAATTTTCTGCTCATGTATATGCAAAGTACTTTACTATTGTAAAATATCAAAATTGGTCAATGCCGCTGGCGCGGACCAATAAACACATGTCCATCTAACACATGACAAGTATATTATGTAATGAGTCAAAAGTAACAAAGTAAATACACATTAACATTATTTCAAATTAATGTCAAAAGGAAAAATCAGAATTAAGCAAGTCCAAAATTCACGTGTACTTTATATCAAATTGCGTATACTTTACTGCAATGATCATTTGAGGTATATATATAAGCAAATTGTATATACATAAAGTACACACACATTCAAAACATATAAATACACAACCTATTACGAAATCAAAACATAAAGCCAAAATATATTCATATAAAATCATAAAAACACGCAACCAAATCATTCATTCAATATTATAGTTAATTCAGCACATGATTTACACAATTACAATGATTTAATTAAACAAAAACATATACATCCAGCTATTTTAATTGATCGACATGCAAAGCATTTCTTCATAACAGGTATAAACTTAGAAATGATCGAATAAATGCAAAGGAAAATCTAGGTTAAACAAAGCGCAAATGATTGATTTCTTCGAACAATTTGATAACTTTTTATTTGACAGAATAAAGCTCGTTGAACAGAAGTGAAAAGAAATCATAAGATCCTAAGTTATTGGAGAGAACAAACCTGTTTCACAGAATCAAAAGGAAGAAAGAGAAGATCTTAGGATATTGGAAATGTTGTCAATCGTTGATTAGGTCAATGATAACAAAATGAATGAAATGTCAGAAAAGTTATTTATATGGACCTAATCATTTAAAATTTATTTGATCTAATTAAAAAATTCAAAATGTCCAGTCAAGAGACTAAATCGTAAAAATCTATATACAAAATCAAATAATTTGGACGACCATAGGTCTTTTGCCAAAGGATAATGTTATACTCCCCGAAACCTTCCTCCACGATTCTATCCCGAAAGTAATCCTCACCCTTCTTTAAATGTCAAAACAATCTCTACCATTAATCTATTTTTGAAAGATACATATGAGAGTTATGATTTATTATTTTAAAAGATATTCTTTTAATTTTTTAAAATTTATTTTTGATTGATAAATAACTAGAGTTATGATTTATTTTCAAATTAAATAAACTTTACATTAAATTAATTTTAATGGATCAATTACCAAAAAGTCCCTCAAATATTTTTTAATAAACATTTAGTCCAATCATTTTTATTTTGTTCCAAAAAGTCCTCAAACACTCATTTAACCAATATTCTCTTGTTTTTAAAGGTTCGCGCCAACGACACACATTGAGTATTTTTATATCGTGAAAGGGCGTTTTGGAATTAAAAAAAAGGCTATTTTTATGTCGTGAAGGCTTTTTGAAATAAAATAAAAAAGGCTTGAACTAAACATGTATTAAAAAATAGTAAACATAGTTTTTTTATTTATAAAAAAATTATTTTTAATTTTAATAAAAAAAAACTATTTAATTTGATGTATTAGATTCACAATGGATTAGTGCTGCTGGCGCAGACCTACATTCCCGGACCCACGTCATTTGTTGAATGTGGGTCCGTGCCAGCGACACTAATCAACATCATTTGTTAAATGTGGGTCCGCGCCAGCGGCACTTTGAGTGTTTTATTTTATTATAAAAAATCCTCAAACACTAATTTAACCAATATTCTCTTATTTTTAAAGGTCTGCACCAGCGGCACACTTTGTGTAAGGACATTTTTGTCCATTATCAATTTGTTATGTCGTACGCCGTTACACCATTGAAGAAATTCAAAGATTCATACAGTCATCAACGGATCCGAATATCAAAAGAAGAAGAGGAATCAAAGTCTGACAGGCCGAACCGGTCCGCCCTGGAAAAAGAACCGATCCGCCTGCAAACCGGTCTGCCTCAGACCCGGACCAGTCCGCCTGCTGAAAAGCCAGTACACCCCGGACCGCAAGCGAACCGAAGAAGCCAGATATAAAAAGAACCGGTTCGCCTACCCGGACCGATCCGCCTCAGCCCGGACCGATCCGCCTGGGATAATCTTCACCAAATCGTGGTCAGATTTTCTAGGTTAAACGTTTCCTTTATAAACCCACTACGGGAAGTGGTTTTCTAAGACTTCCATACACGATTTTTAGAGTACAAAAACTCTAAGTCTTCACCTATTGAGTACCAAGACTCTAGGTTTTTGATTCACACAAATTTCCAAACACTTGTGAATCACTTTGCAACCCAGGAACGTACTTTTGCTGTTCATACCCTTGTGGAGAAGACCGTTCTTCTTCTTCATTGCAGCCCTACTGGAAAGGGATAACTCCAGCCGCCGACTACAGAATCCGACACCTGAGGGTAATTCTTAGTCACTTGTATTTCATTGTAATCCGAAATTGTACAGTTACAATATTATAATGAAAATAAATGGTTTTGCCCCTTTGGGGGATTTTTCCTCAATTGTGTGTGTTTGATTAATCTCCATGATCTACTTCTTGATTAAATCACACTTAGTTGCATGTTTAGGGTTTGTTTGAGTTAAAAGGTGTTTAATATATAATTTTCTCATTTGAACGCACGCGCATACTCTCTCACTTTGAGTGTATTTATTTTGTTCCAAAAAGTCCTCAAACACTAATTTAACCAATATTCTATTATTTTTAAAGGGTCGCGCCAACGGCACACTTTTTAATAGTAAACATAATTTTTTTATTTTTTTTAAAAAATATTTGTTTTTATTTTTATAAAAAAAAACTGTTTAATTTGATGTTTTAGAGTCACGATTGATTATTGCCGCTGACGCGATCCTACATTCACAGACTAACATCATTTGTTGATTATGGGTCCGCGCCAGCGGCACTTATCAATCGTCAAATTAAACAGGTTATTTTTTTTTATTAAAACTGATTTTATTTATAAAAAAAATCTCGTATCGTGTCTTACCTAACACAATTTAATTGACATTAGATTTGGATATAAAACTGATTTTATCAAAAAAAAAAAAAAAAAAAACACCCAAAAAAGTGTTAAAGCTTATTTTAATAAAAAATATTATTACCTAAAAAAAATATATAAGATTGATTATAACTAAAAAAAATTATTACTTAAAACTGATTTTAACAATTGTTATAGGAGGTTTGGATGGGGACGGAGCTTTCGGTTGGAATGGGGATGGACCATTCGGGGAGTGTAGGACTACTCTTTGCCAAATTCCCAATTTTACGTGTCACAATCGCAGCGAAGAGAGTAACCGTGTCAATGGGGGAGTTGATTAGTACGGCCCCCAAGGGCAAGGGTCTCCACGTCATTGTACCCGAAATTGCTCTACCGTTAGACACCTGCCTATCAACAGTCTCACGTGGCATTGGCTGTTTTCTAAAGAGTCGCACGAGTACAACGGTAAAGCTTTTCCATCTCCAAAGCAAGAGAAAGAAGAAAGGGTTTGTATAAGGTGATTCCGTTCTTTATAGCTAAGTAATGAAATAGAGTGTTGGGAAAAGATATATATAAAACGGGGAAGGGCTGGGTGTTTGGAGCTAATTAGACTAATTGGAAGTCAAAAAATGGGTGACATGTCTCCCGAAATGATACAAATACCAATAGCAGCTTCGTCTATGTTTCCTGGTTTTAAGTTCTCACCCACGGATGAAGAGTTGATATCCTATTACCTCAAGAAGAAAATACAGGGCTTTGATAGCTGTGTTCAAGTCATTCCTGAGGTTGATATCTGTGGATACGAGCCCTGGGACTTACCAGGTTAGATACATACATACAGGTTTTTTTGGTTTTTTTTTAACTTTACCGTCAGATAATTTAGTATATATTTATTTGACTTTACATGTTTATTAATTAGATTGAAGCACAAAATTGACTGATGTTGATGTTGCGGTCGCATTGGCTCGTTAGAGGGAACTTCCCTCTCGTAAAGCTTGGAGACAAGCTAGTGTCAATGTTACGACTCGCGAGTGTCTCGCACTAAGGGTCCGTTTGACAACCCAATTTCTACGCTTGAAATTGGAATTGAAAGGCCAATTTCAATTTCGTGGAATTAAAATTATCTTTCGAATTCCATTTCCATGACTTGGAATTGGGTTGCCAAACGGGCCCTAAATGTATAGAGCTAAAATTATTCTTATTAAATATCGAGGCAACTAGTAAACATGTTGGAGTAGTTTTTATATCCGAAATTATCCGTGAGTTGAAGTAAAAAATAATGAGGCTTATGGGGGTGAGTAACGCTACGGACCTTTAAAAATAAGAAAACATTAGTTAAATAGGTGTGTGAGGGATTTTTTGGTGCAAAGTAAAAGATTTGAACTAAATATGTATTAAAAAATGTTTGACGGATTTTTTTATATTTAATCCAAAAATACTATTATTATTGTCATTTGTTATCAATTTTTGTTGCAAGTTGCATTATATGCTTGGACATCTGAGTAAAAAGTAGAAAATACAAAGAATGTTAAGGTATGTGATGACTTTCTTATGGTTGTTTATTAAAAAAAATAATAAATGGATCAATTTATAAATTGACTCATTTATAAATTTGTCATTAATTGTATTTGGTATCTTTAATGATATGATTTATTAATTGATTCATTTTACTAAGGTGTAAAATCTTAAATTAGAGTGTAAAATCTTAAAAATTGAAATGCATCCATAGGAGCATTTCACATATGCTCATCCCAATACGTAAGCTCTCTCTCTCTACATTCGTTTTTAATTTTTTTTGTGATTGAACCTTAACATCAATTTCAGATTATCAAAGACTGTTTAAAATTGAATTTAAACTCATTTACAATTCACAATGAATCAATTTACATAATTAAACAATTTGCACAATCAAATAGGGCCTTAGTCTGGCCCTATTTCGTATTCACTAAATTAATCATTTTAGGTCAGAACCTAAAATTGTTTAGGTGTATAAAGGCCATGTAAACAGTAAAAGTATACCTGTCTCATACAGTATGGGCATGGTACGGATACCAAACATGGCGTCTCTGCAGTCATGTTTGAAAAAAGTAAATGATCGACGCGAGATGGAGGACTCAACTATAACAATTACTATATATATATATTTTAATTATGATTTAAATTCTTCCCTAACAATAGTCAATACTCCATTCCTTGTGTAGTAGCTCTACTGGCCCGTAAATAGTTCTCCACATGTGTTCGTTCATGTTCATTTGATTAGTATTCATACTTGTATATTTTAATCATATTCTTCAAAATTCTCTATATGATTTATAGAAATATTTATTTATCCTCCTGTATGTGCCGGTCGTGTCCTAGTTCTTTAAGATTTGTCATGTTGTCCAGTTCTTGTGCCAGAAAGTCAACAATTGAGGATTATACTAAGTAGATAACCAGGGGCTAAAACAGAAATAATATTTCCTGTGTCTGTGTTGGATTGCTGTGCTGTACGTGTTATAATTATCTCCCTTCTTTATTGGGAGACTTTTGGCTCTAAAAAATATGATAAATATTAGATTTTTTTTTACACTTGTTGGATGCAAGTAATGCTTAAAAAATGTAGAAAACGCGCTTGAGCCGTGCTTGAGGTTTTTGGAAAAAACAGCTCCAAGGGGCACTTGATTCAGTGTGAAGCACAAATAAATACACCATGTCATGCATTTTGCATTTTGAGTTTCTTATACTTTTTCTATGTGATAATCTTATTTCTAAAGTTTTTTGATTTACTTTTATGTGTTATACTCATTTTTGACTATTTTTAATTAAAAAATCTACGATCAAAAGGCTTACCCCTTAATGAATGTTGTACGCTACAATTTAGGCCTGTAAAAAAGTATATGCACATAGTGCTCTGGCCACAGAAAATGCTTCCAGGTGGGGATACTAAACTTAATTATTATTCAGATGACTTGAATGGGTGGTTATAGAGTGAATATGTTGGATGAATTGAAGAAGGGGGAAAATGATTGTACTTAGAACTTAATCCACGGTTAAGTATATATTCCTTCCTTGACAATGCTCCCACTTTCACTCATGGAATCTCCTTTATGTGACAGATTCTCAATTTCTTCCATGTATGTAATGTTCCTTTCTGCCGGAGCAGGGTTTCCTCTAATTATGAGCTCCATTAATTATCTGAATAATAAAGCACTTGAATATGTATTTTTCACACAAATCATAATAGTGGCTCAGATCGATTCAGGAAAATAAGCAGATAGCTCATATTAACTAGTCTCAAAAGTTTAGGGATAATTTGGGTATCTCATATTAAAAGGCGAGGGTGAACTCAAATAGTTTCAAGGCTAATTTGGCCTTTTAGAATGAAAAAGGCAGGGTAGGAGCGATTTAAAAAAAAAAAAAAAAAAAAAGCTCAGGGGTACTTTGGAGTTCCAGCAAGAGAAGGCAAGGCATAATTGGAAATATCCAAACAATTTTCTAAAAGCTTCAAAGTAGTCCCTTTCGAAAAAACAATTATGTTTTGGCTTTTTGTTCTCCCTAAATATATAAAATGAGAGTGGGAATTTGCTAGTTTATTTTACATGGGTAAAATGGTTTTTCTTCTTCAATTTGATGCAATAAAAAAGCATGATTAGGTTATGCTGAAATGGGGTGTCATTTACAGGTTCAAATGGGGCCTAACTGTATGATATGGCACATTATCATTACCGTACTCCAATAGATCAGACATGATCATTATCTAACTCTCAACATAGTGTTTTTTTTTTTTTTAATTGAGAGTCCATCTTTGTTTTCTTCGTATTTTAATGTGCATACGGAAAATCCATTGGGAAGAAAACAAATGAAGCTTAAGGTATCTAACATGGGTAATAAACTAACATAGATTACCTTTGCGTGCCCAATTTCGAAATAAATAAAGGTTAACTGCGAGAAGCAATTACAAGACAACCTCCTATGATTTTGTAAATGAAGCATGCGAGGAACTACTATAGTATGATACATTACTTGTAAGTGGTTTCACTTCCACCAACTAAATCCATTAGCGTTCGTATGACAGCGAGCCATTTCGGAGGGATCCATATGATAAATATAATACTAAAGATTCCGAAATTCGTAACAGAAATCAAGAAAATGATACGCAGTTGCTTTCTTCTAGTCATCCATGCTAACTTTTTTCCGGCCTTCATTTGGCATCACAGGTAGAATAAAGCTAAGTTCTGTGTCCCTATGCATCAAAATAGATGTTTAATAAGTTTGTTATTACAACACACATTCAAATATCTAGAAAAATATGTTCATACCATGTCTTCGTTATTCTAGACCCGTCTTCATTATGACTGTAAGTTAATATATTACTGTCATCCAATTGCAAACTTCACTTGTTGTGCTTAATTTCTTATATATTGTTTCGTACACTGCCAGATCTAAGCTGGATAAAGGAGGGGATTGCGCTAATTATGTTTCCTATGAACATGAATCTTTTGAACTGTTATCCAATCGTAACCGTTGTCAAATGTCCAAAAAAGAGCGTGCTGAAATGGCTGTTGAATATTGTTAACTCTTTATTTTATAGATTGTACTTTCCTGCTTTTGCCCTAGAAAATAGTGTTCACTCTCTATCTTTGACCACTTTATAAGTGTGATTATCAGTGTTGATTGGGTAATTCACCTGCTCATGTAGGTTATTTTTGTGATTATACTAAATTGGCTGACGCTCATCTGAGTATAGCAACTGATTAGTTCTTAATTTTACGTAACCAGCCAAATCCATCATTCAGTCGGAAAATGAGTGGTTCTTCTTTTCTGCTCGTGGAAGAAAGTATCCAAACGGGTCCCAAAGTAGGAGAGCTACCGAGTCTGGTTATTGGAAAGCCACTGGAAAAGAGCGTAATGTGAAGTCCGGTTCAAATGTTATTGGCACTAAGAGGACTCTTGTTTTCCATAAAGGCCGTGCACCGAAAGGGGAGAGGACAGAATGGATTATGCACGAGTATTGCATGAGTGGAATCTCTCAGGTGATCTGAATCATCACTATCGAGTACAAGATTAAATTTTACTTATGGGTGTTTCTGATTTTGGTAATTGACATAATTAGACTTGGGTGGCGTATTTATTTCTTTTAGATTCAGGTACCTCAACATTGCTGAACGGTTTAAAATGTTACCTTGAGTTGTGAAGCTTTAACCATTTAGTATCGAAAAAGTTATGAAAGTCTAAAAGAAATTAAAAAACCTAAGACTAATTATGAAAGTTATCGAGGTACATAAGTAATTAAAAATCATTTATTTGTCTCCCGGTTTAGTAGTTTAGGTCCTAGTAATATTGATAATTATGATAGGAACATTGACACTCGTACAAATTGTTTTATTGTACAACTATGATCGGCTACAACTGCCAATTAGAGGTCGTACCTTGGTACGATGGCAAGTGTCATCACCCAAGTTACGGTTGGTCTCGGGTTCGAGACATGAGAGCAGCCTCTCCATATTCGTATATGGGGGTAAGGCCTCTCCCAGACCTGCAGTTAAGCGGGAGCATTGTGCATTGGTTCGAGTTTTTATCTACAACTGCCGGTTGATTAAATAAGGCATCATATTCAGCTCTTTTATTTTATTTGTGAAATGGGGCTTAGGCTGCATTGTAGTAAGTCAGAAATAAATTTCTGACTACTCTCTTATTTCTGTTGATTCAAAGTCCCTATTTGGAAAGTGACGGTTTTTAAAGATGCACTCAATCAATTGCGTTCGCTAAAATGGAATTTTGTTCATTGATCACATCTAAAAAGAAAAGGTGAACTATAATTTGGGACATCCCAAAAGGGGGAAAAAAGATCACGTCCAAAAAGGAAAAGTGGACTATAAATTTGGGACATCCCAAAAAGGGAAAAAAATGAAAGCAAGACTATTAATTTAATTCGAGACGCAGCAGACTATAATTTCAGTACTAGTTCAATGATGCCCTTATATCCATTTTTTTTTAAAAAGAATGGGAAAAAACAATTAGGAAGGCGCTGCCAATATGACTGTTGGAATAGGATTCCTCCTTGTGTTCTATTATTTCCAATTTTAGCGTACACATTCATTTTTCCTACAATGGAAGGAGATCGATATCTTAAAACTTGACACTTTTAACTAGAACACGGCTGAAACTGCCTTCCCTTCAGTGTTGCACTTTGATGTATCTTATAACAAATGACTAAAAAGAATGAAATGCTACCTGCTTCGCATTAACTGTACAAAACTACAAATACATTAACTGTACAAAACTACAAATACTCGTTCCAGAGTCTGAC
Organism: Sambucus nigra; assembly: GCA_949130495.1. NCBI lineage: Eukaryota > Viridiplantae > Streptophyta > Magnoliopsida > Dipsacales > Adoxaceae > Sambucus > Sambucus nigra. The sequence continues at coordinate 159,708,277 of OX422217.1, forward strand.
TGAAATGCTAGTTCCCAATTTTACTGCTAATTTGAAGTGCTGACTGCACAACACAATCTATATGTTCTAGGTTAAAGTTTCCAGTATCAGTTTCTAACTTCTGCTTACTCAGTTTCTCCCACGGATCCTACACGTATTCTATCTTATTTCCCCAAACCTTTTGTTCTACTTATTTTATTTTCTTATTGTCTTGTTCCCAATGATTCACCCTATTTGTGGAGATGGTAATATACATGTGTTTAACGAGACAGCCAATAGTAATTAGGTTGTCTATACCCTCTCTCTATTTATACTCAATACTTCTATTTGCTGCTAGTGTGCTCTCATGAGCAGTCAGTTGTGTTTTTTTGTACGTGCAGGACTCTGTGGTGGTTTGCCGCCTTCGTAAAAACAATGAGTTCCGCTTAAATGATACTCCAAGAAAAAATATTCAAAGGCATTTGTCAACTGGAGATAATATTACTCCCTCTGTATCGGAAGATGGTTTTGAAGATGGTGTTCCACATTCTCAAAGTCAAAGACATTTGTCAACTGAAAATAATATTACTGAAGGCGGTACTCCTCCAACGGGTGTGTTTGACGATGACAAGGCAGCAGACTGCTGTTCAAAGGAGGGTACCAGTAGTTATAATTATCTACCAGATGGTACGGGATCCGACTCTGATCAGAATTTAACACACGAGCTTTCTCAGCATGGTTCTTCCAGCCACCAGAAGGTTTTTTATCGTTTCACAATTTGAATTTCTCGAAGATTTTTTTCTATTATTATAATTATGGGGTGGGGATCTCAAATGGGGGCCTCATCTTTTGGGGGTAAATGTCTGATTTTAATTAATGAAAGAAATTCAAAACTGATAAATATAATCATTTTTGTTCTGATGAAACTTTTGATACTCATGCACCACTTCCCAATTGAATTTTTGATATTTTTGGTAAGTAGACCTTCGTGATGAGGAGGTAATCTCCACCCCAAGTTTCATTAAAAAAAAACGTTCATTTATCCTAGAGCGGAGGTCTTCGTTTAGGTCCTCATTCTTCACAGGATTCTGGTTATATGTGTATATATGAGTAATTCTTTGAGTCCCAAATACATCCCCGAATCCTCCAGAAAATGTTCTGTCATAGCAATAAATTACTGCACTCCGTAATTACAACCTTTGCTATATAAAAGTCTGTGTGCTCCAAGTTTTGTATGACAAGTGCATTAAATGATGGTACTTCAAATGTAATTACAACTATTTAATGCACTTGGGATACATACTTGTTAAGTATAGCATTACCCTATTGCTATCCCAAATGATCGTTTAGGGGATGATTTGAGAAATAGTTTGGGACTCGTACCAATTTTTAAAAATTTTGCAGGGTTGATGGCACCCCCTGCCACTTCCTATAAACAATTCTAGATATAATTTGCTAGACTTCTATGCCCTCAGCTTCTAACATTCAAGATTTATGGTTTGTATTGCGTGATTAGCTACCTGCATAATCAAATTTCAGCTCTCACTACTCAACTGCGTGTCCAACTCATAGCTTTGATCTGTTTGATACTTAAAATTCCAGGAGGAAGACGACTGTTTCGCTGATATAATGAAAGACGACATCATCAAGCTCGATGAATCTTCAGTATCTACAACTCACGATCTTGTTCCACACGTCGCCAGAGGGACTGAAGCCGAGGTGAAGTTTTCAAGCCCCCGTCCTCTTCAGGGCACAGCAAACCGACGAATCAGATTAAGGAGGTTGAGAGGGAACATTCACCATGCAAAACCTTCCAAAACACTTGAAGCCATCAATGAGCACAATAAAGGCCTGAATTCAGACTCAAAGCAATCGGCGAAATGTCTGCGGAATTTATTCTCCAATACTGGAGTTAGTATTAATCGTAGGTGCTTACTCGTGATCCTGGTTACTGGACTTTGCTGGTTATGTTTCTGTTTTGCCTAGGAGGATAATGGTCAGTCAAGTAAGGGGGACTTGGTGTTATACTATACTGGTATATGAAGGTGAATTTCATGGAGCCCATGAAAAGAGGATAACTATAATAACATATTCTTAAAAGCTCTCATCTTTGTATATGGTTGCTTCTTCAAACATAGACCTCTGATGTGGCATAACTATGAACATACTCTGAGAAGCTCCTATTTTGTATATTATGTATATTATATTAGGGTGGTTTTACTTTGAGTTCTAATGTGGTGGATGGTTTTATATGTTTTCTCCGGAGGCTGGTTATTGCTGGTGTTTGTGTGAACCAAAGAGAAAATGGGGAGAGGAAAATAATAGTGAGAGAGGAAGAAGGGTGTGATACTGGCAAAGGGTATACTTGGGAAGAAATTGGTTTCTAAAGGTTGTAATTAAATTTGTTATTAAAGATTTAATTATAAGTTTGATACAGTATTTATCTAATCTAATATCTGGTATTGAAAAGGAGGTTTACCTAAGAGCATGTGTTATGTGGAGTTTATTTTCTTTTTCTTACACGTGGTCTCTCTCTCTTTCTACTTTTTTTTCTTTCCAACTTCATTTACTCCTTTGTTCTCCCATTATTTCCGTTGCAAGTTCTTAGGCCATTTCCAACAGTTGCCCCCTCTAAGAACATCCACAATGGTGGATGCTCTGAATAGGTAAACTTACAAATCAAAATGGAGCAGTTAGCTTTCGTTAGTCAATTGGTCTACATTGGTGAGAAGCAAACTTAGGTAAGGTTTGATGGATAACAGTTCCTACGAAGTATTATTGTTCGTAGGAAGTTAAAAATCAATTCTTACGAACAACATTTGTTCATAGGAAATTGTTACCGACAAATGTTGTTCGTAGGAGGAACCTACATACATAATAATAATTATTATTTATATTTCTTACAGACTTCATTTGTTCGTAGGAATTCCTACGAACAAATAAAGTTCTTCCTACGAATAAATGAAGTTCGTATTCAGTAGGTAAATAGTAACTTTGCGGAACGACTACATTTTCTATTACTGAATTTGTTGTTTTGAGTACACCATTGCAGACCTTCTGATTTGTAAACTTACCATTTCCTCCGTCTTTTAGCATCATCACTACGGATGCTCTAAAATGATTTATATCTTATGAGTCAAGTGTTTTTTCAGAATTTTTCATACCTCGTGGCACTTGGTTTTACATTGATAGGAAGTCTAAAAAAAGATTATGCAATGTGAGAATGCATATAATTGTAGGTCTGTAAAATTTTAATCAACATAAATTAGTCGAACGGAATTGAAAAATTATGCACACACAAGAAAAATTATGCACACACAAGACTAAGATGTACATGGCTCAATAACGTGTCTACGTCCACGAGTTATTTACTGAGTTTCAATATTGGTGGTTACATTTAAGTTTTCTATGGGGGTTGGGACCTCAATCACTTTGGTAGTTATCCCCTGTAGATTAGTTGTGTGACATTCAGGTCTAATATAAAAGTCACGGGAATCAAAAAATATTTGGTAACATTCTCAGCTTACGAAATGACTAAAATCGAATGAGTAAAACAAGATCCCATTTTGATGCCAAATACAAAATAACCATCTCTGAATATAAAAATATACATGATCATACTAACAGAACTAAAAGTACAAAAATGAGGGAATGAGCTACAATGTTGAACTCCTACAATCTAGGAGTAAGAATTGGACGTCGCTAGAGATGCACCTCCAACGAATCCACGTTTACAGGAACTAACGTAACAAAGACCTATAAAAACAGTTATAAAAAGATGTAAACAACAAGTCTATGTAGAATAGGATTATAATTAAATATGGGCTACATTATAATTACACATATTCCTCTCGTGTTTTAGTATATTTTAAGTTATTAGTTAGCCAACCTAACAACCTAATATATCATGTGGCTCTAAATCCCGAACCCATATGTTTTCCATGTGATTAAAGTGTTACATCATTCTTTAATCTTCAGTGTTAACTATACTAGGTTAATCTCTTTCAATATGAATCATGTGTTGGATTAAGGTCACACACCTAAGGTACATTTTATGCCACTAATGTAATATACAAGTCCCTTGTATAACTAATACATAAATCCCAAGTCATAAGCATGTAGGTAAGTATCCTTACCATAAGTTATATACATCTCTAGGATAGTACAAAAACTGGTACAACTATCTGTGGTACCACCTCACATAATCACATAAGGTAGGAGGAAGACAATCTATACATCTAATATCCATACCTAAGCACAATCCTTGACTTTCATAAATAAGTGGGCATCTCTCGAGCCCGCACATAACAAACGCTACACTATTTGCCTTTGGGGATCGCTCGTACTAGTATAGTCTTTAGCCGTCCCAAATCTAAGACCTCGTCACGATCGAATGATAAATGGCTACGCTTTCCAATCACATGTATAAATTACCATACCCAAGACTATACGATGACCATCAGTCGCATACCCAATAGTTATACGATGACAACTCTCGTGTATCTCCTCTCAAGAACACGAGTATATAAGAGTGGATGCTCTGATACCACTTGTAAGCACGTGAACACGCCCGACAAGGATGGTTACAATAAAAAAAAATCCTATTTTTGTATTTTTCCTATTTAAATTCCCAACCGCACAAATCCAATTTTTACTAATTTTTAATCTTTGATTAAATTCGGTTTGCATATAATAATCGTTCTAATCATAGAAAATAAACTACGCATGCAATCAACCACATATATAAGGAAAAATCCTTTTTCAGGGCAAAACCTATATTCAGCACTTTAGAATGTTTTATAATATAGTCAACTTACAAAATACTTAGACTGACTAAGTATAACACGAGTCTTCACAAAAATACTAAAGAAAATGGCTCAGTCTAGAGTCATCCACGGGAAATGGTCTACCCTCGGTATCCACCGATTAGCCTTCTTCATTCTTCAACCGTGATCCCTCAAATCACAAGAACAGCCGTAGAGATTCCTCTCTACAAGGTGTATTCAAGATATAGAAACGTTCTAGAGTTTTAAAAAGATTCACAAAATACTGGGGGATGTAAAGCTGTGAATCAAAAGGTGTTTGGAAAACACAAATTATGAAAACTTTTGCAACAGATATGCAGAAAACGTTTATTCAAAAATCTTATGAAAAAAGGAGTCAAAATAGGTATTTATTGGTCTGACACGAATTCCGAGTTGGCGGCTCGTTCGAACGAAAATAAGGGTCATTCGAACGAGAACAACAAGTCGTTCAAATGACAAAGGCATTTTGTTCGATATGTACGAGAATTCAATGTACTCGTTAGTTGCTCATTCGAAGTAAATATCTAACGACCTTCAAACAAAGTGGAAATTTCATTTGAACGATATTCGAACTCGTTTGAACAAGGCCCCAAAAAACTATTTTTTAAATCTTATAAAAATTCAGCCTCGATTTTAAAAAAAATACACATCCTAAATATAATTATGAATAATTATGAACTTCTAAAAGTTTTATACCTTCATGAACTTGAATATGTTGGAGTTCCGTTCGACGTGTCGGTACGTGTCGATTTGTAACGGGATACGCCATATATGTCAAAGTGCAAATAAATACAAATAAAAAGCCTAAGCTAAAATATTTGTGCTTACAAGTACGTATGCGCAGTACCCTAGGGTAAAATGACCATGGAAACTTGTCTATTCACTAAGGTACTATCGCGGTCTGAGTCGTATGTGCCCCCATAATGGACTCCCTCTTTGTACATGTGCCAATAAGCACCCACACATGATATGCATTTCACATAAGACAAGCAAACAATTACAATCCTTACTAACGGGATATAGTAAATACATATATAACCTTTACTAACGGGTTAAGGTAAATCACATACACATACCTTCCTAAAGCTATAAGGTTATACTAGCATCGTTGTTCAACCTTAGATACACTCCCGAACATTAGTAACCCCAACACTCCGGTTTCTTGAATGGTATAACCTCACCCCACTATTGTAACAACCCCCATTTCCTCACGTAAAGTTTGTCCAGACATAATACGCTGAAGATGGGGCTCAGTTGTCAATTAATACCATTCTCAACATCAAACCATATAAAATAATTATTTTTAAACTGCATTCAAATTGAAAACTGAATTTAAATTTAATAACCAAGACAAGTATAAGTCCAACACCCCTATAATATAAATGAAAATCCAGCATAAAAAATAAGTATCTCAACTAAGTAAAACGAAATAGACTTCAAGTTTATGCCTATACAATAATCCAAAAAGAAAAGGAAAAAAACAAATGAAGTAGAGTAGCAACATAATCTAGAATCAAAAGTCTAAAGTCCAATGAACAAAGTGAGGTTGCAAGGCTGATCTATCAACAGTCCTGTTATCCCTGCCTAGAAGCACCTGGGGGGAATATTTAAATTTAGCAGTGTGCAAGAATTAACTTACTTATTTTTATGGTGCAAAAGTACAGTTAATTCAAAGTGAGTGTTCCCATCATCACTCTCATGCATAAAGTGTCTCTCCCCTCCAATAAGAGTAGTGCTACTCGAGTACCCACCCATAGCCCGATATGGATAATGAATAAATATAATGACGGTATATAGATGCATCTAGCAAAGTGAGGTACTGAGACAAAGTTAAATACATTCAAATTACCACTTCCCAAAGTTTACCCTCATCATACTACCTGTAAGGAGATAGCATCTAATATCATTTGTACTACGTAGTATTGTGTCTGTATTTAGTCCACATAATAGACTTAGGAATTCTTTCATTTATTTGCATTAATTTCATATATGTCCTTATATATGCGACACTAAGGCATCTACCTATAGTGTCTCGTTCGTGCTCTATCGGTGAGTCCCTAAGAATCTGCTATACAAAACAGATAAAACAAAACACAAGCAAGTGGGCGGTACATACGTAGTTACACCATTGCACGGTCCATACCAAGTGATGTCGAATGGATCCCAGCATCAACACTTAATACCTATAAGTGGCGATGCCACGTATGACCTAAGATACGACCTACACCACGTCTGTCCATTTATGTCGACGTGTGCTCCAATCCCGAATGCGCGTGCCCCGACCGATAGGACAATCCATGAACATCGGTATGCCCACACAAAATATAATTACATACTATCATATGTAGAGGTAATTATCCTAATAATTATCCCATAGCTGCCCAAAAGCAATATTCCAAACTTATTCTTACTTAATAATTTACCAACGTGTGAATTATTAAATAGCCCCTTTTTATAGAATGCTATTAGCCATCTAGTTAATTTTAGTCATTCTCAAAAAAACTACTCATACATTCCTTTTTTAATAAATTTCACGACTGCCCAAACATAGTTCTACCAACTCGTATGAAAGTATAAAAATCACCCGGACCCAACGGCGGACCCCACGCTCGCACCCTCACAAACCGAACCAGTTCGAACCAGGGGCGAACCAACTCTTCTGCCCAGATTTTTGTCAATTCAAAAATCCTCTTTTCTTCTCAACCAAAGTTTCTATAGGCTTCCTGTTAAATATAGTTATAAATCCGGGTTTCCAAAACCTTGTTTACCCTCTTGAGATCACTTATTACATGATTTAATGTCAAGTCCAAGTTTCAAATCTTAGGATTGAAATCATAACGAAGGTTCGTGTATTTTCAATATTTTATCCATAAGTTCTTTAATCTTTACAACATGTAAAGGAATTTTATCACTAGAAATTTAAATCCTTAACATACTCAATGGCTCTCTAAAGGTAAATAATCATATGATTCCAATAGAGTCTAAATCATGAAATTTTTTCCAATAATCAACCCACAATTTATAGCCATCCTAATTTTTGGATTTTCCTACCTTACTTCTAAATCCCAAAGATTCATAGACAAGGTTCCATTCATCAATTAATTACCACAAATCCTATAAATCCATAATTCTACATGAAAATGCATTACAATGGTTTAAGAAGCATTTTGGACACATAACAGTAAGCAAGAGAATATTTGTCTTAATAATGTTGGTTAATCCCTTGAATCTCCCTCTTTAATTACTTCTGGTAGGTTCTTGCCTCCTCCCTCTAAGTGGTGTAGTCTAGAGTTCTTAGATGTAACTCCCAGGGAGTAATTTAACCTCTTAATATAGGTAATTAACTTACTAATCCTGAGTTGGGCCTCAGGCCACAACTTCAAACCCTCAAATGAGCCCAAGTACGTTATCCACTTAGGCCAATAACCTCCTAACTCATATATCCTGAGTTGGGCCTTAGGCCACAACTTTAAACCCTAAAATGAGCCCAAGTACCTTATCCACTTAGTCCAATAACCTCCTAACTCATATATATATATATATATATATATATATATATATATATATATATATATATATATATATATATATATATAACTTCCATTTTTTCTTTGTTTTGTAATAGCTTCACTAGTTAATAGTTGAATTCTATCGTGTTCTTTATTTAAAGCATAAACATGTTCAACAGTTTTAACATTGTAATTAGTACTAAAGGATGACTTTAGGAAACTAGTTTTAACCTTGGATAAACTGCTATCTGATAGACTGTAAACCCGTGCGATGGCACTGTTCATAAATAGTAACTTATCGGGAAATATTTTAATCATTTGGCGCTGTTCATGAATAGTAACATGTCGAGGAATATGTTTATTGTTCATGAATAGTAACTCATCATTAAATTTTAATCAAATATTATCCTGTAAAAATAGATTTTATTACAAGCTGTAAGGGTCTTGGGCATCTTGGAATAATGAACTCGAATATGGATACCAAAAGGGGAAGCAGCGCATATAATAAAAATAGAAATTAATAATATCAAACTGAAAACTGAAATTATAATAATTGAAAGTAAACTTACAAAGATTACTGATTAATACAGTTGGTTGAACCGGATGAACTTGAAAGCATAACGTTTAATACAAGATAAGAAGGAAAACTGAGAGAATAATAGAGAGATGGAGATAGAGAGAGAGTTTGCAGTAGTGAGATAGAAAATTGGACTCTGCCTTGAATGGATGACTGAATGCTCTATTTATAGTTGAAACTCCTTTGCTTTTACTTCGGGTGAACTGCTTTAACCTTGGGTAACTGACTTTAACTTCGGGTGAACTACTTTAACCTTGGGTAAATGACTTTAACTTCGGGTGAACTGCTTTTAACTTCGAGTAAACTGTTTTAACCTTGGGTAACTGATTTTAACCTTGGATAAACTGCTAGCTGATAGATTGTAAACCCGTGCGATGGCACTGTTCATGAATAGTAACTTGTCGGGGAATATTTTAATCATTCGGCACTGTTCATGAATAGTAACATGTCGGGGAATATGTTTATTGTTCATAAATAGTAACTCATCATTAAATTTTAACCAAATATTATCCTGTAAAAATAAATTTTATTACAAACTGTAAGGGTCTTGGGCATCTTGGAATAATGAACTCGAATATGGATCTGATGTATTAACTTGGTGACTATTTGTTGACTCGGCAGAAGAGGTGGGAGAATAATAATTTTCCTCTTCAGCTTCAGCTTGAAGAAGAAGTTGTTTTGCTAAATCTTTGAGGTGCTGGGACTCTTTTGACTTGGCTAATGCTGTATCCATAGAACCTTGACTACATTTCTTAACTGCTTGGACTGGAATGACTGGTTGGCAAGGAAACTCAATTTGGAGAGCATTAATAATTCTTTGTTGATTGAAAGAGTCCCACCATTTAACATAAAATTATCGGACTATTGTTGACTGCTGTATTGCATATTGCCATTTGAATATCCATGGAACTTTGTATTTACTACAGAACAAAAGTAAAACTGGGAACTGAGAATTATGTTCATTTACTTTAAAGACTGTGGAAAAATATTTAACTTGCTCTTGGAGGTCTGTAGGTAGGATATCTGGGATAGAACCATGTTGTGTCCACCACCGGGAAAACCAAGAAGGAATTTTACTTTTAAATTTTTTATCAAAGTAAAGAAACCAAGAATGAGTGAATAACACACCATTATGAAAATAATGGTGTTGACTTAGTTGACTATTGTTGACTTAGTTGGCATGACACACCATTATGAAAATAAGCAACTCTGCTAAAACAATAGATAATAATTTTTTACTATTGTTGCAAAAATAATAATATTTTACCGTGGAAAAATAATTTTTGACTGTTGTCATGCCAACTAAGTCAACAATAGTCAACTCTTGCAACTCCTGCAGAGTTTGGGCCTTCTTCTAGTCAATACCTAGTCAATGACCCATTTGCTATACAGCCCATTCAACAAATTACTAAAACCAAATTTTATAATCACCCTGCTAAAACAATAGATAATATTTTTGATTATGTGCTCAAAATTTGTTTGATACCAAAAGGGAAAGCAACGCATATGATAAAAACAGATATTAATAATATCAAACTGAAAACTGAAATTATAATAACTGAAAGTAAACTTACAAAGATTACTGATTAATACAGTTGGTTGAACCAGATGAACTTGAAAGCATAATGTTTAATACAAGATAAGAAGGAAAACTGAGAGAATAATAGAGAGATTGAGATAGAGAGAGAGTTTGAAGTAGTGAGATAGAAAATTGGACTCTGCCTTGAATGGATGACTGAATCCTCTATTTATAGTTGAAACTCCTTTGCTTTTACTTCGGGTGAACTGCTTTAACCTTCGAGTGAACTTCTTTAACCTTGGGTAACTGACTTTAACTTCGGGTGAACTGCTTTAACCTTGGATAAATGACTTTAACTTCGGGTGAACTGCTTTTAACTTCGAGTAAACTGTTTTAACCTTGGGTAACTGATTTTAACCTTGGATAAACTGCTAGCTAATAGATTGTAAACCCGTGCGATGGCACTATTCATGAATAGTAACTTGTTGGGGAATATTTTAATCATTCGGCACTGTTTATGAATAGTAACATGTCGAGGAATATGTTTATTGTTCATGGATAGTAACTCATCATTAAATTTTAACCAAATATTATCCTGTAAAAATAAATTTTATTACAAACTGTAAGGGTCTTGGGCATCTTGGAATAATGAACTCGAATATGGATCTGATGTGTTAACTTGGTGACTATTTATTGACTCGGCAGAAGAGGTGGGAGAACAATAATTTTCCTCTTCGGCTTCAGCTTGAAGAAGAAGCTGTTTTGCTAAATCTTTAAGATGCTGGGACTTTTTTGACTTGGCTAATGCTGTATCCATAGAACCTTGACTACATTTCTTAACTGCTTGGACTGGAATGACTGGTTGGCAAGGAAACTCAATTTAGGATATCTGGGATAAAACCATGTTGTGTCCACCACCGGGAAAACCAAGAAGGAATTTGACTTTTAATTTTTTTATCAAAGCAAAGAAACCAAGAATGAGTGAATGACTCATTTTGGTAAAAGAGAACTTTAAACCATGCTTTAATATAATCGCAATAACTAAACTCAATTTGATGACTTGGGAGGGTTTTGAGAATGGAGGGATGGGATCCCCAATCTTGAAGAGAGATTATATTATTAATGTTCAAGGAATGGTAAAGAATCCTTGACGAATCGTTGCGATCGGTGATTGCTTTAATACGAACTGATTCTGAGGAATAAAGAATATCCATGTAAAATTTTAAAATAGTAACAACGAAAGAAACTGATCATTAAGTAAATATCATAATCCAAATTAATTTACAAAAATGGCATGTATAAGTAACTTTAATTATTAACAAAGAATATGAGATAAAAGTCATAGCATTAATTGATTCCGGTGCAGTTTTAAATTGTCTACAAGAAGGATTAATTCCAACCAGGTATTATCATAAAATATCTGAACGATTAAACTCAGCCAATAGAAGTAAAATACAAATCAAATACAAACTACCCAAAGCACATATTTGTCAAAACAATGTATGTTACAAAACTCCTTTTGTTTTAGTAAAAAACATGACTGGCAATGTAATCTTAGGAATCCCTTTTCTTTGTCTTCTATATCCGTTCACAACTAGTGATACTGGAATAACCTCCCTAGCCTTAGGCCAACAAGTAAAATTTGAATTTATTTCAAAACCATAAGTCAGAGATTTAAAAACACTCAAAGATTTTTCAATATCAGTAAACCGTCTCCAATACAAGAGAAGATAATTAATTTTTTTAAATGAAGAAGTAAGATACAAAAGGATTGAAGATCAACTTACTAACAAGATTTTCCAAGATAAAATAGAAAATTTCAAATTAAAACTAACAAATGAAATCTGTTCCGATCTACCAAATGCCTTTTTACATAGAAAGAAACATATAGTAACTTTGCCATACACCAAAGATTTTAATGAAAAAGTTATCCCTACCAAAAAAAGATCAATCCAAATGAATCAAGAAGATATGGAACTATGTACAGATGAAATTAATGGTTTATTACCAAAAGGAATTATAAGAAAAAGTAAATCTCCTTGGTCATGCCCTCCATTCTATGTCAGAAAAAATGTCGAATTAGAACGCGAAGCACCGAGGCCAGTCATCAATTACAAACCACTTAATAAAGTTATATATATATATATATATATGCCCCCGGGCCATTTCTAAGGGTCTTAAACATCCTAACGAGTTCATAAACCCTCCCAAAGTGTGTCCCAAATAAGTTTAGTTCATAAGTATGTTTTAAATTGTGTCGCACCCTATATAACCATTATTAAATGTACATGCAATTATTTTCTACCAAGATCATTTATCACGCAAAGTCAATTTCACATAGCTAGAAATAATAATTAATCAATTCATTCCTACTTAATTATTTAAAATTTCTCGATTTAATTTAATTCCTACAGCTTCATTTTGTTTAAAAAAAAATAGTTCTATTTTATTCTAAAAAAAATATGGGCCATTACATTCTTCCCCCTAATAATGGAATTCCATCCTCGGAAGCTAGAAAAATACGTACCTAGCTAAAAGAGTTTTGGATATTTCGTTCGCATCTAGCTAGAAGAGTTTCGGATATTTCGTTCTTATGTTGTCCTCCCTCTCCTGAGTCGACTCGTCCTCCCTATGGTGCCCCAACTGCAAACGTATCTCTCCTCGTAGGTATATTGGTATGCTGGTATGTTATCTCGTCTCTAAGGAACCTCCGCAATGCAGATATGTGGAAGACGTCGTGCATCCATTGCCAGTGGTCTGGTAATCCCAACCGATATGTCACGGGCCTAATCCTCTCAAATATAGGGAATGTTCCCACATATTGAGGAGACAACTTCCCCTTCTTTCCAAACCTCATCACTTCCTTCATGGAAGACACTTTAATCAACACCTGACCCCCAACATTAAAATCGAAGTACCTACAGCCCCCATCCACGTATCTCTTTTGCATATCCTGGGCAATCCGTATCATGGACCGAATCATCCACCTTCTCTGAGGTGTCCTAAATGAAATATGGCCCGAGTAATTTATTTCCCCCACCTTCAACTAGCATGAGGGTGAACGACATGGTCTCCCGTAAAGCACCTCAAATGGTGTTATCCCAATCATGAACTGGTAGTTATTATTGTGACGTCCCGGATATGATGATGATAAACCATGTTTAAATCATGCTTACCGTATGGGATTGGGATAATGTGTTATTAGAATATATAATGTTAAGTTATTGTGTTTAGTCTAATCCTACCTTCATAACTTATGAAATATTGAATTAGTCACAAACACAAATTTGTGAAGTCTTCGGTAGGAATATTCGAGTTCGGGACTAGTTTTCGCCACTATAATATAATAATTGACTTGAGGTGAAAACTATATAGTTGTACATATATGAGTTAAATTCGTAACACAATGAACGGTGTGTAAAATATAGGTCCGAGCAAGAAGTTATGCTGGAATTACGAAGTAAGGGCAAATCTGTCCATTCGTTAAGTGGTATTTTGTCTTATATGTATAACAAATGGATGAATTTCATTGGTTGGAAGGGGGGGTCAAGCTTATCCAACTTAAGCCCCTTTAAATAACCTTCTTATTCAGCCAAACTCATCCATTACAGAGTTTGACCTGAAGAGAGAGAAACGGGAAGTTTAAGAAGAGAAAGGTGAGGAAAAATGGGAGAAAAATCCATAGGAAATTACGGAAACATCCCCAAGGTAATTCTACCTGTAAATCTTGTATATTGTTGGAATTATTGATTTAAAATTATATAAATAATCATTTGTTTACTAAACTTTCATGTTTTGAGGTATACGTATGTATAGATGCGGGTTTAAGCAAGCTTGAACGCGTAAATCATGTATATTGATTCGATTGGAAACCATGTGTATTCAAACTCCTATAACTTTTTTTATATTTATTGGAATTGAATAATTCCAGTTGGATATGAAATAGACTCATATATGTATAACATATCCACATATTATGTGAAAATACCAATAAATTAATCTTTGGTGATAGTTTGAAGTTCATATATCAAATATGCCCCAAAGGTATAAGTATGCACACCAGGTGTTCGATGTTTTGCTTGACATAGCAAATGAACCTTAAAATTTATGAAACTTTAATTTTATATTGTTCCATATGTTTATGGATGTTGGGTGAAATATCAAAGGAATTTATGATGCAAAAAAATTATGAAAAATCTTCAAAATTGACTGAACAATAAAAGAGTCTATAGGGCAGATTTAATTTGTAATAAAGAAATGGACAAATCTTGCTCTAGGAAACTTGAAATGATGTGTTGTCTTTTATATTGGGAACCTAATATGATAAGAATCGGATTACCAAGAATAAGTTAAAGTATGTTTGGGCTATGGATTGGATATGTTAAATATTTTAACATAAAATTGGATGAGACTTCATTTATGATAAATGATTAGAATGGGATGATATGATGCTTATGAGTATGGTCAAGGTTAAGTTATTCTTTGGATTTTTAATATCCTTATGATGATACTAATATTTTAAGACTTTATATGTGAAAGGAAAGAAGAATCGATTGAACAAGTGCCCGACAAAGGCAGGGGAAAAACACACGAAGTGGCCAAGGTGAGTGTACACACTGTAAAAAGATGTATTATACATGGCTATGGAGATGATCTGAAAATCACTCATGTGTAAGTTGTATTACACATGGTTATGGATACGATTTGAATATCACTCACGGGTAAGATGTATTACGCATAGTTATGGATAAGATATGTATATCACTCACTGGTAAGAGGTATCATACATGGTTACGGATATTATCAGAATATTATTGACTATGCATTTGTTCATTTTGGTTTACCGAAATGGGAGATTACTCCCCGACCCGGAATGGGGGAGATTTGTCTATTAAAGACAAGGGGTTAATCCTCGACCAGGAATGGGGGAGAATTGTCTATTGCAGACAGGATATGTGAATCATGATTCGGATAAGTTGGTCATTCTTTATGAATGAGCCGGATAAGTATATAATTGGTCATTCTTTATGAATGAGTCGGATAAGTATATAATTGATCATCTTTATGAATGAGTTGGATAAGTATATAATTGGTAATTCTTTATGAATGAGCCGGATAAGTAGATAATTGATCATATTTATGAATGAGCTGGATAAGTATATAATTGAAAATTCTTTATGAATGGGCCAGATAAGTATGCATATATCATCATGGGGATATGATTTATTGCATTTAATTTTATGCAATAGTGTTTTAGTGCTGCATTTGCTGAGCTATTTTGCTCATGGTTCCTATGTTTATGTTTTTTTAGGTATTGTGATATCACTGCCAAATCTAGGAGTTCGGTGGGGTTAGCAAGGGATGTATAAAACCATGATTTGGTCAAACCTAAATGGGGTAATTTAAGCCTACCTATCTTTTTGTTGAATAAGCATAATTACCTTAAAATTTTGAAAGGCTTTTAGTTTTATTGATTCATGTTAATAATTGAATAAAGATACTTGTGTTTATGGTTTGGTTAAGATAATTGTGATTTGACTCACTTTGACTTTTAAACTTAATTATAAGTAACTGGGTTGGGGTGTGTCAATTATTGTATGCAAACTCCACCAAAGGCAAATACTTCTCCCAGCTCCCCTTAAAGTCTAATATGCACAACCGTAGCATGTCCTCCAACATCAAGTTCACACGCTCCATCTTCTTGTCGATCTGAGGATGATAGGACGTGCTCAATTTTAACTCTTACCCTAAATCCTGTTGAAAGCTCTTCCAAAAATAAGACATAAACGTCATGTCCCTGTCTAACACAATGTTGAACGGTACCCCATGTAATTTCATAATATTTACAAGGAAAAGTCTAGAGTACTTCTTTAAACTGTAATATGTCCGGACTGGTAAGAAGTGAGTCACCTTCATCAACCTGAAGACGATCACACAGATGGAATCGTGCCCCCTATGTGATGTAGGTAGCCCGGTGATGAAATCCATGGAGATACTTTCATTTCTATAACGGGACCTCCAAAGGTTGTAACACACCCGCAGGATGCTAATGGTTCACCTTCACTAGATGACACGTAGCACACTTGGATGCAAAAACTGTTATGCCCCTCTTCATTTCAGCCCACCAATACTGACGTCACATGTCATTGTACATCTTATCCCCTTGGGGATATACTGTAAAGCTTGAACTGTGAGCCTTAGATAAAATGGCTTGCCTCAACTCCTCATCATCTGGGAAAACTAATCTACTCTAAAATCTCAATCCACCATCCGACCCAATAGAACAGTGCTTTATCGCCTTAGCTAACAACTGTATAACCCACTCTGGCAAAGTTGATCCCCTACCTGTGTCTTCACGACCCGAATAATGATCTCGAGTGTGATGGTGAAAACCATCATAAACGCACGGGTCAAGTCGTCATCCCCATAAAGTGATTTTCACTTCACCTTCCACACTACCACCTACTCTAATATCGGCTTGCAACTTAAAGCATTCGCTACGACATTTGCCTTCCCAGAGTGGTATTGAATGTCGAACTGGTAATCCTTCACGAACTCGACCCATCTCCTCTGCCTCATGTTCAACTCCCTCTGTATGAAAATATAATGTAGGCTCTTATGGTCTATGAATGGGAGGGACTTATCCCCAAGGAGATAATGCCTCCATACTCGCAATATAAAAACCACAGCTGCTAACTCCACATCGTGGGTGGGGTAGTGTCTCTCGTGAGGCTTTAGCTTTCGTGAAGCATAAGCTATCGAACTTTCCTACTGCATTAATGCCCATTCAAGTCCCCTCGAGGATGCATCCGTGAATACCTAATAGTCTATCCCTGCTTGAGGTAGTACCGGGACCACTGTTGTAGTCAATCGAGTCTTTAGCTCATCAAACGATATCTGGCACACATCATCTCATTCAAACGACATATACTTCCTTGTTAAATTCATTCGGGGCATAATTATCTTTGAGAAACCCCAAATAAACCGACGGTGGTACCCGATAAGTTCCTAAAGTTGTGTACCTTAGTGGGTGTAGTGGGTCGTTCACACTCCATCACTATATAAACCTTCCTCGGGTCCACTAATATCCCCCTCTCAAACACAATATGGTTTAAAAATTGCACCTCCCGCAACCAAAGTCACATTTCTCGAACTTAGCATACAACTGGTGGTTTCGTAGTGTTTGTAAGACTACCCCTAAATGTTATGCGTGCTCTTTCACAGTCTTAGAGTAAATTAGAATGTCATCAAGAAACACTATAACGAACTGATCTAGAAAACCACCAGTATTTGGGATTTAAAGGAGATAGGATCATTTTCAATGACATTTTCTTCTTTGGGATCCAAAGACGAAATAATTTCATTGTAAATGGATACTACATCCATTTCATCCTCACTTTCAATCTCTATTAAACCATGGGCCAAGTTAAGAATGGTTTGTTCCAAACTAGGCAAAAAATCCTCATTTGGTTCAAAACATTCCTCGACTTCAAAAGTTTCGGAAGAAAAATCATCGCCGAATTCAAATAATAAATCCAATTCATGTTCCCACAAACGATTTTCTTCCCGATAACGGTCTTCATACCTCTCATTCTCAAGCATGAGCAATCCCTCGCCGAAAGTCATAGCCCAAGTTACGGATTCTTGGAAATGAGAAGTTTGAAAATTATTATCGGGACTATACTCAAACTCATTATTATAAGAATTTTGAAAGCTATAGCTTTTAGTTTCAAAATTCCTATTATAAGGAATTAGAGGCCCAAAATCGTTATCATTATCCTCAAAATACACGCACTCCAAAGCTTGACTTTTGTAATACTCGTTGTTAATGCAAAAATTCTCCATCTACGAGGACTAATCAGAAAAGGACACATGTCATCCTACGTGGCAATATTCGACACCCAGGAGAGTTGGTCGGCATCCGAGGAGAGTTGGTCGGCACCCGAGGAGTGTTAGTCGGCACCCGAGGAGAGTTGGTCAATACCCGAGGAGAATTATTCGGCACCCGAGGAGAGTTGGTCGGCCCCCGAGGAGAGTTGGTCGGCATACCAACCAGGAAGATCAAAGGATGACTATGCATTTAATGTGCATTAATGAAGATGACAGCGCATTTAATGAGCCTTAATGTACATTTATATTGTATTAATAGATGACAACACATAGCATACCAAGCAATTCAACAATTAGATTCGTTGAATGTAGACATAAATGTCTACATACAATGAATCTCTTTATCTCCCATCACTATAAATACATGTATTCCCTTAGCCAAAAGAAGGGGAGATTCGGGGGAACCTAGAAACCCCATACACAAGATACACATCCTTTCTCTCTCTACACCTTATGGTGCTATTGTAAACCCCTGGGAATAAAATAACAGTGGACGTAGGCTTTATTCATAGCCGAACCACTTTAAAAACCTTTGTCTTTTATATGTTTGATGTGAATGTTTATCTTCATCTTCAATCTCATCCTCATCATTTATCTGCTGTTGACGCCACTAAAATGACAGTGGCCATTTTCTATCTTCAACAGATTGGCGCCGTCTGTGGGAACGTGTTACAAGCATTGTTCTCCATCAAAAGCTAAGTTTTTATTTTCTCTACGTATAATCAATTATACATACATCTGTTGATTCAATCATGATTTTTATGTTTATATACATAAATTAATTGTCCAATTTTTATTTGCAAAATATTGCATATCATGATTTTAAAATCATAACTGTTAGATTAATTCTTATTTAGAAATCTGAAAAATAGTGGATTTCATAAATCATAACTTTTTGCTTGATTCTCAAGTTTCAATTTTATATCATGGAATAAATATTTTAAATGATTACATATACCAATATATATGACGGTGGTAAGATTTGATAATTTTCATTATAAATTTTGTAAGATCTTTGATGTCTATTCAAATTCCCATCATATTTTGAATCAGAGAATTAGAAAAGTTAAAATCAAGAACAATTTATCTCTCGATAATCACAATTCTGACCCAGATCTGCTTTAAAAGTTCTCATCAATTTGATTCATAAAAAAAATAATAATATATATATATATATATGTTTATATTCAGTGTTAGACAATTTTCATCATGAACGTTAAGCATCTATGGCTCTTCTTGAAAATGTTCTAGGCAAACACGTTTATGTAATGAGTTACATCAAGGAAAAAGATTTGACATATGTTGATTCACATATTTCACATCTGCTACAAGGGAGTAAAAATTCAAAACCATTCTTTTTCCTCTTGGATATTGATCATATTTTCTCTTAGATCTGATGATTTCTATTGGTTATCTCTTAGATCTAAGAATTTTGATTTGTTACGATTTATTAATTCTGATAAAGATTGATTTATTGGTTCGATGATTGATTTTTGATATAAATTTGGTAATAACTTCGATCATTCAGCATATTTTTATCTCTCCAAATAGGGAATAGGAAGGGATCAATATAAAAAATAATTTTCTCTCACCTGAAAAACCATTACCCACCTCTTGTAAAAAAGGATCAATTAAACAATTATGACCATATCGAGACTTTGGGCATAAATTTGAGATGTTGGCTCCTCGTTCATCACACTACAGGGTTTCTTTATCGGAATCACACGATATAGTGGATTAGATAATTATTCATTTGATTAACATTCTTAATGCTTAAATTTTACATCGAATGTTATTTTTCTGATCTAAGGATTCGAGATATTCTGGTCATCCATCTATATTGTTGGTCGGCATCATCTTGGGCCATCTTTTATTAAAGGGAAGCTTAACAGACCATTTTGTTTGTCGGAGATAAGATGTGAAGATCCATCAGCAACGTTGAAATAATTTTATCCAACTACGAGGTATCTTATTGTTCGTCGGAGACTCATATTGTAGCTCAGGGGAACCAATTGTAGGTCGACGATCATCTACTTCTTGATCGGTGACATCTCAGTCTTGTTCGAAGGGTCCAATTTACTGGTCGACAACTGTCCAACCATCCACTTATTGGTTGGCGACATCTGATGTTATTCGGTGACCATCCAACAGGTGGTTGGCAATATCAGTGCACCATTTTTGTTGATTGGCGAAATCGCTCTGCTGGTCGGGGACCATTTGCTTCTTGGTCGGCACTATATATTCTCCAACCTGAGACATCCCCAAATGCTGGTTGGCAACACCCATGCCGTTGGTCGGCAACAGTAGAATCTTGGCGTATTAAAAATGCGGAGCACCCCAGATATTTCTTTAAACACGAGTTCAACTTGGGGGTAAACAGGGGGCTTATGTTTTTTTTTTAAACTTGTGATCACTGCAAAAAAAAAATATATATATATATATATATATATATATTTTAAAGCCAAGTGATAAATAATTTTCAAACATCAACTTATACCTGATTAGTTGTTGGAGATTAAATAACTTTACAAAAAACTCTACGTCTTATTTATGGCGCATATCTAATAATAATTTGTCCATCTCACACACATTTGGCATAAAACATATTATTTCATATTTTGAAATTTTTATTGCCTTATGCTGATACACATCACATATTGTTTGGCTGAATAATTATTCTCATGACAATAATTATTTGATCTAGTCTAGACAGGTGCTCGGGCAGCTTATTAAGATTTCATAGGGACGATATTGAATCCCGACGAAAGCTCAGCCACAATCTTAAACCTCTGGAAACTATTATTGCTCGACATCAGGCAATTTTGCCTCGACATATCAGCCAACATATATTATTTCATTTTTTGAAATTAATATTTTTATTTCTCAAGCATATACATATCATATATTGATTGGATGAGTAAATTATTCTCATGACTAATCAATTCAGCCTACACATATGGTAGAGCAAGTTA
The DNA here is from genome assembly GCA_949130495.1 of Sambucus nigra. Lineage (NCBI taxonomy): Eukaryota > Viridiplantae > Streptophyta > Magnoliopsida > Dipsacales > Adoxaceae > Sambucus > Sambucus nigra. Next base: position 159,729,507 of record OX422217.1, read on the forward strand.
TTAATTTTTACAGGTACAAGATTCAACGCCGATGAATGCTCGGAAACAATCTAGAAACTATTATCATTGATCAGCATTATGAAATTTCACCTCAGCAAGGAACTATATATTTTATTATTGCTCTGATTTATGCTCAATCACGAATTATTCTATATATCCGTTCGGATTCATATTTTATATTTCTCTCAGCATGGAGCTCGAAAAATTTCTTCTCTCTATATATATTCAGCTTCAAGGAAGTCTTCAGCATTTATATTATCTTATTCCCAATAATCTGTTGAGGAGGTCTCCAGCATTTATTATATCATATTCAGCTCCGAGGAAGAACTATAACGTTTATTATATTTCACCCCCAACAGATGGTTGGTCGGGGTAATTCTTATCTATATTCAGGCCCGGCAAAGTACTCGGCCATTTTCTTATATTCTGGAAAATATCATTCTTATTCGGCATTATGCAATGTTGCCTCGACAGATCAGCAAGACAGTTTATTATTATTCTAAATCATTCATTATGTCTATGCATATTTATATTATCTTATTCCCAACAATCTGTTGGTCAGCTCCGAGGAGGTCTCCAGCATTTATTATATCTTATTCCCAATAATCTGTTGGTCAGCTCCGAGGAGGTCTCCATCATTTATTATATCTTATTCCCAACAATCTGTTGGTCAACTCCGAGGAAGTCTCCATCATTTATTATCAAAAATATTTCTCAAAAATGCCAACTAAGGTTGATTGGGAAGTAAAACTATTCCTAAAAATGCCAACTAAGGTTGGTAAGGAAGAAAAAATATTCTAAAAAATGCCAACTAAGGTTGGTTGGGAAGTAAAACTATTCCTAAAAATGCCAACTAAGGTTGGTTAGGAAGAAAAATTATTCTAAAAAATGCCAACTAAGGTTGGTTGGGAAGTAAAACTATTCCTAAAAATGCCAACTAAGGTTGGTTAGGAAGAAAAGCTATTCTCAAAAATGCCAACTAAGGTTGGTTGGGAAGTAAAACTATTCCTAAAAATGCCAACTAAGGTTGGTTAGGAAGAAAAACTATTCTCAAAAATGCCAACTAAGGTTGGTTGGTAAGAAAAAATATTTTCCAAAAATGCCAACTAAGGTTGGTTGGGAAGAAAAAATATTTCCCAAAAATGCCAACTATGGTTGGTTGGGAAGAAAAAATATTTCCCAAAAGTGCCAACTAAGGTTGGTTGGGAAGAAAAAATCCACCAACTCGGGTTGGTCGGAAATAAGAAGCTGTCAACTACAGTTGGTCGAAAACATTTTATGAGTATGTGAAAGCGATCAAGCAAAAAGCATTCAAAGTTCACATTCCACACTTGGGGGCTTCTATTAAAAATTCAGTTGTTCATTCGGTGGCACATTCTCATAACATCATACAGTTGAGCACCAAATTCAACTCCATAAACTTACATAGTCGGGGCCCCGACTAATTATCATTCAGAAGTTTTTTTTCTTGCTCGAGAATTAGTTCAGGAGGCTATTGAAGTTCAGGAGGTATATTGAAGTTCAGGAGGAATATTGAAGTTCAGGAGGTATATTGAAGTTCAGGAGGCGTATTCAGAAGTTCAGGAGGCGCATTCAGAAGTTCAGGAGGCATATTCAGGAGTTATTATGCACATACTATTGAAGTTCAGAAGTTAAATTTAGCATCTACAGCACTGAGATCTTTACTACTGCTGTCTCGACCAACATTGAAGAAGAAGTTGTATGAAAATGTTTCGAAGTCCACCACTAGCTTGGTACTAATCAGATTGAAGAGTTGGGTTCAAAAGCTAGTATGTTACTCGACAAAGTATTCAGAGGATCATAAATCAGAAGAATCAAGCACGTGAAGTTAGCATTCAGTTGCTCGGCACAGGAGGCAGTTGGTCGACTAGCAAACCAATCAACATACTTGAAGATTATGACAAGCTACAAGCTGCATACTATGGCATGGTTGCATCCAAATTCCCAGGAGTGATACATAGCACACGGAGTTCCTCTAAAGAAATATTAGCAACCATCGATCAGCCCGCATCATATGTCGTCCAGGAGATAATGCACTTTATGTTGAACAAATCAAGAAGGTAGATCAAGAATTTCACGAGCACCGAGCAACACTGCAGAATAAATACTCCATCCTTTCAAGTAAACCATCAAGCATGGAGCATTGGGGGCTTCTTTTAACGCAAAAATTCTCCATCTACGAGGACCAATCAGAAAAGGACACATGTCATCCTACGTGGCAATATTCGACACCCAGGAGAGTTGGTCGGCATCCGAGGAGAGTTGGTCAGCACCCGAGGAGTGTTAGTCGGCACCCGAGGAGAGTTGGTCAATACCCGAGGAGAATTATTCGGCACCCGAGGAGAGTTGGTCGGCCCCCGAGGAGAGTTGGTCGGCATACCAACCAGGAAGATCAAAGGATGACTATGCATTTAATGTGCATTAATGAAGATGACAGCGCATTTAATGAGCCTTAATGTACATTTATACTGTATTAATAGATGACAACACATAGCATACCAAGCAATTCAACAATTAGATTCGTTGAATGTAGACATAAATGTCTACATACAATGAATCTCTTTATCTCCCATCACTATAAATACATGTATTCCCTTAGCCAAAAGAAGGGGAGATCCGGGGGAATATAGAAACCCCATACACAAGATACACATCCTTTCTCTCTCTACACCTTATGGTGCTATTGTAAACCCCTGGGAATAAAATAACAGTGGACGTAGGCTTTATTCATAGCCGAACCACTTTAAAAACCTTTGTCTCTTATATGTTTGATGTGAATGTTTATCTTCATCTTCAATCTCATCCTCATCATTTATCTGCAGCCACTGTCATTTTAGTGGCGTCAACACTCGTCCAAAGTCATTTTTGAATTTGTAATTTTTTGGGACTCTAAGTATTGACCAAAAGTCATAGGTTTGTGGGGATTTTGAGAATTATCATAATGATTACCAAAAGGATTGGAATAAGACATGCTTACCCCAAAGAACGCTCGAAGTGGAGAATTCCACAAAGTGATGCGCGCGCAAAAAATTCAAGCGGTTCTTGGCGCTCAAATGTAGAAATCCTGCAAAAATGTTAGGCAAAAATACAAATAAAAAAAATACTACGAAATAATAAATCAAATAAATTCTAAAACAAACTCATCACCGGCAACGGCGCCATTTTGATTAAGGGTGAAAAGTAGCGCATGCCAAGATGCTAATTGTTGTTTTCGTTTCACCTCCTCAGTACAAAAACCTAAACTATGACTACACTCTTTTAAAGGAGTATATTGGCTAGTCCGGGTATCAAATCCACAAAAACGAGTTGCTAGAATATTATTTGGTTTAATACTTCTAGAATAAAAGTGTAAAAGATATTTTTTTTCTAACTAAAAAGAAATAAAAGATAAACTAGGCATGAGTGTATTTAAACTAAAATTAACAAACGAATAAAAACTATAGGTTGCGTCGGATATCCCTCACCCCGAGTTAATTAGTATAAAATGGTTACATGGGTTCGCGAATTATTAAGATTGCGTCTCGTTTCGTCAATTAATTAAATTAAGAGTTGTCACACCCCTAAATTCGCATAAAAGACTAATAAGATTTTGGCGTCAACAAATATACCGGAAATTACGCACGAAAGGTCGTAAATACGGAGCATACATGATATACCCCGTTAAATCTCCTAGGAATAATAACTAGGACAATACACTCGAAATAAACCCGTAAACTCCATCACCTAAGCAAAGCAACACATCTGCCCTTGGTGAGTTCAATCCGACACAACCTAATTTAAATTAGCCGCTACACATAATTAATGACATTAATTTAATTAACTAATTAATTAAACAACAACTAATTAAATTAACATTACAAATTAATTTAACTAGGCAAGAAATAAATAAGCATGGAAAGTAAAGTAAATACAACTTAAAGGAGATAATGAATAGTAACACTTACATTAATGGTGGAAACCAATAAAAATGGAGGAGGGGAAGCTCCAACAAAATAATCCCCAAAGTTTTCAAACCCTAAAACTAACATAAAAAAATTAAGAGAAGAGAAAATGAGCTCCTAAATTTCTATCTTACAAAAATACACCAAGTGGTGTATTTATAGTGGGATATAGTAAGAGATAAAAGAAAAAGGAAAAAGAAAGAAAAAAGGGGAAAAGTCTTCATTTAAGAAATAGAAGAAAAAGAAAAAAAATATAAAAATAGAAAAATAGAAAAAGAAATGGGCAACAGGTCGTGGCAAAAAAATACAGAACACCGGTCGACCGCCGGAGCATGGTCGATCAACCGCGAAAAAGGGGAAGTGCACACTGTTTGAAACGCAAGGCAAAACTCCGAACACCGATCGATCGGCAATGCTGCGGTGATCGACCGCGTACAGCAGCAGTCTCCACCACGCAGCACCATCTATGGCCAAAAATGGCCAAAACCCATACCAACATCAAAGACCCACATCGAAAAAAATGCCAACAAAAACCCAACTCCATATATGCCCAAAACCATTCTTGGAAGCTAAAACCGAGACCAACTAGTGTTCCACCATTAAAATGCCAAAACCCACTTCCAAGCTCCACAACCTCCATAGCCATAAATGGTCAAAGCTCAAGCTCCATAAAAGTGGCTAAAGAGACCCATTTGCGCTTGTGGACCAAAATCGAGCTCCAATTTCGGAACAAAATCATCAATTTCGGACGAACCCAAAACCCGAGCAAAACCTGGGCTAAAACCCAAATCGCCATTCCATTTGCTTTGGGGACATAGATGGAATTATAGGATTTGTTATTAAAGAAGAAAAGGGACACAAGGGTAATTAATTAAATTGTTAATGAATCTCTTATAATTCTTTTCGATTAAGGTCCGTGTTTCTTTCGTTCGGACTCCGATTCGAGCACTGTTTACGGACACACGAAGCTTGGGTCGAGGGCTACAACTTCCGTGAAGGCTTCGGGCAAAAATCCCAAAGTGTAAAATTACCGAAATGCTCCCGAACGTGCGAATCACGACGAAACTTTATCGGAACGCGCCCAAACTTCATACTAAGCACTTTAATACCTATAAAAGCTCAATTATACCTCAAATAATATTTTAGCATATAAAACGGAGGTTGTATGATTAACGAGCATAATTATAGGCATTAAAGTACCCGAGGGGGCTAAAATGCATAAGTTTCGAGGGTATATATGTTCAATATTCGATACGAATCACCAATCTCAAATCGATTTTAGAAATATACGTCGCACCCCTCAATTGGTCAAACAAATCATCAATGTGAGTCGCAAGGATCCGTCCTTCTTTTTTATGAACAAAATTGGAGCACCCCACGGCGAAGTACTCCTCCTAATAAACCCATGTCCCAATAACAACTCAATCTGGTCCCGAAGCTCTCTCATCTCTAGAGTATCTATCCGATATGGTGAACGTGCAATAGGTCTCATGCCCAGAATTAAATCAATCATAAATTTTATCTCCTAACTAGGTGGGAATCTTGGTATCTCCCCAAATACATCAGAAAACTCACTAACTATCGAGATGAAATATAGTGACACTGTAGATACAAAAAATTATCCACTTACTTGGACCAATCAGAAACGGACACTTATCGTCAAACATGGCAAGAATCCTAGTCATCAAGATATAGACTCGCCAACCAACACATGGGAGACTGACCAACATGTAGAATGACAACCAATATAGTCAGCAAAGCCCCAACACTCATGTACATTATGAACATCATGTATTAATGTAAATGTCTAATTTATAAAGGCATTCCATCTCTTTACCTCCTTACGAGACTATAAATACATTGTAACCCTTTCATCAAGGGCAGGTTCAAACCATTTAAAATACGAAAGGCAAGATAAAATACAAGGCAATAAGAAACACAGTGGACGTAGGCTTTCCCTTATAGCTGAATCACTTTAAAAACCTTTTTTCTCTCTTTTATTTACATATATTTATCTGTGATTAAACAATTAGAACTAGTCTAGTTTTTTACATCAACAGATTGGCTTCATTTGTGGGAACATATTTTTAAACGTTTTCTCTCTCATTTATTGATGATAACTTGAAGATGAATGATATTCCCGAGTCTAGTGCCAAAAATGATAGCAATTCGCCTATTTCATCTGCTTCTCTAACAAATAATGATCTGACTGGAATCTTGGCTAGTCTTGCTAGATGACGGGAGGCCATATAGGATACAATCAGGTAATTGGACCAAACACTACAAGTTGGATCTCGTACCTTGTCTATTCATAGAAACATGCCACCGCCACCTCCAAGAACAAGTAGGCATAACCACTCCAGGACTTCCAGAGACATGTCCTATCATCCAGGAGTAAGTTCTTCCCTCAGAACTTCAGAGCCTTAAAAGGATTAATTGAGCATCACCCTTTGATCGTCTGGGATCTAGAGGAAATATAAATGTTCCCATAGCATTATCGAGGCATAATCGATGACCAGCTGACCAACATGAGGCCTCAGCCCAATCCAGATCATGTGCTCGATGATCTGTCCATGCCGAGAAGACCTCTCAGGAGGAGACCTCAATATTGAGGATTTGAACAGCCGAGTTGCATCACATAAATCTGATTCAAGTAATCATGCATGGAAAGGTTCAATCTAGAGGCTAGAAGACAGGTTGGGAGAAATGGTGAAGGCGAAGAACCCTTTGCAGTGAAGCTTTGTGAAAGGGTCTCCTTTTGTTCAAGCTATTGTGGATTTTCCTACTCCTTCGAAGTTCAAATCTCCTGTTGTTACTCCCGAGTATGATGGGAAAACTGACCATATTTTTCACATAGAACAATACCAAGTAGCAATAGATATTTACATAATCCCCGATGAGATGAGATGTAGGGCATTCTCATGTACCATAATGGATCCTGCCCAAGTATGGTATAATAGCCTATCTCGGGGAAAAATTATTGATTTTAACCAACTGGTTGAGCTAATCATTAGTAGTTTATGCTTTGAGGCCAAGCCAATAAAGAGAGTAGCTCACTTGCTCAACGTGAGATAACAATTAAGAGAAAGCACCAGGGATTACATCACCCGCTTTAATAATGAGAAGTTTGAGGTAATTGATTACGAGGAGAAAATAGCTATTACAGCTCTCATAAGTGGATTGCTTCCCGAGAAGCTTTATTACACACTTGTCAAAGATCCTCCCAATACTATGACTGAATTGATGGCCAAAGTAGCCAAGATAATGAATGCCGAGGAAGCAATGGCAGCGAAGCAGAGCTCGGTCATGAAGCCTGAGGTCAAAATTGAGAAGAGGGATCAAAAGGAGCGTAAGGATCATAAAGATTCAAAGCAAAAGAATATTGATGACAGGCTCAGGAAGTAAAATAACTACACTCCATTAATAATGGGAATTCACCATATTTTAATAGAAATTAAGCATAATAAGGATGTACGTTGGCTAGAGAAATTAAGAGCACCTATTGAGAAGAGGGACAGATCCAAATACTGTGAATTTCACAAGGACCATGGGCATACGACAGATCGTTATATTGCTCTGAAAAATGAGATAAGAAACCCTCATCCACCGAGGAAAACTAGACAAGTTTGTCAATCGATAGGACGATAGAGGAACTCGGTGCAAGTCAAAGTCTCCATACAGGCCAGGGAAGAAAAGAAAAGAAATCATGAAGATGATCCTGATTTTCTAAAAAAAATATAAGTAAGTTATTTACACTTAGTTTTGGCTCCTATGGTTGTCAGATGATTACAGGTGGAGACGCTGGAGGTAGAGATCACATTGCTGAGAGAAAATCTTACTTCAACGAGGCTTTAGCTTGTTCTCACATCTATAGGATCAATCTAGCCGAGGAATATGAATAAAGAAAAGTTAGTGATTGGGTATTCCAAAAATGACCTGTCAGGAGTTCTATACCCCCCATGACGACCCTCTGGTGGTCAAATTCAGATATCAGGATACAATCGTTTCTAAGGTGTTGATTAACAATAGTAGCTCAGCAGATATCATGTTTTATTCCTGCTTTTAAAAGCTAAATTTGAAGCTCAGTCAGCTAAATTCGTACCAAAGGCCCTTGATCATTTTTTCTGGTGAAAAAATTTATCCTTTGCGCATAATCAAGGTGGAGGTGTTGCTTGGCACCTGTCCAGTATATCAGATCGAGAAAGTTTATTTCTTTGTAATGGACAAGAATGTGTAATCAGCCTACAATGTCATCATAGGCTGAGTAGGGTTAAAGAAGTTTGAAGCAGTTCCCTTAATAGTCCATCAGTGTTTGAAGTTACCGACCAACTTCGGAGTAAGTGTGGTGAAGGGTGATCAAAAAGTATCTCAGGAATTTTATTACTCCTCTACCGAGCAAGAAGATCTTGAGGAAATAAAAAAGAAGACAACCACTTACCAAGTGGACACTACTAAACCCAATAGTGAATCTGAGGTTGAAACCTTAGATCCAAGAGAGGAGACAGGGCTAGTGAAAGGCCAGATTATCGAAGCAACGAAGAGTATCATCTTAGAAGACGATAAGCAAGAGTGAACTACACTAGTGGGTTCAACGCTAGACCCTATTCTTAAACAGGAGCTAGTGACGTTTCTGATACAGATAAAGCATGTGTTCGCTTGGAGTCATGAGGATATGCCTAGAATTGTTCCTAATATCCTCTTCCATGAACTCAACGTCAATAAGGACGTCAAGCCAGTGAAACAAAGGTGCAGGGTGTTCAGCCCCGAGAAGAATCAAGTTATTTAGGAAGACTCAAGTAAGTCAATTGTACAGTGTGTTCTCACCTATATCATATTAGGAATTTATCTTATCCCAAGTACCCATCGTATTTCTAGAATACTACCCGTACTTGGAATCACGATTATCATCATACATATCTTATGTAATTATTTCTCCCATAATCTTTTATTTAACCCAAGTACCCGTATATATATATCCTCGATGTGACCCATAATTGTCATCACGATTATTCTTCTCTAAATCGTATAATAATTTTGTAGATATCTCTCACATAATTTTCTAGAAATCTCGTTTCAAGTCAGTAATCTTGTTAGAATGAGATGGGATCTTGTTAGAACGAGAATGACTCTCGTTCAAACGAAGTCATCATTTTTCTTGTTCGTCTTCAGTTCCAGTTTTTTGCATTTTTTCTCAATTTCTAACACCCAAACCTTACTCGTTTTCTATCCTAACAGAATCCAGAAATCCGAATAAGTATTCTAACATTATTTCAACATATACATGGGTGATTTCTACATAAAAACACCAATTCCACATGTTCATAAGGGATTGTCATTAAACCCATTAAAACCTCAAGATTTCAATAATCAGAATTCTCCATTTTTATCCAACTTGAAAACTCAAAATTTAGAATCATTGTTTCATACCTAAATCATCAAATTTCATTTTTAACATGGTAGGATTTTTCTACATGCAATTCCTATCATCCTTTTCAATAACCTTAAAAACATATATTTTTTCTTTACATGTAAAAACCTTAATTTTCATCATGATCATAGTCTAACCATTATCTTGATTTATCAATCATTATATATTCCAAATTCATAAGTTTATGAATCCTACAATAAAATCCTATACTAACATGGATATGTTAATCACTAAAATAGAGCAAGATTCACTTGCCTTAAAAGTCGGTCTGAACCTTTGATGAAGACAAATGTTAGAACTTCTCCTTCTCTTTTTTTGGCGACTTTTTCGGAGACTATGGCGATGGTGCAAGGTGAAGAGATGGTAGTTGTCTCCTTGGTTTGCCCTAGGTGACTCCTCCTTTCCAAGAACTCTTCCCCTCCTCAAGCTACCCTTTCACTTTCTCTTTAAGACTCTTCTGTTTTTCTCTCAAACTTTCTCACTTGTTTTTGGATGAAATGAATCTAACGTAGAGTCTAGTCTTATTTAAATAAAAAGTCTTAAAGGTAAGCTAAAAGACAAAAACGAAGTTACTATTCATCTCCCAAGCAAAATGACTAAAACGCCCATTCGGGGTGTCCTTTTATCTCCTAATTGACCCGAGACCCAAATTCAACACCTGAGTAGACTTTTCTGACTATTTTGACCCTTCCAGACGCAATGGCACATTCAAACGACCATAAGATTGATATAAAATAATATTTCCTTATTATTTATTCAAATTAGTTCCGACACGTTCCATAATCGCGTCCCGACTTACTTTCATTTATTCCCGTATTAGTAACTCACGACAATATAAATAACATCATATTCATATATTACTTATATATCACTAGGTAATATTTAGAATCATATATTACTTTAATCTCTAGTAATATTAAATCCGGATTAATCTCAATTAATTTTTCATAATTAATCCCCATTAACTTCGAATTTATCTATTTAAAAAATTATTATAAATTACGGGGTATTACATACTTCCCCCTAATAACGGAATTTTGTCCTAAAATTCAGAAAATAAAAACATACCTAGTAAAAATAACTCTGGGTATTTGTCGCACTCCCAAGTAGACTCCTCAATGTTTTGGTGCTCCCACGGAACACGCACCAATGAAACTACTTTCGATCTCAACCGTCTTTCGCTATGGTCCACGATCGCTACTGGTATTTCCTCATAAGAACTATATTGATGCAAGTCGATCTCCTCTAATGCAACATGAGTATGAGCTAACTCATCCCGGAGATATTTCCTCAACGAAGAAATATGGAATACATCATGTATCCTATGCAAGTGCTCCGGTCGCTCCAATCTATAAGCAACCGGTCCAACTCTCTCAATGATAGGAAATTGCCCTACATATCTGGGTGCCAATTTACCTTTCTTACCAAATCTCATAATCCCCTTCATAGGCGATACTCGCAATAACAACTGGTCCCCCACACAGAATTCACGGAAGAACCACTTTGCATTGACGTAGCTTTTCTGTCTATCCTGGGCTACCCGAACACGACTACGAATTATCTCAATCCTCACAAACGTATCATGAATCACCTCTGGACCTAGAGGTTTGTTTTCCCCCACCTCTAACCAACACGTAGGAGAATGACAAGGTCTACCATACAGTGCCTTAAATGGAGCTATACCGATGGTGAACTGATAGGAGTTATTATACGCAAACTTCACTAGAGAAAGGTACTATTCTCAACCTCCCCCAAAGTCTAGGATACACATACGCAACATGTCTTCTAACATATGGTTAGTACGTTATGTCTGCCCATCCATCTGTGGGTGATAAGTCGTACTCAACCGCAACTCGGTACCCATAGCCTCCTAAAAGCTCTCCCAGAAGCATGACACAAAAATCTTGTCTCTGTCGGACACGATATTTAGGGGCACCCCATGCAACTTCACTATCTCAGTAATAAATAACTGGGCATATTGTCCCGTTGTGTAATCATTCCAAACGGGAAAAAAGTGAGCTACCTTAGTGAATCGATCCACAATCACCCATATGGAATCGTAACCCCTCTAAGAAGTAGGTAACCCTGTGATGAAGTCCATAGAGATGCTCTCCCATTTTCACATCAGTATCTTTAATGGCTGAAGAAATCCAACAGGCTTCTGATGATCCACTTTCATTGACTGATAAGTGATACACTTAGAGACAAACTCAACAATGTCCCTTTTCATCCCGCTCCACCAATACTGCCGTCGCATATATTGGTACATCTTATCCCCACCGGGATGTACCGAAAATCTGAATCCACACGACTCTGTGATTATAGCATGCCATAAATCCACACCCTATGGAACAATCAACCTACCATTGAAACGCAAGCCCCCATCTGAACTCACGGAGTAAGATTCTACTCCTCCGGCTAAAAGCTGTCGAAGTTTCTCCTGACAAAACGGATCGGTTACCTGAGCCTGAACCACCCTCATCATAATCTGGGGTGTAACAGTCATAACTGATATAAATGATCGGGCAACTGCATCCTGATGTCCCAGTTCCTTCCATTTCACCTTTAACACCGCGGCCAACTCACCTACCAACTTTTGGCTCAATGCGTCTACTACCACGTTAGCCTTTCTCGGGTGGTAATGTATCTCAAACTGATAATATTTCACGAACTCAAGCCACCTGCGCTGGCGCATGTTCAACTCCCACTGAGTAAATAAATACTTAAGTGACTTATGATCCGTGAATAGGCGAAACTCCTCCCCCAATAAATAGTGTCTCCATATCCAAAGGGAAAACATGACTGTCGCAAGCTCTAAGTCGTGGGTGGGGTAATTCTTCTCATGAAGCTTAATCTTTCTAGAGGCATAAGCTATAGCCTTCTCTTCCTGTTGTAGTACCCCACCAAGCCCTTGTAAAGATGCATCAGTTTAAGCTAAGTACTCCACTCCTAGCTTAGGTAGTGCTAATAATGGTGCTAAAGTTAACTTATCTTTCAGCTTATCGAATGCTAACTGACATGCATCGTCCCAGATAAATTGTACACCTTTACGGGTTAGATTAGTCAACGGACCCTCTATTTTTTAGAAACCTCGGATAAAACGTATGTAATAGCCGGCCAATCCCAAGAAACTGTGCACTTCTGTCGGTATCGTGGGTTGTCCCCACTCCCTCACCGCTGATACCTTACTAGGATCCACCAATATCCCCATTTCAAACACAACATGCCCCAGAAACTAAACTTCTCAAATCCAGAACCCACACTTCTCATATTTCGCATACAACTGATGCTCACGTAGGGTCTGTAGGACCTGTCGCAAATGCTCGGTATGCTCCTCCTCAGTCTGAGAAAAAATTAGATGTTATCTATGAAAAGGATGACAAACTGGTCTAAGAACTCTATGAAAACCCTATTCATCAAGTCAATGAATACCGTCGGCGCATTAGTCAACCCAAACGGCATGACCTAAAACTCATATGATCCATATCTGGTTAAGAAGGCAGTCTTTGAAACGTTCTGCTCCCTGATATGCAGTCGATGATAACCGGGCCTTAAGTCTATCTTTGAGAAGTAGGTTGCTCCTCTCAGTTTGGTCAAATAAGTCATCGATTCTAGGCAAAGGATACTTATTCCGTATCGTGACTTTATTAATCTCCCGATAATCTATGCATAGCCTTAAAGAATCGTCTCGCTTATTTACCAATAACACCGAGGCACCCCAAGGTGACGTACTCCTATGAATAAACCCCTGCTACAAGAGTTGTTCTATTTTATCTCGGAGCTCCCCTATCTTTGTTGGAGCCATACGATAAGGCACACGAGCAATAGGCCAAGTACCCAACGCTAAATCAATTACAAACTCAATCTCCCTGCTGGGAGGTAATCCCGGTATCTCCTGGAATACATCCATAAACTCACAAACTACTGGTATCGAATCAAGGGATATTACTACTCCCATAGACGTTTCCTCCTCTATATAATACAAATGAGTAGATGACCCTCCCTCAGAACGAGGCATCACCATAAGGAACATCTCATGTCCCGAAATAGTAAAAATAATACACCGGATATAACAGTCAATCGTGGCTCTATATGCAGCAAGCCAATCCATGCCGATAATCACATCATACTCAGACATCTCCAAAACAAGTAAGTCCGTCGGTAAAATCAGACTCCCAATCTATATACTCACATGATGACATATAAAGAAAATAGGCATCCCACTACCCATCGGTGAGTCTACATAAGTAATGGTGCTATCTGCTATATCTAATAACCCTGCATCCCATGCAAATCTAGTGGATATAAATGAATGTGAGTCCCCCGTGTCAAACAGAATGCGCCCCATAGATAGAAAACATTCCCTCAATCGCGGGCGATGGCTGCTGAAATGCTGCCTGATGGACGTTGTATACACGCCCATACTGACCCTGTTGTGCTGGAGCTGCTGGAATGGGAGGTAATACTGGCACCTGAACTAGTGCTGGGAGGGCGGGTGGTGGAAATACTGGTCTATGTGGCTCCTGTCGTGCTCCCTGCTGAGGAATCTTTCCCTTATCAGGATAATCCTGCCTCTTGTGGCCAGGCTCACCACACACAAAACATCTGCCAGTGAACTTTCCCCCATTTTGTCCCTGTTGGCCGTTATCACCTCTCCCTTGTCCCTGATAGCCCTTCATGTTACCTCCCTGCCCAAATCAAAATCCTCATGATCATAAATATTTAGCATAGTCCCCTGGCTGGGAACCCTGCTCACCCTGTCGCTGCTAACTCTCACCTGACTGTGTCCCACTAGAACTACCTCCGTTAGTCTTGCCCTACTGGCTTGAATCAATGATCATGTAAGTGGTTATCCTGGAAATGAAGCATTGCAGCATTAATAACATATGCATGAGTATGTAGGGAAAGATTTCCCAATAAGTGATGGCGAATCTTATAGTTCAGGCCATCAGTGAACATATGAATTATCCTTTCCTTAGTGGGTACCTCTGTTGGCACCAAGTTAGTCAGTTGAGTAAATTCCTCCTCATATTCTTCCACTTTCTTCCCTTCCTATTTCAAGCCAAGTAGTTTTTGCCTCATCTCAATCTAGACGGCGGAAGGGACGTACTTGCGGTCGAACCATACCCAAAAATCCTGGATAGTCATAGTATCTCTCTCCTCAGTGGTGGTAATAGATTACCACCATTCCAGAACTTCCCCGACTAGCTTAAACGTAGCTAGTATCTAACGCTGAATTTTTGTGCATTCTAATATTCTCAATTACTTCTGGATATCCTTCTTCCATTGGCTAGCACTCACGACATCAGAACCCCCTGAAACTCTGGTGGATGCGCCTTATGAAAGGCATCCCTAACACGTTCCCATGCAGTGGGAAACACTTGCCCTGGCACGGGTGGCACAGTTGACGCATGTGCTAGAGCTTGTTGAACAATAACTAAAGCTGCGTTGACTGCCTGAGCAACAATGGCAGCAACTTCTGCAGCATTCATTATACCCTGAGTTGGGGCGGGTTGAGGTTCACGTCGAGGAGGCATCTGAAACGAGAGAGTATATACCATAAGTATTTGATATCACAGAATAGCTGAAGAGCGTATAAATGCAATTATAAATACAACTGTCTTAATAATAGGGCTCTACATCAAAGGACGCTTAGTTGAAAGCATAGTAAACCGTTCAGATCCTAAAGGACTCTAGAACCTGAGGCTCTGATACCACCTGTAACAACCCGCTTAATTAAATACCGGGTGATCAGTCTCATACCAAATTAAATCAGAATATACAGTTGGATCATTCTTAGCATCACTGTCGAAAACATTTTATAATCACTGGATACTTAATTAAACATGTGTTAAAACTTTCAAATTTTAATTTAATAAAATTCCACTTTTTAAAACATAAACGATTTAACACAATTCATTCACGCATTGAATAACAACTGAGTAAATATCACAACTGAATTAAATGCAACTGGAATAAAAATTTCCAGTAAAATATTTAAATACAATAATCCCAATGATAACAAATGTATCACAATGACATGCAAATAAAATCCTAACTCAGATAGAAAGTAAATAGCTAAAATCCTCGGGGTGACATGCCCTAAATGAAAGATCACTAAAAATATGAATCAATGAATGTGAAGGCGTCTAAATAAAGCTCAAAACTCCGTAGCATCCATAGCTCGTCATATGTCATAATCCTCTATGGTTGACGTCCCTGCGGTTGGACACCTGATATAGGAGATACAAGAGAGATAAGAGAATATGTAAGGAAACGGATCAGAGCCCGATGTAAAAATAGTTTATAAAACAGCAATTGAATAAATGCTATATTTAGCAATTATTATATACATGTTATATTATCGGACTCTCTCTTGAGATTATCACCTCTCATCTAGAGTGCACACCTAACGTATCTCTAAATCATACTACTTACAGTTCCCACGCTAACTAGATCCATCCAATCTATCCACTATTCATAGCCCAATTCATTCCCACGTATTTCTCTCATAATAATAATAATAATAATAATAATAATAATAATAATAATAATAATAATAATAATAATAATAATAATAATAATAATAATAATAATAATAATAATATGGATATCCATTTAGACTCAACATGGATAAGCCCCTTATTAATTCAATTCAATTAAGTGTTTTCATACTTAATTAATTTCAGATATCATTATCTTTCAATTCTACTTTAGTCACATAATGAATATCATCATATGTATATGTTCATTCACTCTATTATATATATATATATATATATACAATACTCCACCCCGAGACACAGTTGTGGTGCTGCATTACTCTGCTATCATCCCCCAATATATCTCGTCACTGTATGGGGGACTATAGGTTCGGCAAAGATTCCTCGAACCACAAATATCAAACACAAACATTGGAGGCGAACATAGTCCTAAGCCTTTGGGCTACGCACATACCTACGCACCCAAACTACCGGTCACACCCAAAAGTGGTGATTAATCCCTAAGTTCTATGTTCTCGAGTGACAAGTCAACAATCCCATTAGATTCATCAGGGTATGACATCCCTCACGCGCAATCCTCCCCCGATAGCAAGTAAGCTAGGTATGTCATACACATAAACCATCAATCAATCAAATAGGCATTATCATCTACCTATTTAGTATTAGGTACTTACATTACCTATATCATAGTAGGAATTTATCCTATCCCAAGTACCCGTCGTATTTCTCGAATACTACCCGTACTTGTAATCACGATTATCATCGTGCCTATCTTATGTAATTATTTCTCCCATAATCTTTTATTTAACCCAAGTACCCGTATATATATGTCCTCGATGTTACCCGTACTTGTCATAATGATTATTATCCTGTAAATCGTATAATAATTATGTAGATATCTCTCAGATAATTTTAATCTTTAATATATTATAAATTTCCAACATTAATCCCAAGTTACTCACTCTATTAATGTGCCAAAATTATTTAAAAACTCATTATGGGCCAGATTACAATTTTCAAAAATTTTCTGGCCTAACTGGAGATTTCTGGAAATCTCGTTTGAAGTCAGTAATCTCATTAGAACGAGATACGATCTCGTTAGAACCAGATTGACTCTCATTCGAACGAAATCATGTCTCGTTCGAACGAAGTCATCATTTTTCCTGTTCGTCTTCAGTTCCAGTTTTCTGCGTTTTCCCTCAATTTCCAACACCCAAACCTTACTGGTTTTCTATCCTAATAGAATTCAGAAATCTGAATTACTATTCTAATATTATTTCAACATACACATGGGTGATATCTACATAAAAATACCAATTCCACATGCTCATAAGGGATTATCATCAAACCCATTAAAACCTCAAGATTTCAATAATCAGAATTCTCTATTTTTATCCAACTTGAAAACTCAGAATTTAGAATCATTATTTCATACCTAAATCATCAAAAAAAAATTAACATGGTAAGATAGTTCTACATGCAATTCTTGTCATCCTTTTCAATAACCTTAAGAACATATATTTTTTCTCTACATGTAAAATCCTTAATTTTCATCATGATCGTAGTCTAACCATTATCTTGATTTACCAATCATTATATATTCCAAATTCATAAGTTAATGAATCCTATAATAAAATCCTATCCTAACATGGATATGCTAATCAATAAAATAGAGCAAGAATCACTTGCCTTAAAAGTCGGTATGATCCTTTGATGAAGACAAATGTTAGAACTTCTCCTTCCCTTTTTTCGGTGACTATGGCGGTGGTGCAAGGTGAAGAGATGGTGTTTGTCCCCTTAGTTTGCCCTAGGTGACTCCTCATTTCCAAGAACTCATCCCCTCCTCAAGCTACCCTTTCACTTTCTCTCTAAGACTCTTCTGTTTTTCTCTCAAACTTTCTCACTTGTTTTTGGATGAAATGAATCTTACGTAGAGTCTAGTATTATTTGAATAAAAAGTTTTAAAGGTAAGATAAAATACAGAAATGAAGTTACTATTCATCTCCCAAGTAAAATGACTAAAACGCCCTTTCAGGGTGTCCTTTCATCTCCTAATTAATCCGAGACCCAAATTCAACACCCGAGTAGACTTTTCTAACTATTTTCACCCTTTCGGATGCAACGGCACACTTGAAACGACCATAAGGTTGATATAAAATAATCTTTCCTTTTTATTTATTTAAATTAGTCCCAACACGTCCTATAACCGCGTCCCGACTTACTTTCATTTATTGTCGTATTAGTAACTCACGACAATATAAATAACATCATATTCATATATTACGTATATATCACTAAGTAATATTTAGAATCGTGTATTAGTTTAATCTCTAGTAATATTAAATCCGGATTAATCCCAATTAATTTTTCATAATTAATTCCAATTAATCCCCAATGACTTTTAATTTATCTATTTTAAAAGTTATTAAAAATTACGGGGTATTACATACAATGAATCCTAAGCATAGGCTCTACATATTGAAGAACCCAATACAGAAGGTAATGAACACAACACAGATCCTAAGGACACTAGAACCTAAATGCTCTAATACCAACTGTAACAACCCCCATTTTCTCACGTAAAGCTTGTCTAGACACGATGCGCCGAAGATGGGGCTAGTTTATCAATTAATACCATTATTAGCATCAGACCATATAAAATAATTATATTTAAACCATATTCGAATTAAAAACTGAATTTAAATTTAATAATCAAGACAAGTATAAGTCCAACTCCCACATAATATAAATGAAAATCCAGCATAAAAATAAGTACCTCAACTAGGTAAAATGAAATAGACTTCAAGCTTATGCCTATGTAATAATCCCGAAAGAAAAGGAAAAAAAACAAAAGAAGTAGAGTAGCAACCTAATCTAGAATCAAAAGTCTGAAGTCCAATGAACAAAGTGAGGTTGCAAGGTTCATCTGTCAATAGTCATGTTATCCCTGCCTAGGAGCACTTGGGGGTAGAAAATATTTAACTTTGGGTCAACGCCAGTGTGCAAGAATTAACTTACTTATTTTATGGTGCAAAAGTACAATTAATTGAAAGTGAGTACTCTCATCGTCAATCGCATGCATAAAGTGTCTCATCCCTCATCTAAGAGTAGTGCTACTTGAGTACCCTCCCATAAACCGAAATGGATAATGAATGAACATAATGACAGCATATAGATGCATCTAGCAAAGTGAGGTACTGAGACAAAGTTAAGTACGTTCAAATTTCCACTTCCCAAATTTTACCCCCATCATACTACCCGTAAAGAGATAACATTTAATATCATTTCTACTATATAGTATCAGGTCTGTATTTTAGTCCACATATTAAACTTAGGAAATCTTTCATTTATTTGCATTAATTTCATTTATGTCTTTATATATGAGACACTAAGGCATCTACCAATAATGTCCCATTCGTTCTCTATCGGTGAGTCCGTGGGAATCTCCTATCCAAAACAGATGAAACAAAACACAAGCGAGTGGAGCGGTACCTACGTAGTTAGACCATTGTACGACCCATACCAAGTCGTGTCACATGGATCCCAACATCAACGCTTAATACCTATAAGTGGTGCTACCATGTAGTACCTAAGATACAACCTGCATTGTGTCTAGCCCACCTGTGTCGACGTGTGCTCCGATCCTGAACGCGTATACCCCGACCAATAGGACAGTCCACGAACATCGGTATGCCCACATAAAATATAATTGCATACTATCATATGTAAAGGTAATTATCCTAATAATTTCCTCATAGCTGCCCAAAAGCAATATTTATAACGTATTCTTATTTAATAGTTTACCAACATTTAAATTATTAAATAGTCCTTCTTTATATAATTTCATTAACCATCTAATTAATTTTAGTCCTTCTCAACTAGTCATACATTTCCATGTTTAATAAATTCCAAGAATGCCCAAACACGATTCTACCAACTCGTAAAGACTACTAAAAATCACCCAGACCTAACAGCGGATCCCGTGCCCGGACCTCCACAAACAGAACCGGTTCGGACCAAGGGCGAACCAACTCTTCTTCCTAGATTTTTGTTAATTCGAAAATTCTTTTTTCTTCCCAACCAAAGTTTCTACGGGCTCCCTACTCAATATAGTTTTGAATCCGGGTTTCCAAAACCTTGTTTACCCTCTTGGGATCACTTATTACATGATTTAATGTCAAGTTCAAATCCCAAATCTTATAATTGAAATCATAATGAAGGTTCGTGTATTTTCATATTTTTATCCATAAGTTCTTTAATTTTTACAACATGTAAGGGAAATTTATCAAAAGAAATTTAGATCCTTAACATACTCAATGATTCTCTAAAGGTAAATAATCATATGAATTCCAATAAAGTCCTAAATCATGAAAGTTTTTCCAGCAATCAACCCACAATTTATACCTATCCTAATTTATGGATTTTCCTACTTTACTTTTAAATCCCAAACATTCACAGACAAAGTTCCATGCATCAATTAATTACCACAAATCCTATAAATCCAGAATTCTACATGGAAATGCATCAAAATGATTTAAGAAGCATTTTGAACAAATAAAAGTAAGAAATAAAATTCTTTCCTTAATAATGGTGGTTGATCCCTTGAATTTCCCTCTTTAATTCCTTCTGGCGGGTTCTTGCCTCCTCCTTCTGAGTGGTGTAGTCTAGGGTTCTTAGATGTAACTCTCAGGGAGTTATTTAACCTCTTAATATAGGCCATTAACTTACTAATCCCGAGTTGGGCCTTAGGCCACAACTTTAGACCCTCAAATGAGCCCAAGTTCCTTATCCACTTAGCCCAATAACCTTCCAACTCTTATATATATGCCTTGAGACCATTTTTAAGGGTCTAAAACATCCTAACGAGTTCGTAAAACCTTCCAAAGTGTGTCCCAACTATTTTTAGTCAAGAAATATGTTTTAAATTTTGTTTCTTTGGAAATCATTTATCACATAAAGTTAATTTCACATAACGGGAAATAATAATTAATCAATTCATTCTTACTTAATTATATAAATTGCTCGATTTAATTTAATTCTTACATTTTCATTTTGTTTCAAAAAAAATTATTTTAGTTTATTCCTAAAAAGAATACGGGGTATTACAATTGTGCACTTAAATACATACATCATTTATATTCCATCTCAAATAGCCCTTGTCTAATCTTCGAAGGCTTTTCTCCTATATATCAACCCACACTTAATTTATATAAAACTATGTGACAAGAAAACTACCCCACTCTAAGGTTTTACCCCAATCCTAATTTCACCCCAAAGGATATACACCCTACTAGTATAACATGACGACCCTACTAATCCTGACCAATAAGTCCCATCTCCAACCTTCCCAAAAAATTCCACTTAACAATCCATTCAAATCTTTGATTTACAACTAATACATTGCACCCAATCCAGTCCCTACAACCAACCACGGTTTAATACCCAATTAACCCATCCTACTTTTAGGTTTGCAAAACTAAAGACTTGATCTTAAAATAATTCCCTATAAATTAAAATTTTCACAATAATTAACTAATCCCCAAAACTAATTTACAATAATTCAAGATATTAGTTTCTAATTATATTCCATAACATAATAAAGCTCAAGGCCCAAGCAAAATAACCCCAAGCTCCAAAATTCAAAAATCCAAACCCAAAAAAAAAAGGCCCATCTAGACCATATATGAGACCGTCGATCGATCGACGCTGGGTCAATCGATCGATCAGTCCAGAAAAATCCCAATTCGTCATTGTTATGGGATTGCTCCACCTCAAACCCCAATTTATCTTACTAAACCTCCATTAATGCACTTATAAGCTTCAAACAAGGCCACAATTAACAATCAGATGACAAGAACACATCATACAACCAATTAGAACCTATTTTTAATATCAAATCTGAAATATGCACCAAGATTTGAAGTAAACACCCAATATTCACTCAAGAACCCTAGACCTATCAATTTATACAAATAACTTAAAATTTTAATGGATTGATTCAATTAAACATAGGGCTTTTAGATGACTTACACTATAAAATAAATTCAGTTCATTCTCTAATAGTTTGAATCCAAGTTTATGGAGAAATTAATCAATATGAAGGGGAAACCAACCTAATTATTATCCAGGTTAGGTTAATTATGAAAATAAACATTTTTTATTATCAAAAATTAAATTTACAGCCTAATTTGATATAGATTTGTAATGAATAGATACAATATTGACACACATACAATCATAATCATATTATATATAAACTTGTCGCATAGATTTGTGGAGAAAATCAAGACAAATCTCCCAAATTCTTCTTTTCTCTCCACGCTCCTTCTTTCTAGCTCCCAAAATGTGGTTTGTGCTAAATGAGATCCCTAATGACCCCTTAAAACCCTTAACCCATGAAATTACATATGGGACCTTGATGGGCCTCACCTAAAAGAGCCCAAATACACCTCCAAATAGCCTATACTAACCCAATATGCCTTTAAACCATAATTTTAAATTAAAAATGGACATTCTACATGCTTTAAAAACCTAATATTAATTATTCCCCAAAATAAATAGCTAACAACTCAGTTATTTAATAATTAACCGGTACGAGTCCAAACATTAATTAATTTAATTAATTAATCATCGTGTCTTAAATCCAATTTTAAATTCATTTTAAATAACACATAAAAATATAAATAGTGACATATCCAGTCACAACAATCACATTTAGTTAATTTTTTTTATTCAATTTTAATATTCGCAGAAAATACGGGGTATTACGAGTTATATCTTTTGATTTTCACTGGTTGGTTATTTTCAGTAGTCCTTATCTACTTGATGGGAATGATTAATCGGGCTGTGGGCCACGTGCGACGAATTATTTACCCCATAATTTCTCCCAAACTGCTGCAGCTAATTGAGGTTCTAGATGTTTGTTTTGACTTTTGAAATGATTCGTGTTTTGGTCGCGGATACTCTTGATCGCCCAGTCATGATGTGGTTGAAGAGCATGAAGGTAATTTATCTTGATAGTGAAGAGTTGTTTTACCAGTTTAAATTCTAGGTGCGCGCTAGTCTTTTGTCCCACTTATCTAAGGGGTACATTGATCATTAGACCATTTGAGCTCAAAGGACGCTTATTTTCCAGGAATCATTTGTGGTTGCATGTAATATAACTACCATTAATATGTTCCATCAATATAATAAATCATAATTTATCACAAATCTTACAACAATTGAATAAGTCCATCAATGACAATTCTATGCATATAATTATCACCGATAATATTAAGTAAATCCACATAATGCGACTAATACGGTGATTCAAATGAGTACTCTGGACCTATAGTTATATGATATAAATCACTACGATGGCCCACACATAAAATAATTAACAAATATTTACAACTCTTGGTATATTTCGTGCCTTTAAAACTACTGATTAAAGAAGGTTTTCGATTCCTAGATTCTCAAAATAAAAAATAAAGGAAATCACTACGCCACCATACCAACTGTGTAACCACATAAGAATTTATGTGTGACCATCCCATCCTCCCAACATATGAGACGAAAGCCTAACATGCAAGATCGGGATAATACAAACCTATAAACATCTGATGTCACCAGCCAGGGGTGTAGTTCACGGATCAACTTACATGTCTAAATACCTGACTAGTATATTTTTCACGAGCCTAGATACTCACCCATGATATGTTCACGCACATAAATATTATATAAATATATACACACACCTTACACATCATCAACTTTCAAATTTAACATCGGACCCTAACTGTGAAATAAGTTCTTAAACACAAATCAAATTATAAAAGGATTATAAATATTCTCTATCCGCGAGAACCAACCTACTAGTTCTATATCATAATTAACATTATCCTAAACACCACACTAAATAAATACAAAACAAAGAAATAAATCAAAACCTTCACTCCCTAAACTTCCATGACCGGATTAATTCGGTCTCAAACTAATATCATTCATGGTTACACAACCTAGAAAGTTTCCCCAATTTTATTGCATAAAATTTCATAAAAATGATCTAAATACATTGTAAATATATTAGATTAGTTCATAATGACTTTATTTAAGTTTATGATATACGGCCAATAAGTTAATCCAATTCACAAATTTGATAACCCTGACATAGTTTTCAATGCAATTTAACAATATATCCCAATATCAACACTAAATGAATCAAGTGTGAATTCTATCATATACACTACACCAAAAACAACAATTTGACACACCTTAATATTAAAAATCTGGCACACTTTAAAACGTGCCAAAATTTGGTACAGTTTAATGACAATCTGGCACACTTTAAAACTGTGCAAAATTTTGGCATGGATTAAAAGTGTGCCAAAATTAAGCACACTTAACTAAAATATAAATACCCTTAAAAAAATGCTCCTTCCAATTTTTTTCATCTCCAGCCCCCTCTCCACTCTCGTATCAGATATCCCGCTCTCTCTCTCCCGCTCCACTAAAATATTCAAGGCGCGATGCATCTTTTTTGTGATAACCCCAACTACTATTCTCACTATTCTACCAGATCTCTCTCGTTCTGCCAAGGCAGTTTCTTCTGCTAACACATAGAAGATCAAATTCGTGGACCAATCTCCTTTAACACGACTCTTTGGCGAAATGAAGGAGCATTTTAATCTCCTTCAACACGAATCTGTGGACCAATCTTCTGCTAATGCAGGTAATTGATTGTATTCTTTTCTCGAAATGTCTACAACTTTATAATTAATTAATTGTATTTTTAGGTTTTTAGATATCCTGGGATCTGGCTTTACATGTGATGATTTGATTTTATATGCCATTTTTCTAAATCTATATTATATGATAGAAATTGTGCAGACTTTAGGGTGTTGATTAATGAAATTTGTGTATCTATAAATGTTTTTTATCGTACTTATTATATGAACATGACAAAACTCTGACTCAGGGAACACACATCAAATTGGTTCAACTTATCATGGCAAGTTACATAAATAATGACAGAGTATCGATTAATATTTAATTTTTATCTACTAATAAAAGGGGATAAAAAGTAATTTAAGAAAATAGTATTAAAAACCATGGAATTAATTTGAGGATTTTTTGAATTTCAGACATTTGACAAGTAATCACAACAAATGTGTGGTAATGTAATACAGATTTATTCAATATTTTGGGGAAATTTCTATAAACCATTAGTAAGCTTATGTTAATATGAACATCTTTATTTGATCGAGCTATAATGAAACAAATTCATTACACCGCAGAAGATGTTTACTGGTTTTTTGTATACTTCATTCCCTCTCATTTGTTTAGATTTATATTTCAAAAGTAGAGATTTAATTTGTTTATAAATTTTGTATAGATTTAATTTTGTTTAGATTTAACGTTTTTTAACAGGTTTGGGGAGAGGAACCAATACTAGGACTTTCACTTTGCAATTGCAATTTATCTGCAATGAAGCGATATGATGGATTGCTTCTTGTTATTGGTGAGTTTTTTTAGTTGTGGATTTGCAATGACAATTTGTCTTTGCAATTTATTATGTGGACAGTTATGTTTGATTTGGTATCTATACTTTGTTTTATGTTTTTTTTTATTTGGTATCCAAAAAAACATTTGCAACATATATCTGGAATCAATTATTGTTGCAATTATGTAGATTTGTAATGAAGTTAAGGGTGTGTGGCAAACCAATTCCATTGTTTAGAATTGAAATTGAAAAATTTTCACTTCAAATTTTTTGAAATTTGAACTAGAAATTTTCCAATCCCATTATTATGTCATAGAGTTTGGAATTTTGAATTTGAATATTTCAATTCCAATATTAGAATTGGACTGCATACCCAATGTTCGATACAATGCTTCCTCCATAGTATTTTCTAAGATTCTGTTTGCTTATATGATTCTTTATGGTGAGTGCTTCCCGAGACTATAAATATCATTGATAGAATGGAAAAGTTGTTCTCCACATGATATAATTAAACGAAGCCTTAGTTTAATAAAAGGCACATTTTTGCATGATTACGACTAAATAATGTTAATCGATTACTAATATCTGTGATAAATAAGTGTGTGAAATGCGTGTTTGGTTCACTTCTATATGCCTATAGTGAAATGTGATGATATGTTTAGCAATGTGATTTATAGTGTATTTGGAGGTGTGAAGATGTTATGGGAAAGTGAATTTTGAGTTTTGTGAATGTGATGTATGATTCACTAGTCTAGATCCTAATTTCTCTTAATAGTAATCTGACTCTCTTCCCCAGCATCACAATATATATGTTCACTTAAATCTTGCGCTTCATTCCTCTTGATAGTCTCTATAGTGATACTTCTACTAGTATAGGCTTCTACTAGATTAGGCTGCCTCATGTCCCACACTACATGATCTTGAGACGTCATTTGGCTGCTTTGGCTTATGATATTAATATAAAGTATCCCCATCCATAACAAGATGGCGATGATGACAAATTACCCCTCACCCAAAATATTAGAGGCAAGTAAATACCCTTGAATAATGGCAAAACTTTCAACCCGAAACAAAAATGAAACCTAAAACAAAAATGTAAAATTGGGTGACTCAAAGATCACATTGCAGTTAAAATGAAAATATTAACTGGACAATACTGTCAATAATCTAACTAGAAGGATGTGGAATTTTTCTTAAAAACATATGAATTGTAGTTATACGATTATGCTTAATGCTTCCGGTTATGAGACGATTTTTTTTATTTTGGCATCCACATTTTACTTGAAATAATTAATGTGATTATTGTATCTTGTAGTATAATATACGAGTTCAAGTAATGATTCGCTCGGATGGCTAACCACATGGAACCTTTGTATTCTTACTGAGCTAAAGTAGATGAGTCATAAATATAAAAGAATGAGTAAGTACGGGAGCTTCCCTTGATTATCCATGGCACTTTTGGATTTACCTTATAGCGCCCATATATGAGATGAATTGTCTTCTTGTGCGCATGTGTTTTTATTATTATGTAACTATTTTGTTCCATCTCTAACTATATTTGTTATAAATGGTTAGTGTGCATACTATGTAATATACATAGAACTACTAAACAGATTGATAGGATTACTATAGCAACTTTAATTTGGATTCTACGATCGAGTGTTGAGAATGAGTTTTGGGACTTTTCGTTACAAGTCATTTTTAACTGTTATAACAGTTAAAATTGACTGTTATAATAGCTAAAGCAGTTAAAAATTACTTGCAATGAAAAGTCCCAAAAGCTCATTCTCAACACTCGATCGTAGAATCCAAATTCAAGTTGCTATAGTAATCATATCAATTTGTTTACTAGTTCTATGTATAACAATTAATATAACTGTTATATAAACAGGTTATATAAAAGTTATATTAACATTTATATGTTTTAATAGTGTAATAAATTCATTAAGAAATTGAATCATCCTATTGAAGTTTGGTTGCCGAGAAATATTACCCAAACTAACCATTTGATACAATCTCAAATTTGTTTAGGAGGTCCATTCTCAGTTCGGCAAGGCCGACCAGGATATATGAGTTTAACAATATTATCATGAATTTTCTTTTTAAATACATAAATGTTTTTGTCTTAGGTTTTGAGTAATACTATAGATATGTATAGAGATAATGTACCAAATTTTTCAAAAACTATAAAATAAACTAATTCTTATATGTTTTTCTATTTCAGTTTTGAGGCCAGAAGAGCAGAATTTCATAGCAACGGGTTATTGGGATCCTATAGAAAGATTACAAAAACTGAAGGGCTACTCAGTTTTTACAGGTGGATATCTAATTTCCATCTTTAGTTCTTCCTTGAGCCTATTCGTCTGGTAAAGATCGTTATTTATATTTATTATATTTCAATTCATTTTCTTAAACATGTATTTGAGCTATGTTGGGATATTCTGCAGAGGGAATGGAGCGAGCATTGCTCGAGTTGTTCCATATTCAGCACTATTGACAATTTGACAAGTTGTGCAACATGGATTCTTCCTTTACAGATATTCATGTTGCGCAGTTATTCTTCATAGTTATTCCCAAACATAGATAATTTTCTCATAGCTAGATATAACATATGACTCAATTGAAATGTTATATATCTTTCTTGGGGACGTTGACATCTAAATGGCGCCAAGAATAACTGCAAAAAAACCCATAGCTAGATGTTTTATGGGATAAAGGTCAGTTTATATTAATGTTTTATTGAAATTATGGTATCTTTTTCTGTTGTTTGCAAATTCTACATTTGATATAGAAATATAAGGTTGTGCATTTGAATGAACCTAATGCTTGCCTTGCCACCCATTATGTTTTATGTATGTCCTTTTCTGTCTTTCCACCTGTTCATAGTATCTATGTTAGGCTTTACTATACCTACCATGTCTTTGATCGACTTATTTTCAGAACCTTTTAAGGAAATCCACTGGCCAGTTCAGTGGACATTGCATCATTGGAGGTGATCAGGGATGAGAGACTTGTTGAGAGTTATTAAACTTATTGCCTAATGTTAAATTGTCATGTCACATTCTATAATCATTGAAAATGAAAAGATGTTGGAAAAAAGTGAATCAACTTGACATATTTGATCTTTAATATCGTCACTTGTTAATTGGGTGAAAATCTTTTAGTGACACTTTGATGAGGAACACATGGTAAAGAGACTTAGCACCTCACGTGGAATTGATAAAAACTCACATGAAAATTGTGAAATTTGGAGCATTGAGGTTTAAATTTGACTATATTAATTTGTAATGTCCTAAAAAATAAAGTCCCTTGATTTGGGACTTTTGGGTGGTTGTGTACATGGACGGAAAAATAAAACAGTGAAGATCCTTGCAAGATGTTTGGGTATTTATCTATTTATCAACATACATCGCCCACGAAAACTTTTCCAGAAGAGATTTGTTGAATATCTTGTCAATTGGAACTTCATGTTGCTTACATCAAGCAACAGTGATACTAGAATCAAGGTAGTTAATCTTTGGCATGCCCAATGTCACTGTTTCGAGATCCCCTTTGGTCTCCTTATCATGCTCTATTTTCTTAATTTTCTGATTTAACAAAACTTTAAACTCTACCAAACTCTAAACTTTAGTCTCACATTACATAATTCACAATTGAACTATGGACATAATCAACTCAAACTTAAACATCATTCCACATTCTACACACCTTAAGGGTGAAAATCAAAACCAGCTCCCAATGGCCCAATAAGAGGCGCTAAAACCTCGCATGGGACCAATGTGACTCGTAGGAACTGACCGCGTAGTCATGGGCCTCTCGATTTGAGAATATGATGATAATTTGAAAATATATAGATTACGCTTAGAAACAAGCCGTTGAAGGGTAAAAACTCAAACCAGTCCCCAAACAGCCCCATAAGATGCACTACCACCTCGCACGGGACCAATGTAACTTGTAGGAACTGATCGCGTAGTCACGGGCCTCTTGGTTTGAGAATACGAAGATAATTTGAAAATATATAGATTAGGCTTAAAAATAAGCCGTTGAAGGGTGAAAACCCAAATTAGTCCCCAAACGGCCTTGTAAGAGGCACTAACACCTCGCACGAGACCAATGTAACTCGTAGGAACTGTACATGTAGTCACAACCCTCTCGATTTGAGAATATGATGATAATTTGGAAATATATAGATTAGACTTAGAAACAAGCTGTTGAAGGATGCAAAACCCAAACTAGTCCCCAAACGGCCCGTAAGAGGCACTAACAGCTCGCACGGGACCAATGTAACTCGTAGGAACTGACCGTGTAGTCATGGGCCTCTCGGTTTGAGAATATGATGATAATTTGAAAATATATAGATTAAGCTTATAAATAAGCCATTGAAGGGTGCAAAACCCAGACCAGCCCCCAAACGGCCCCGTAAGAGTATTAACACCTCGCATGGGACCAATGTAACTCGTAGGAACTGACCGCGTAGTCACGGACCTCTCGGTTTGAGAATATGACGATAATTTGAAAATATATAGATTAAGCTTATAAATAAGCCATTGAAGGGTGAAAACCAAACTAGCCCCCAAACGGCCCCGTAAGATGCACTAACACCTCGCACGAGACCAATGTAACTTGTAGGAACAGACCACATAGCCACGGGACTCTCGGTTCGAGAATATGACGATAATTTGAAAATATATAGATTACACTTAGAAACGAGCCGTTTAAGGGTGAAAACTCAAACCAGACCCCAAACGGCCCCGTAAGAGGCACTAACACCTCGCACGGAACCAGTGTAACTCATAGGAACTGTCCGCGTAGTCATGGGCCTCTCGATTTGAGAATATGACGATAATTTGAAAATATATAGATTAGGCTTAGAAATAAGCCGTTGAAGGGTGAAAACCCAAACCATCCCCTAAAAGGACCCGTAAGAGGCACTAACACCTTGCACGGGACCAATGTAACTCGTAGGAACTGATCGCGTAGTCACTGGCCTCTCTGTTTGAGAATATGATGATAATTTAAAAATATATAGATTAAGCTTAGAAACAAGCCGTTGAAGGGTGAAAACCCAAACTAGTCCCCAAACGCCCCCGTAAGATGCACTAATACCTCGCACGAGACCAATGTAACTCATAAGAATGGATCGCGTAGTCACGGGCCTCTCGATTTGAGAATATGATGATAATCGGAAAATATATAGATTACACTTGAAAATAAGCCGTTGAAGGGTGAAAACCTAAACCAGTCCCAAACGGCCCCGTAAGATGCACTAACACTTCGCACGGGAACAATATAACTCGTAGGAATTATTCGCGTAGTCACGGGCCTCTCGGTTTGAGAATATGACGATAATTTAAAAATATATAGATTAGGTTTAGAAACAAGTCGTTGAAGGGTGAAAACCCAAACTAGTCCCCAAATGGCCCTGTAAGAGGCACTAACACCTCGCACGAGACCAATGTAACTCGTAGGAACTGACTGCGTAGTCACGGGCCTCTCAGTTTGAGAATATGATGATAATTTGAAAATATATAGATTAAGCTTAAAAATAAGCCATTGAAGGGTGAAAACCCAAACTAGCCCCCAAATGGTCCCGTAAGATGCACTAACACCTCGCACGAGACCAATGTAATTCGTAGGAATGGACCGCGTAGTCACGGGCCTCTCAGTTTGAGAATATGATGATAATTTGAAAATATATAGATTACACTTAGAAACAAGTCATTGAAGGGTGAAAACCCAAACAGCCTCGTAAGATGCACTAACACTTCGCACGGGACCAATGTAACTCGTAGGAACTGACCATGTAGTCACAACTTGTGTAAGATTTTCGATTTGAGAATATAATAATAATTGTAACTCGTATATGCAATTGGTTAGCTCGAGTAAGATTTTTTTAGATATAAATTACTTGGTTACTAATATCATCTCTTTTTTGTATCCTATTTTTTTTTACAGGATAACATTTTATCGTTAGCTTTTATTCACGTGGAACATACGGAGAAGTCAATGGTTTACAACAAGGGGATTATTTATTTAATGTCGTTAATATTCAGGATTCTATTTTTTTGTGTTATGACCGTGCGGGCTTTTGTAATTTTATTGTTAACTTTTATGGTTGTGCAGACTTCTGTAATTTTATTGTTATATTTTATGGCCGTGCATAGGCTTGTAAACGGATCAAATTTAGACCGGATTAGGCAAATCCAAATCCATATCTGTTTATGTTAAGAGGATTCGGATCCGATCTGTTTATTAATCGGATCGGATCAGGCAAATTCAAATCCATATCCGTTTATGTTAAACGGATTCGGATTCGGATCCGATCCGATTATCTGTTTATGTTAAACTTAATTGCAACATTTTTATTTTCAACTCTTATTTCATAAATATATTTTCAAATGTTCCAAAAAAACGAATAATAAAATAAATAACAATTATAATAAATATTTAAAATATTATTAAATACAATATATATTAATTAAAAATTTATTGCATATAATTTTTATATATATATATATATATATATATATATATATATATATATATATATATATATATATATATATATATATATATATATATATATATATTAAAAATATTAATCGGATCGGATTATTAACGGATCGGAGTATATGAATCCAAATCCGCTCCCTTTAATAAACGGGTAATCGGATTTTAGGCATGATCCATATCCGCTTAAATGGATCGGATTCAAATTTGGATTCGGATGAAATCCGATCTATTGGCATGCCTAGCCGTGCGGGTTTTATATTACGCAGGTTTTAGAATATCCAGAAAATAGAGGAAACTTTGCCCATTTTTTGTTTTGTGAACTATTAAGACTTGTAATATCTTGAAGTATGTATGCACATTAGTTTATCAACAACGTGCGAGATTCGCAATTTGTGAATTTTCTTGTTTTCAAATAATTATTTGTTTTTTCTTTGATAAAAAAATTTGGTACAGTTCAAAATCGTGCCAAAAGTCTATGAAATTTTGGCACGATTTTGAATTGTGCTAAAAGTTTATCAACATGTACTCAATCTGGCACAGTTCAAAACTGTGCCAGAAATATCAAATTCTGGCACGGTTTAAAAGTGTGTCAAAAGTGTTCCTGTTTGGTCAAATTTGGCACACTTTTAAATCGTGCCAGAAAAAATGGCCATTTTGGAACACCTGATTCTGGCACATTTCAAAATCGTGCCAGATTGTTGTTTTTGGTGTAGTGATAGTTCATTCGATTAACATATTTTCACGTGCGTTAATATTATCAACATAAGTTCTAACATAATTAACTATAAATTAATATTTTAACATTAAACTCACATTTTTGTAAATTTGATAACATAACTATTCCAATTAGCACAGTTCTAACATGAATTCTATTTTTCATTCAATTATACAAGTCATTTCTCAATTATTATTTATAGTATTCAAAATGTTGCTCAATGAAGATTTAAGTTTATTAATTTAATTTAGGTTTTCAGTTATATTAAGGTTCCGGTTACATCATGTAGGTTTCAATCACATCAATTAAGTTCTAATTACAATAATTAGGTTCTAACTATAATAATTAGGTTCTTAATCTTAATAATGAGATAATTCAAAATATAATCTCAATTAATTTGAGATTTCTAAACATGGTTTCTACCACTATCATGTGAAGCAAAGAGAAATTTTGAATTAATGTTCTTGCCTTAGTTTGTTAGAGATGAAATTCCTTAATTTGGTGAGGATGGAAATATATGTTGTTGAATCCCAATTAACTTCCTCAATTCCTCAAGCTTTATTCTCTAGATTGCCTCCCAAGTTCGTCCCCCCTCCCCCCCCCCTCCCTCCCCTTTTTCTCCCCCCAACTTTATGTTTTAGGGTTTATGTTAGGTAAGTAATAAAAGGCTAAAGTCAACCTAACTTATGTTTATATAATAATGGTTTTCATCACTCCTCTAAATCTTATTTTAACTCCTACCTTATAGGCCCCCAAACCATACCGAACTACTTTCAAACTTGCCCTAATGATTTACCCAACCCATAAGTCAAATTCCCCTCCTTATAACCTTATTTGGACTCTCTAATGACCCTCACAAGTCTAAATAAAAGTCACAACTCACTAACATGGTATTAAGATAGGTAACATACGCGGAGCACATAAACACACAAAATTTAATTTAAGTTATTATTTCAACTTAATCAACACCGAATTAATTTATTTACCATATTATTCAATTATTTGACATACAAGAATTATAAATTAGTATAACACGTAACCCACCACATAACATTTAGCATTTTAAAATTAAGTCTAGCCCATAAATTTAACATGCACGTTTTGTAATTAAATGAACTATTTAACTTATCAATTAAATTAATATGCCAATTCCCAATTAAATTAAATTATTTTCCAAATAAATAAAAAAATTAAATAATTAATTTTTCAAAATTCATGGGTTATTACATTCTTCCCCACTAATAAAGAATTTTTGTCCCCAAAATTCTACAAATATATAACTCAAAGAGATTTGTATACTTCTTACACATGTTACTTTCTTACTCCTAGCTCGACTCTGTCAAATTGTGGTGACTTTCGTAGAGGCACACACTAACATAACAACTTTAGAATGGAGAACCTAATACATATGGGACATTATACAAAAAAGTAACTCCTCGTAACTTGCATTCGCTTGAAGCTCTGTCTCTCCAGATGTATATGTTGATATGCCAAATAATATCGCAAAAACTTTCTCAACATTTAAACCTGAAAAACATCATGAAGCACTACAAATGATCAAATAATGCAATATGTCATGCTACGGGCACTAGCTAATCAGTGATAATGATGCTCTTACATATCGAGGGCATCTTACATATCGGGGGCTAACTTTTTCCATTTCTCGAATCTCACCACCCTATTCGTGGACAACAACATCAAATGTACCTCACCTTCAACTCCAAACTCAAGATGATGCCATCGTAGTCTCGAAACATTCCAAAATAATGTAGCATATCAATAAATGATAATACTTATAATATACTCCCTATTTTCCAAATTAAGGGCGTGTTTGACTACAATCATGAAAAATAGTTCATTTGGATGAAAAGTTGGAAAATGAGCGGAAAAATATATGAGTTTTTTATCTTACCTTTTCTATTTTCCATGTGAACTAATTATTTGGTGGGTGAATAAGAAATATTTTCCAATAAAAATGAGGTTTGAGATAGAGCACTTGTTACGTGTATGAGTGTTATTCTTATCTAAAGTGTTTGCAATCAAGGTACTAAAAGGGCAAAACTGTGACACCCCGTCTAATTAAATATCGGGTAGCTACTCCTTTATTCAAATTAATACAAAATGTCAAGTTGGTTCAGTCCATAGCGCATCGCTATTGAAAAAAGTTTTTAAACAATTAATAGCCACCTAGTATTTAAAAAGTGAGTTTCCAATTTTATTAAATTAAATTAACATGCAACCAATTAAATTATAAGCTAACAATACCACATTACAATAGAATAATAATGGAATGATAATATGAGTCTGGAGTAACACTCCCCTGAATAATACAAATACTGAATAACTAAAATAAATCCCAAAAACTGATACAAAGCTCGTAGTCTGAGAATGCTATCTCTAAATGGAAAGGGTTGACATGCCCTAAATGATAAATGACCCTGAATAGAATCAAATGCAGAACGTGGAGGCATCTACTACCGAGATCCTGTAACTTCCACACCAGCTACATCACGTAAAAGGGAATGAAACTCCTATGCTTGACGTACCTGTGGCAGGGCACCTAAAAGGTTTTACAAGAAAAATATATTTGAAAGCAAATGGGTCAGAGCCCGAGGTGAAAACAATTTAAAATACGACAACTGTTTAATTGCATTAAAGAGTAAATATTTTATACATGTTTGTTACGTGTTCTCGCATGAGTCCTTAACCCCTCAACTAATGTGCACGCTTAACGTATACCCTTAACCCATCCTAGTTATGCCGCTAACTAACTAGTATGTACCCCTTCCTGTCGTCTTATTATAATATAGGGGTTTATTCGTATTATTCTAATATATTCAGCATGTAACCCACCTTTTCATTAATCAGGATTATTACATTAATTACGATATGAGTTATCACATTTTTAATCCCATTCAAGTATCTCAAATATTCGTATTCACAATTTAACAATGAGCCAATTATAAGTGAAAGTATATCATTCTCATCATAAATATACAAATATGGCACACCAGGCTAAGATGTGGTGCACACATACTCTGCTATCGAATCCCGGTACATCATGTACATAAGGACTACGCATTCCGAACGTCTCAGGAATCGTCTCAATAAGCCAAATCACACAAATGGAGGCGAACATAGTTCACATCTCCATGGGTCATGCAGATACCTACGCTCCCACAGTCAACTGACTTATTAACTACAAATAAGCCATTCCGAACTATGCCCTTAAGGTACCAATCTTACCCCCCCCCCCCCCCCGTATGCACACAAAGATTAGATGGCCCTATATAAAAAACCGACCTCCCGTGATAGCAAGTATGGTAGATATGTCATACAC
The DNA here is from genome assembly GCA_949130495.1 of Sambucus nigra. Classification (NCBI taxonomy): domain Eukaryota; kingdom Viridiplantae; phylum Streptophyta; class Magnoliopsida; order Dipsacales; family Adoxaceae; genus Sambucus; species Sambucus nigra. The sequence goes on from OX422217.1 coordinate 159,765,452, forward strand.
ATAATAATCCATGTACTAATCATTCACACAACTTAGATAACTTGTTATATCATTAAAGGTATATTTCAGCTTTATACCATTAGTCAAAGTTCATACACTATGATTATTTCGGATGATATAATATATTTCGTCGATACGTCTCACGTCGTAAATTTCGAGTACTTAATCCTAACCGAAGAGGTTATTAAGTCTCCTAACTTTCCCAAATATCAATTCAGTAACCTTAACTCTTTATTTATGTCCCAAATCCTAACTTATCACTCCTAATAATTTAAATCATGTTCTTGCATCATAAAATAGGAAATTCCTCGTCGGACACTCGGAAATTCAATCACTAAGTTCCAAATCAATTCTAATATGTTCCGGGCTTTAATTACATCCCTACTGGTCTCCCTAAAGTCCTAACGTATTTACATAATCCCCTCGTTCAACTTCCAATTGCCGGAATCGGTTAAATTCGAAAAGGGGAAAAGTTCACTGTTTCTGGGGAGGTCGATCGATCGACCAATTAATGTCGATTGATCGATCAAGCAGGTGCAGGCTACGGGTTTGCTTCATTTTCAGTCCTATTTTTGTCTCAAATCTTCATTTCAAGATGTTAAATTCTAAAGTAAGCATATAGGATTAGTGTACAACCTAATTACAAGATTCTAAAGGTTCCATAACTCTCAATTCATCATCAATTTGTCTTTTTCTTGGATCAATCATCACAATTTCATAAAAGGTCCTATTTTTCTATTTTCTTCAATAATCATCATAATCTCTTCATAATTTCGAAATTAATTACACATGATTTATGATCTAATAAGTGAGATCCTTCCAGAATTTGTGACACCCCGACTAATTAAATACCGGGTAGCTACTCCTTTATTCCAATTAATATAAAATGTCAAGTTAGTTCAGTTCATAGCATCACTGTCGAAAATATTTTAACGATTTCTAGCCACCTAATATTTAAAAAGTGAGTTGTCAATTTTAATTAAATTAGATTAACATACATCCAATTTAAATTAAGAAGTGCTAATACCACAACCACATCACAGTCACAATAGAATAATCAATGGAATAAAATGAATCTGGAGGAATACTCCTCAGAATAATCCGAATACTGAATAAAACCGAATATAAAGTATGAATCACTAATTAATTACATCCAAAACTGAAATAAAACTAAATAAATAAACTGTCTCTAAGAGAAAAGGGGCAACATGCCCTACAGATAAATCAGTCTGAAATGGAATCAAGGTAGAAAGTGGAGGCGTCTATAATCAAGGTCCTGTAACTTCCACAGCAGCTACATCACGTCACTGGAATGGACCTCCTAAGCTTGGTGTCTTTGTGGCTGGGCACCTAAAAGGTTTTTACAAGAAAAATGAATTTGAAAGCAAACGGGTCAGAGCCCGATTGTGAAAACAGTTTAAAATACAGCAAGTGTTTAATATCATTAAACAGTGGATATAAAATACATGCTAGCGCGTGCACTCACATGAGTTTCTCACCTCTCAACTAATTGTGCACTCCTACGTACTCGTACCCGTTCTAGTTATTCCACTATCTAACTAGTCTAATTCATAATCTGACTTCACTATACTATTCATGGTTTAATTCCCGACATCTTAATATAAACCAGAAGTTTTACCTTTATTTCTCGGAATTAGTTACAATAATTACTATGAGTTTTCCCATTTTTAACTTTACAAAGATATTACATTTATTCACACTTGTACTTATATAAACAGTCCAATTCAACTTTTTAATATATCAATCTCATCATAAATATACAATAACGATACCCCTAGACTAAGCTACGGTGCACACATACTCTGCTATCAAATCCCGGTACATCACATACATAAGGACCACGTATTCCGAATCTCTCAGGAACCGTTTTGATAAGTAACAATCACACATAATGGAGGCGAACATAGTTCACATCCCATGGGTCACGCACATACATACTCTCCCATGGTCAACAGACTTATTAACTCCTCAATAAGTCATTCTCTGACCTATGTCCTCGAGGTACCAATCTAAATCCCCCCGTAGGCACACAAAGATTAGATGGCCCTGATCCAACGCCGACCTCCCGTGATATCAAGTATGGTAGATATGTTATACACAGATAACCACATATACTAAGCATTTACACATCTTAGATATCTTATAATATTATTAGAGGTATATTTACATTCTTATACCGTCATTCAATGTTGCACACTTACAAGTCCCCGAATAATATACATCATAGATTATCAACTCATCTCATGTCGCAAATTCAAGTACTTATATCCAAACCCATAGAAGTCACCCAGTTTATTATATAATTCTAAGTTTTAATCCTCAACGTACTCCAATCTCACCACTATACCCACCAATCAACAAGGGAAGAATAACACTCAATTAAATAAGTCTACGGGAAGTTCGAAACTAAAATCGGGCCTAAAAGACCATTTTGTGATCTCGTTAGAAGTCACAGAAATCATGTTCGAACGAGTTTGTTCGAAGGAATGGCTTCGAACGAACTATGAACTCGTTAGAAGTCACTGAAATCTCGTTCGAACGAGGTCTTATTAATTGGGAATTAATTAAATTAACTTGTGATATTTATTTATGGGATTAATTAAATCAAATGTGTATTAATTGGGAATTAATCCGGATAAAATACTAACGAGATGTGAGTTGGTATTTGATTATAATGTGTATATATGGCGATATATGAATATTGAAATTATTAAATTTGTCGTAAGATTGATATACGGCAAATTGGGAAACTTTGCTGAGACGCGTGTGACAGTCGCGTCAGGAATATAATTATTTTAATTAAAAAGTGAATTTTATTTCTATTAACCGTATGGTCGTTTGGAGTGCGACAACGCGTCCGGAAGGGTCGAAATAGTCAGAAAACACTAGCCGGGGGTTTAATTTGGGTCCCGGGGCATTTTTAGGCCATACCGGCAACGAAAAAGGGTAGTTTGGTAATTTTGGAATTTTGGGAATTAAAACCCACGAAAATTAGGAATTAAAAATCTGATTTGGACTTTACCCACTAAACCCACTAACTACACCTTACGACTTAATGGGCTACGGGGGTTATTGGAATGAGTTTTGAAAGAGCTTCCTAGGGCAAACCTTAACCACCATTATCATCCTTAGAGAAAAGCTGGTAGAGAGAGAAAGAAAGGAAAATTCTGCAGAGAGAGAGAGAGAACAAATCAACCTTCATCAATCCAACACCAAATTCAGAGAAAGATTAGGGGCAAGTGGTTTAATTTCATTTTTTGCAAAGAATGCTTCTTCCATGTGTAGGAAATTTATATAATTGTATTTCTTTTGGGAGATTTATAAAACCCATGAAATTGGAAGTTATGAATTCAGATTTTAATGTAGGATTGCATGTAGAAGTGTGATTAGATGTTTGAACTAAGAGAAATACATCTTTTATATCATAAAAACGGATTTAGTTATGTCTTTGGATGAATTTGATTTTCTAGGGTTCATGTTCATGGGATTTGAGGAAAACTGAGGGGATTTGATGATTTGATGATGTTTAGGAAGATTTGGCCCTATATAAATGTTTAATCATGACCTACGAATGTTTAGTGTGTATTAGAAACCTTAACATGCTATTGGGATGAATTGTATATGGTATTAGAGGTGAAGAAAGTTGGAAAAACGAAAAAGGGAAATTCTGGGCTCGAAATTGGCCTCTCGTTAGAAGACCTGCCCAGGTCGTTCGAACGAGCTTCTAACGAGTTGACAGTTTGCCTTCTAACGAGGGGAATGTTCGTTCGATGCCTTTCATTCGAACGAGATCTCGTTAGATGCCCAGTTCGTTCGAACGAACTCTCGTTCGAACAGCCTCGTTAGAACGAGACTTCTAACGAGCTGACAGTTTAGGCTTTTTGGCCTGTTTTGATTTCGCGTGTCCCGTAACCTTGTTTAATTGTAGAGATAACATTTCCTTGATGATAAATTGATATAGTTGGGATATTTGGGATATATTGAGGAGTAAAACATAGAAGTGTGATTTGAATGGGATGGAAATTGTGGAATAGGACGTGAATGACTATTACGACGCGAGAATTATTGACGGCTTAAATAATTGAATTAACCGGGAACATGTGAATTGTGTAACATTATAATGGTCAGTACGAGAATGAGTAGTGTACCCCAAATAAATTATGGTGATTACTAAGATGTGTGCATACTTAGTATATGTATATGATTTTATGTGTATGACATACCTACCATACTTGCTATCACGGGAGGTTTACGTTCGCTTAGGGCCTTCTAATCCTTGTGTTGCCCGGATTTAAATTGGTACCTTGAGAACATAGGTCAGAGAAGGACTTATTGGGGAGTTAATAAGTCTGCTGATCGTGGGAGCGTAGGTATGTGCGTGACCCATGTGATGTGACTGTGTTCGCCTCCATTGTTTGTGATTGTTGTTATCTGAGAACGATTCCTGAGAGATTCGGAATGCCTGATCCTTATGTACGTGATGTACCGGGATGGATAGCAGAGTATGTGTACACCGCAGCTTAGTCTCGGGGTGCTTGTATTGTATATTTATGACGTGAATAATATACACTTAATTAATGAGAACTTTCATGTTGGTATTGTGAATATAATTAGGGTAATGTTTTGAGAAAACATAACGGGTTAACCGATAGTGAATTGTATTGCTACTAATTGAGAATCTGAGTTTAAGTAAAGCCCTCCATTTAATCGATAACGCTAGAATGTATAACGGGAATTGAGTAGTAAGGGGTAGAACTTATTACAGTTTGGTTAGTCATGTATGTCACTTAGATGAGTACGGTACGTTAGGGGTGCACAACTAGTCGAGAGGTGAGTACTTCATGTGAGTGCATGTCCTAACATGTATTTTGCATTTATTATTTTAATGTTATTAAAACACTTGCTGTTTTTAAAATAATTTCCACTTTCGGGCTCTGACCCATTTGCTTTCAAATCTATTTTTGTAAAAACCATTTTAGGTGCCCAGCCACAAGGACACCATGCTTAGGATCCTCATTCAGCTGACGAGCTGTATCTGTTTGTGGAAGTTACAGGACTTTGCTAATAGACGCTTCATCTATCTTGACTCTATATTCAGCTTTCATCAGTTGTAGGGCATGTCGCCCATTTCTATTAGAAACATTTCCTATTTCAGATTTTCAGACTTTTGGCATGTAATTAATTCAGGATACATTGTTTTACTTATTTCAGTTGTGGGATTGTCGTGAGGAGTTTTCCTCCGGACTTATTATCATTTTGTTGGTTATTCTATTGCTTCGTTATGGCGAATGGTTATTATTCTTTTATTATCCTGTTACTGTATGTTAATCAGATTTAATCTAAAAATTTGGCATCTTACTTTTTAAATACTAGGTGGTTAGTAATCATAAAAAAAAATGTTTTCGATAGTGATGCTATTAACTGAACCAACTTGGCATTTTGTATTGATTTAATAAAGGAGTAGCTACCCGGTATTTAATTGGTCGGGGTGTCACAGGTGGTATCAGAGCATCAGGTTCTAGTGTCCTTTAGGATCTGTACAGCTTATTATGTTTCCGCTGAGCTTTCTTTGATGTAGAGCCCAATATTTTAGGACTGTTGCATTCTTTTGTATATGCTACGTTCTTCCGCTATTTTGAGTTTATAACTGCGAACTTATAAACTTTATTCTTATTTCAGATGCCTCCACGACGTGCACAATGGGTTCCCAGGGATGCAACGCCAGAACCACAGCCCACACCAGTTCAGGGCACGATGAATGCCGCCGAGGTTGCAGCCATTGTGGCCCAGGCGGTAAATGCCGCACTAGCCGTAGTTCAGCAGGCACCACCTCAGGCGCCAGTAGCCGCGCCAGTTCAGGCACATGCATTCCCGTCTGCTTGGAAACGTGTACGTGATGCTTTTCAGAAAGCACACCCACCGGAGTTCGCAGGTAGCTCCGATGTTGTGGTTTCGAGTCAGTGGAGGAAGGACATTCAGCGGCACCTGAGGATGTATGAGTGCACCGATGTCCAGAAGCAGATACTATCTACCTTTAAGCTAGTGGGGTCTGCACTGCAGTCGTGGGAGTCTATTACCACCGTGGAGGAGAGAGATACTCTCACGATCCAGGAGTTTTGGGTGCGGTTTGACCGCAAGTACTTTCCGTCAGCTGTTCACACGGAAATGAGGAGGAAGTTGATGAATCTCAGACAGGAAGGTAAGACTGTGGCCGAGTCTGAGGCCGAATTCACAAATCTGTTGAATATTATTCCGGATGAGATACCGATAGAAGAGAAGAAGATACAGAAATTTACAGACGGGTTGACTTGGAGGATCCGTCAGCATTTGTTGGGGAATCTATCGTTGGCCACTTACTCTGATGTGGTTAACGCTGCACTGTTACACTGCCAGGATCACCGCTTTCACATGGCTGAGGGCAAGAGATCGGGAGAGTCCAGCCATCAGGGCAGGACTGGAGGACGTGGTGCCAGTGGGGCACAATCTGTTCAGGGGCAGAGACAGGGTGACCAGGGTTCCCAGCAAGGGGATCACAAGAGGTTCAGATCGGGAAATTTCAGGCACGGATAGGGAGGTTTCCGGCAGGGCCATCAGGGTCCGAACGGCCATCAGGGCCAGCAAGGTCATAATGGTCAACAACAACAGTTTCAGCAGGGCCAGGGGAGGAATGGTAACGGCCACCAGGGTCGGGGGCAGCAGGGACAGAAAGGGGGGAACTTCCCGGGGAAGTGTTACGTTTATGGCAAGACTGGCCACAAACGCCAGGACTGTCCTGATAGGGGCAGAGCCCCGCAGCAGCAACAGGGTGCTCGACAGGAGCCGCAGAGACCTATGTTTCCCGCGCGCCCTCCCGGCACCACCACAGATGGCAACATTACCACCCATTCCAGCGGTCCTAGTTCAGCAGGGGCAGCTGCAGTATGGGAGAGTATATCAGCTTCAGCAGGCCGCAGTCCCACAGGATCCACCAGCCATTGAGGGTATGTTCTCTATTCAGGGGACTATGGGGCGTATTTTGTTTGACACGGGGGCTACACACTGTTTTATTGCTATGAGATTTGCACGCACCATTGGGTTGTTAGACACCGCCGAGAGTACGGTTACATGTGTAGATTCGCCATTGAGTAGGGGTTCCATGATTTCACGTGTATGTAGAGGCGTGGGTATAGATATCGGGAGGTTTACTTTACCCGCGGATATGTTAGTACTAGAGATGACCGAGTATGATGCCATTATTGGTATGGATTGGCTTGTTGCGTACCGAGCCATGATTGACTGTTTCAGTAGGAGTATTATATTTGCCATTCCCGGGCAGGAGATATTTTTGGTGGCTATGCCTCGTCCTGAGGGAGGATCGTCCACTCACTTGTATTATATAGAGTATGAGACCTCTAAGGAAGTGGTGATACCACTTGATTCGATTCCGGTTGTTCGAGAGTTTGCCGACGTATTTCAGGATATACCTGGATTACCTCCGAGTAGAGAGATAGATTTTGTGATCGACTTGACGCCGGGCACTCGACCTATTGCCCGTGCACCTTACCGTATGGCTCCAGCTGAGATGAGAGAGTTACGGGATCAGATTGAATAGTTGTTAGGTCAGGGGTTTATACGGAGGAGTACTTCGCCGTGGGGTGCCCCTGTGTTGTTCATGAAGAAGAGGGATGGATCGTTGAGGTTGTGTGTGGATTACCGGGAGTTGAATAAAGTCACGATACGGAATAAGTATCCGTTGCCCCGAATCGATGACTTATTCGACCTGTTGAGATGAGCTTCTTTCTTCTCAAAGATTGATTTGCGATCGGGATACCATCAGTTGCGTATCAGGGAAGAGGATGTCTCGAAGACTGCGTTCTTGTCGAGATATGGTTCCTACGAGTTTCGGGTTATGCCTTTTGGCTTGACCAATGCTCCAGCCGTGTTTATGGACTTGATGAATAGGGTGTTCAGAGAGTTCCTAGATCAGTTTGTCATTGTCTTTATTGATGATATGCTGGTTTACTCCCAGACAGAGGAGGAGCACGCCGAGCACTTGAGGCAGGTTTTGCAGACGCTACGTCAGAACGAGCAGTATGCAAAATATGAGAAGTGCGGGTTTTGGCTGAAGGAGGTTCAGTTTTTGGGGCATATTATTTCCGACCGGGGGATATCTGTTGATCCGGGGAAGGTATCCGCGGTGAGGGAGTGGGGACAGCCCACGACACCGACTGAGATCCTTAGTTTCTTGGGACTAGCAGGATACTACCGGAGGTTTATTCGGGGATTTTCGAAGATAGCAGGTCCTTTGACACATCTGACTCGTAAAGGTGTGCCGTTTATCTGGAGTGATGCCTGTCAGTTGGCGTTCGATGAGTTGAAGGACAAGTTAACCTCAGCACCTGTGTTAGCATTGTCGAGACCGGGAGTTGAGTATCTAGTTTACACCGATGCGTCCTTACAAGGACTTGGAGGTGTATTACAGCAGGAGAGTCAGGCCATAGCTTATGCTTCCCGTAAGCTTAAGCCTCACGAAAAGAATTACCCCACTCATGATTTGGAGTTGGCGGCAGTTGTATTTGCCCTTCGGATTTGGAGACATTATCTTTTGGGGGAGAAGTTTCGATTGTTCACGGACCACAAGTCCCTACAGTACCTATTCACGCAGAAGGAGTTGAATATGCGGCAACGGAGGTGGCTTGAGTTCGTGAAGGATTATCAGTTTGATATCCAATACCACCCGGGGAAGGCTAACGTGGTAGCAGACGCGTTGAGCCGTAGGCCAGTAGATGAAGTGACAGGGGTGTGGAAGGCAAAGTGGAAGGAGTTGGGACACCAGGATGCAGTGGCCCGATCATTCATGTCGGTGATGACTGTTACACCACAGATTGTCACGAGAGTGGTAAAGGCACAAGCAGATGACTCATTCTGTCAGGAGCAGATAGTTCGATTACTAGCAGAGGGAGCCGAGTCCTATACCGTTAGCTCAGACGGGGGATTACGCTTTAATGGGAGATTGGTAGTCCCGGAAGGGGAGTAATTGCGGCACGAGGTGATGGCAGAGTCGCACGGCTCACGGTTCGCGGTACATCCCGGTGGGGACAAAATGTACCAAGACTTGAGACGACAGTATTGGTGGAGCGAGATGAAGAGAGATATTGCCGTGTTTGTTTCTAAATGCGCCATTTGTCAGCTAGTAAAAGTGGATCATCAGAGACCGGCAGGACTTCTACAACCATTGGAGGTCCCGATGTGGATGTGGGAGAGCATATCCATGGACTTTATCACAGGGTTGCCTACGTCACAGAGAGGTCACGACTCCATTTGGGTAATTGTGGACAGGTTGACCAAGGTTGCTCATTTTCTACCCGTAAGGACAGACTACACTACGGGACAGTATGCCCAGCTTTTTATGGCAGAGATAGTGAGACTTCACGGTGTGCCCCTAAATATCATGTCTGACCGAGACAAGATATTTGTTTCACGGTTTTGGGAAAGTTTTCAGGAGGCCATGGGCACGGAATTGCGGTTGAGTACGGCGCATCACCCGCAGACCGATGGGCAAACCGAGCGTACAAACCAGATGTTGGAGGACATGTTGTGTATGTGCATCATTGATTTCGAGGGTGGATGGGAGCAGTATCTTCCACTGGTAGAGTTTGCTTACAACAACTCCTACCAGTTCACCATTGGCATGGCTCCATTTGAGGTGTTGTACGGTAGACCTTGTCGTTCCCCAGCATGTTGGTTGGAGGTGGGGGACAACAAACTACTTGGGCCGGAAGTTATTCAGGATACTTCGGTAAGGATAGAATTGATACGGAGTCGCATTCGGGTAGCTCAGGATCGGCAGAAGAGCTATGCTGATGTGAAGAGGTTCTTCAGGGAGTTCCAAGTGGGGGACCAGGTTTTACTCAGAGTATCTCCTATGAAGGGGATTATTCGATTTGGGAAGAAGGGGAAGTTGGCACCGAGATATGTGGGACCATTTCCTATCATCGAGCGGATTGGGTCTGTTGCATATAGACTTGGGTTACCGGAGCATTTGCATCGAATTCATGATGTGTTTCATATTTCCTCGCTAAGGAAATATCTTAGAGACGACTTGGCTCATTCTCACATTGCTTTGGAGGACATCGATCTCCAGCCTGATAGCTCCTACGAGGAGGGGCCGATTGTAATTTTGGACCGAAGTGAGAGGAAACTGCGGTCAAAGATAGTTCCGTTAGTGCGTGTTCAGTGGCGACATCATAATGTCGAGGAGTCCACATGGGAGCGCGAGGATGAGATGCGCGAACGTTATCCAGAGTTGTTCTTACCAGGTACTTTCTAGTTTCGAATTTCGGGATGAAATTCTGTTATTAGGGGGGAAGTATGTAATACCCAGTATTTTTGTGATATTTATTTATGGGATTAATTAAATTAAATGTGTATTAATTGGGAATTAATCCGGATAAAATACTAACGAGATGTGAGTTGGTATTTGATTATAATGTGTATATATGGCGATATATGAATATTGAAATTATTAAATTTGTCGTAAGATTGATATACGGCAAATTGGGAAACTTTGCTGAGACGCGTGTGACAGTCGCGTCAGGAATATAATTATTTTAATTAAAAAGTGAATTTTATTTCTATTAATCGTATGGTCGTTTGGAGTGCGCCAACGCGTCCGAAAGGGTCGAAATAGTCAAAAAACACTAGCCGGGGGTTTAATTTGGGTCCCGGAGCATTTTTAGGCCATACCGGCAACGAAAATAGGTAGTTTGGTAATTTTGGAATTTTGGGAATTAAAACCCACGAAAATTAGGAATTAAAAATCTGATTTGGACTTTACCCACTAAACCCACTAACTACACCTTATGACTTAATGGGCTACGGGGGTTATTGGAATGTGTTTTGAAAGAGCTTCCTAGGGCAAACCTTAACCACCATTATCATCCTTAGAGAAAAGCTGGTAGAGAGAGAAAGAAAGGAAAATTCTACAGATAGAGAGAGAGAACAAATCAACCTTCATCAATCCAACACCAAATTCAGAGAAAGATTAGAGGCAAGTGGTTTAATTTCGTTTTTTGCAAAGAATGCTTCTTCCATGTGTAGGAAATTTATATAATTGTATTTCTTTTGGGAGATTTATAAAACCCATGAAATTGGAAGTTATGAATTCAGATTTTAATGTAGGATTGCATGTAGAAGTGTGATTAGATGTTTGAACTAAGAGAAATACATCTTTTATATCATAAAAACGGATTTAGTTATGTCTTTGGATGAATTTGATTTTCTAGGGTTCATGTTCATGGGATTTGGGGAAAACTGAGGGGATTTGATGATTTGATGATGTTTAGGAAGATTTGACCCTGTATAAAATTTTAATTATGACCTAAGAATTTTTAGTGTGTATTAGAAACCTTAACATGCTATTGGGATGAATTGTATATGGGATTAGAGGTGAAGAAAGTTGGAAAAACGAAAAAGGGAAATTCTGGGCTCGAAACTGGCCTCTCGTTAGAAGACCTGCCCAGGTCGTTCGAACGAGCTCGTTCGAACGAGCTTCTAACGAGTTGACAGTTTTCCTTCTAACGAGAGGAATGTTCGTTCGATGCCTTTCGTTCGAACGAGATCTCGTTAGATGCCCAGTTCGTTCGAACGAACTCTCGTTCGAACAGCCTCGTTCGAACGAGACTTCTAACGAGCTGACAGTTTAGGCTTTTTGGCCTGTTTTGATTTCGCGTGTCCCGTAACCATGTTTAATTGTAGAGATAACATTTCCTTGATGATAAATTGATATAGTTGGGATATTTGGGATATATTGAGGAGTAAAACATAGAAGTGTGATTTGAATGGGATGGAAATTGTGGAATAGGACGTGAGTGACTATTACGACGCGAGAATTATTGACGGCTTAAATAATTGAATTAACCGGGAACATGTGAATTGTGTAACATTATAATAGTCAGTACGAGAATGAGTAGTGTACCCCAAATAAATTATGGTGATTACTAATATGTGTGCATACTTAATATATGTATATGATTTTATGTGTATGACATACGTACCATACTTGCTATCACGGGAGGTTTACGGTCACTTAGGGCCTTCTAATCCTTGTGTTGCCCGGATTTAGATTGGTACCTCGAGAACATAGGTCAGAGAATGACTTATTGGGAAGTTAATAAGTCTGCTGATCGTGGGAGCGTAGGTATGTGCGTGACCCATGTGATGTGACTGTGTTCGCCTCCATTGTTTGTGATTGTTGTTATCTGAGAACGATTCCTGAGAGATTCAGAATGCGTGATCCTTATGTACGTGATGTACCGGGATGGATAGCAGAGTATGTGTACACCGCAGCTTAGTCTCGGGGTGCTTGTATTGTATATTTATGACGTGAATAATATACACTTAATTAATGAGAACTTTCATGTTGGTATTGTGAATATAATTAGGGTAATGTTTTGTGAAAACATAATGGGTTAACCGATAGTGAATTGTATTGCTACTAATTGAGAATCTGAGTTTAAGTAAAGCCCTCCATTTAATCGATAACGCTAGAATGTATAACGGGAATTGAGTAGTAAGGGGTAGAACTTATTACGGTTTGGTTAGTCATGTATGTCACTTAGATGGGTACGGTACGTTAGGAGTGCACAACTAGTCGAGAGGTGAGTACTTCATTTGAGTGCATGTCCTAACATGTATTTTGCATTTATTGTTTTAATGTTATTAAAACACTTGCTGTTTTTAAAATAATTTCCACTTTCGGGCTCTGACCCATTTGCTTTCAAATCTATTTTTGTAAAAACCAATTTAGGTGCCCAGCCACAAGGACACCATGCTTAAGATCCTCATTCAGGTGACGAGCTGTAGCTGTTTGTGGAAGTTACAGGACTTTGCTAATAGACGCTTCATCTATCTTAACTCTATATTCAGCTTTCATCAGTTGTAGGGCATGTCGCCCATTTCTATTAGAAACATTTCCTATTTCAGATTTTCAGACTTTTGGCATGTAATTAATTCAGGATACATTGTTTTACTTATTTCAGTTGTGGGATTGTCGTGAGGAGTTTTCCTCCGGACTTATTATCGTTTTGTTGGTTATTCTATTGCTTCATTATGGCGAATGGTTATTATTCTTTTATTATCCTGTTACTGTATGTTAATCAGATTTAATCTAAAAATTTGGCAACTTACTTTTTAAATACTAGGTGGTTAGTAATCATAAAAAAAAATGTTTTCGACAGTGATGCTATTAACTGAACCAACTTGGCATTTTGTATTGATTTAATAAAGGAGTAGCTACCCGGTATTTAATTGGTCGGGGTGTCACACAAATCTCTCAGGAATCGTTTCATTAAACAACAATCACAAATAATGGAGGCGAACATAGTTCACATCACATGGGTCACGCACATACCTACGCTCCCATTATCAGCAGGCTTATTAACTTCTCAATAAGTCCTTCTCTGACCTATGTCCTCGAGGTACCAATCTAAATCCCCCCGTAGGCACACAAAGATTAGATGGCCCTGATCGAACGCCGAACTCCCATGATAGCAAGTACGGTAGGTATGTTATACACAGATAATTACATATACTAAGCATTCGCACATCTTAGTTATCTCAATATATTAATAGAGGTATACTTCTCATTCTTGTATCATCATTTAATGTCATACTCTTATAAGTCCCCGATTTATATACATTAAAGTTGTCAACTCTTTTCACGTCGTAATTAAGTACTCGTTTCCTAATTCATAAAGGTCATTCGATTTACTACGAGATTCTAAGTTTTACTCCTCAACGTGCTCCAATCTCCCAAATATACCCACTAGTCAATAAGGGAAGGTTATTACTCCATTAAATAAGTCGACGGGACAATTTGAAATAAAATCAGGCCTAAAAGGCCATTTTGTCAACTCGTTAGAAGTCTCGTTCGAACGAGTGTCGTTCGAACGAAAGGCTTCGAACGAACTACCAACTCGTTAGAAGGGGTACTGTCATCTCGTTAGAAGTCTCGTTCGAACAAGGTCGTTCGAACGACCTGGGCAGGTCTTCTAACGAGATGGCAGTTTGCGCCCAGAAATCCCAAAATCCATTTTTCTTCCTTTTTCTCTTTTCTAAATCCACCCTAAGACTATCCAATTTATGTTTTAACGTTTATAAACTATTTCTAATCACCCTAGATCATCCCTTAACATATTTTAGGGGTCAAATCTTACAAATTAACATACCAAAATCATAAATCCCCAATTTTTGTCCCAAATCCTATGAACTTGAATCCAGAATTTAATTTCATCAAAAGACTACTTAATTAATCCGTTTTCCGATCATCAAAAGTTCTGTTCGTATATTGAATTCATCCCTTAACGTTCTACATGCAAATTCCTACCCAAAACCACAAGTTTCACAATAAATCCCATTGGGTATTCTTCCTCAAAATTTCCAAGATATAAACAGTTTTCTACACTACACATGGAGGAAATATTCAATGCAAATAACGACATCAAAACACTTGCCTTAGATTTTTTCTTCTGAGTTGATGTTGGTGAACGAAGGTTGGTTTCTCCCCTTTCTCTACAAAATTCTCTCAAGGATGGTGATGGTGGTTGGAGGTTTCTTTTGGAACCTCTTCAAACTCTTCCTTTAACTTCCGTAGGCCTCTAACTCATCTAATGCCGATAATGGACTTAGTGGGTTCATTATTAATATTTTATTTAACCCTAAAATTCGTGGGTTTTAATTCCCATATTTTAAAATTATCAAAATACCCTTATAGGTTGCCGGTTTGGCCTAAAAGTGTCCCGGAACCCAAACTAAACCCCCGACTAGTGTTTTCTGACTATTTCGACCCTTCCGAACACGTTGGCGCACTCAAAATGACCATTTGGTTGATAAAGATAAAATTCACTTTTTAATTTAAATAATTTCATTCCTGACGCGACTAACACGCGCGTCCCAATTAAATTTCCCAAATTGTCGTATTCCTGTCTCGTGACAAATTTAAATATTTTCAATACTCATGAAATATTCAATTTTAATATCATATCAAATACTAACTCACATCTCGCTAGTATTTATATCCGGATTAATTCTCAATTAATTCACATTTAATTTAATTAATCCCTTAAATAAAAATCAATAAAATTACGGGGTATTACATAATGTTTTTAAACTACTCTAAGTCCTCCAAGGTCACTCCTTAACATATTTTTGGGGTCAAATCCTCCTAATCAACATGCAATTATCATAAATCCCCAAATCTTGCCCCAAACCCTATGAACATGAATCCAGAATTTAATTGACTACAAAGACTCCTTATTAATCCGTTTTCAAATCATCAAAAGTTACATTTTTGGGTATTGAATTCGTCCATAACCATTCTACATGCAATCCCTATCCAAAATCATGAGTTTCACAACAATCCCATTGGATTTTTCATCAAAACTTTCAAGGCATATACAGTTTCTACACTAAACATGGAGGAAATATTCATTGAACTTAATAACATCAAATCACTTGCCTTAGGTTTGTTCTTCAGATTTGTTGTCGGTGATTATAGGCTGATTCTCTCCTCTTTCCTGTCACAAATCCTTCCAGAATGGTGGTGATGGGTGATGGCTTTGGTTTGGCTCTCTTGTAACCTCTCTCCAACTTCTCTCAAAACTCCCGTAACCCACTCTCTTGTCTTTTGTTGGTAATGGCCTTAGTGGCCTCTCTAATAATATATAATTAAACTCTAAAATTCGTAGCTTTTAATTCCTCAATTTTTAAAATTACCGAAATACTCTTCTGGGTTGCCGGTTTGGCCTAAAAATGCCCCGGGACCCAAACTAAACTTCCGGCTAGTATTTTCTGACTGTTTCGACCCTTCCGGATACGTTGGCGCACTCAAAACCATTCGATTGATAAAAATATAATTTACTTTTCAATCTAATTAAATTCATTCCTGACGCGACTGACACGCGCGTCCCAGCTTAATTTCCCAAATTGTCGTATTTCTGCCTCGCGACAATTTTAATATATTCAATACTCATATATTACCATATATACTCAGTAATATTTAATTTTAACATCATACTCAAATACCAACTCTCATCCCATTAGTATTTACATCCGGATTAATTCCCAATTAATTCTCATTTAATTCAATTAATCCCTTAAATAAAAATCAATAAATTTACGGGGTATTACAGAATTAAAATTACATAAACATCCTACCCATAATTAAGGTTTCATCTCCAAATTTCATGAGTTTTCAGATTTTCAAGGATATCGTCAAATCCTGATCTAGCATGGATAATTTATTTGTTGAATCTTAATGGATTAAATCAGTTGCCTTTGTTTAGAAGTTCTGAACCTTTGATGACGATCTAGGTTGATTCTCCTTCTCTTTTCTGTCACAATTTCCGGCGATCGTGGCGGCGGGTGGTGGTTGTGGCTTTGGAAACCCCTTAGAACTTCTCCTCTCTTATCTCTTCGATCAAGACTTGTTGTGACAAGTAATGCCCCCCAAAGGGCCCTAATATAGGCTGATTGCAAGACCCAATTTTCGTGGGTTACTATTCCCCAAAAATAGAAATTACCAAAATACCCTCCCGGGGTGTCGGTGTCGCCTAAAAATATCCCGGGATCCAAACTAAACCCCCGGCTAGTATTTTCTGACTATCTCGACCCTTCCGGACACACTGGCGCACTCAAAATGACTATACGGATGATAGAATTATATTTTATTTTTAAGTCCAATTAAATTGATTCCTGACGCGATATGCGCGTCTCAACTAAATTTTTCGAATTGTCTTATTTTTGACTTGCGACAATTTTAATCATTTCAATAATCATATATTATCATATTTACCCAATGATATTCATCCTTATCATCATAATCAAATACCAACTCATATCTCGCTAGTATTTGAATCCGAATTAATTTCCAATTAATTTGTATCTAATTTAATTAATCCCATTAAATAAAATCTATAAAATTACGGGGTATTACAAAAATAAATTGTTTTAACTATTTTTCTGGTATTTTATTTGTACTTATAAAAAAGTGTTAATTTTTTTTTATAAAATAGTTTAAAATAAAATGTACAATTTCTTTTATATAAAAGATAGATTTTTAACATTTAAAATCAGTTTTTAAAAGCAATAGTTGAATTAAAAAAAAACAATTGAAATGCTTTTGCTTACGTTTTAACGAAAACAGTTTTTTAGCATGACTCTTTTGTAAAAAAAATGTTTGAACTGTTTTTTAGTGTTTTATTTATATTTATAAAAAATACTATAGTGTTTTTTTTTTATAAAATAGTTTTAAATTAAATGTACAGTTGTTTATATAAAAGACATATTTTTAACAGTTAAAACAGTTTACTTTTGTAAAAAATAGTTTTTTATATTATATAAAACGTTGTTTTAATTTTTATAATAAGTTTTTAAAAAGGCGCTTTGTAAATTTAGGGGGTACTGTAATATGTATTCCAGAAATAGGACAACAAATATTTTATTTATAATTTTAGTCTCTATTTTGTAATAATTTCGTTAGTGCATATCCACATCAATAAAACGTCAACCAATCATAGCATGCCACGTCAATCGATAATTTGAAAATAGGGACTAAAAGTGCAAACCAAATGTTTTGTTGTCCTATATCCATGATTGATATTATTTTAGCGCTAAAAATATATAGACTATTTTAAAGACCACAATTAAAAGGTTTTTTAAAAAAAAGAGTTGAAATGATTTTTGTAACAGTTATAAAAAGTTAAAAGAGTTTTTATACAAATTTAAAAAAAAAATACTTTTCTATAATAAATAATTTTTATAATCAAAGTAGTTTTTAATTTATATAAAACTTTTTTTTAATAAGTAAGTAAACTGTTGTTTATATACATACATGTATGATTTTTTCTTCTTTTTTATTTTATATTAAAGAAAGTGAGGAATGAGTTTTAAATAAATAAAAAGTATTTGTAGATTTTAAGAATAATATAGTATTTAATATAAGGGTCAATTATTGAATAGTCCCTACTATAAATATATATTTTTAAAAATGATACATATTTTTAGTTTAATCCATTTAGTCCCTTAAGCACTCAATATTCTCTTATTTTTAGAGGTCCGCGCCAGCGGCACTCCCTCTCCAAAATATGTGGCAAAGAACTTTTTAAAGCAAAATAAAAAAATTTGAACTAAATGAGTATTAAAAAATGTTCGAGAGACTATTTGATATATGACCCTTAATATAAATGCGGATTGAGAAATTGTCGCAGAGGGGTGGGAATACTGAGACTCTTTATTTATCACTCGAATTTAGGTTTAAGAGCTAAATAGAGCTGTCTTAATCATTTACAAAAATAAATATTTTTTGGTACCTCTGAATGTTTTGTTACTCTCGAGTAAAAACAAAATCAGCCGGAGTCAGACTTGAAATCATCAACCCCGTTGCCAAAAGCTTTTGTTGTTCAACTACTCACCGTTAGTTCTCTTGTTAACAAACTGGCGCTGTATATGGTAACTTGGTAAGAGTTGGAGCCACAAGAATCACGATAATCGTGATCGATTAGATGCTCTTCTTATCCCTCTTCCATCCGTAAGCTCCCATCAGTTCATCCTCCCTTTGTTTGCCTACCTACATAAATAAAAGAAATATACTCTAATGTCTCAATTCATGCCCTTTTGTATGACGAAATTGAAAACTGACTTCGATTGAAACCAAATAATAGTATTTTGACTTAGTTAACTCAGATTTTACTCTCTACTGTTTCCAATTATACGTTGAGCAACAAGAACTGCATTTAGGGTTTTATTGCGTTTTGTATTGGATATATATACACACATATGTGTGAATATTGATGAGTATTGTGCTTAATTTATGTAGGTGTTGTGAGAGGAGATTGTGAATATGTCAAGACCCATGTTACTTGTTTCTCTGTTGCTTATACTCATAATTACCTCTCAGTTTGAATGGAAACAACAACTCGTGAGCGAAATTGATGCCACTCCCACTATATCTCACAAACAGCAGCAACTTTCCAAGAGGGAAGAAGCTGTAAAAGAAAAGGTACCTAAATAAAACATGTATTTGCCTAGTATAATTTTCGCTTGATTAACGAGCTATTGTGTTGTTGAATAAGCTTTTTAGTTGGTTCTGATGTTATGTATAGAGCTTCTCAGTAAAACACTTGTGTGGGCTTTTCATATCTTGCTACAATAATGTTTGAGTGGAGTGTGTTAAATCTTATACCATCACGGTTCATGAAAATTTTAGGGTTATTTGGTTGCCCCCCATTAATTCTTTAATGTCGACTCTGGCACCCAACATTTGCACTTCTTGGGGTTTGACACCCAAAATTACGTTTAGTGACTGAGAAAGTGTCGCAAAAAATACTTGGTAAAATTTTTGGGACATTTTTTGCGTCTCTAAAAGTCATTTTGGGCCCCAATAAATGAAAATTGCGAGGGTTAAGCTCAATTACAAAGAATTAATGGGGGCCAAAGCCCAAATAACCCTAAGATTTTATAGTGTTAGCTGTGAGTTTATGTCACAAAAAAATTACATGCTTTACATTATATTCCTATGTGTTTTAAAACATTCCCTCCCCTACCCCCCCCCCCCCCCCCCCCCCAAAAAAAAAAAAAAAAAAAAAACTGCATTCTATGAAAAAGAGGATAATTTCTTTCTTTGACAAATTCAATGTGTACTAATTTACCATTCACTCGATTTTATATGGAATCATCAGCCCTTTATGTTCATGTATGAGAATTTAATGTGTAATTTTCATTTTTCTGGAACTACGTTGTGGTAAATTGTTTCTTTTTATTGTATGCGAGTGTGTGCTACGTGTGTGGAATTGATGCGAAGATAACAAATATTTTTAATTGTCATTTTATTGTTCTATTATTAGTACATAATATATAAGTATCTAGCGAAATCACGGTTTAGGTCATGATGCCAATGGCATCACCCCTTATGTCATACATAGCTTGCCCATCAAGTATTTGGGGATTATAAGTACCAATGTAATATCTGATTTTGTATTAACCAATTATTGTGAATGAATGAGAATGAATGAGAGATTTTGACTATTTCCTCTTTTAATGTGTGTAAATGTTAGCTCTTAGTGTGTTAATAATAATTGGTGTATAAAGCCAATGCCCGATTTATGATATAGTAGATAAATCAACCGACCGGCCTGGAGAGTGGCTTAGCAGATAAATGTTCCAAATGCGACTGAGTTTGGGATCGAAACCAAAAAATCGATCGTATGTTTGATATGAAATTGCTATAGCAGCTGGATTCAACTCCAAAGCCATGGAGATGCCGTTTCGCTGAAGAATGGGCACTGGATCTCATCTCTCCGCCTGAAGCATAAAATGAACATGACGATGAAATAAAAGAATATGAATTTTTGGTTGAAGATAACAGCCTTTTGACCATCTCCTTAGCCACCGGAAGCGTTGCCGTTTCAAGTAGGCCCGACTATGTCCGATGTCATCAACGAGGATGTAGTTGCAAGTCACAGAGTTTGTCCCATCTCCTTTGAATCATCTCAATGCAGGCCAAAAGAAGAGTAGGGAGCAGGAGGTTTTGGTTTCAAAGGTATCACCTGCTACGGACGTCGGAGGTGAAGAGACCTCGACGTCTCCCATCGACATCATGAGCCCACTATATGTCGAGGGAGTGGCAGTTGGCTCAGAGCTCAATGGTGGTAGTGTTGAAGGGAGAAAAGAAGAGGAGACTAACAGGTTTGTTGCTGCAATCAAACACAACAACGAGCCAATGACAACGACAGAGTTCTCATTCAAAATTGGTGATGAGCTCAATGACTAAACGGTTTGCAACCAGAGTTAGGGACGAAGTTTGGAGGGGGGGGGGGGGGGGGGAGGCTAGAGTAGAAGACGACTAAGTCAGACTTGTTTGGAATCATCACCGGTGAACGCCTGTTTGAAATCGATGATTGGAGGGATCATATCGTGGCTGTTATGGTTTCCTTTCAAAAGTCTAAGGTCATTTTTGGATTAAACTGGTGGGCCTTGTTTGGTTTGGGATGTGGTTTGGGCCTTGCTATTATATTAGAGTTTGAGCATGGTTCAAAGACTCGATCGAGTTGACTCGGAATCGCAGGTAACCGAACCGATAACGAGTCACGATTAAATAAAATAAAAATCGGCTGGATGCGATATGTAGCATCGAGATCTTGGCGTAATCTCAGCTGAAACAAATAAAACTGCCCGAGATGATAAAATTTTATCCCAAAAACAGAGAAAGGCAGAACTAATTGAAGGGAGACAGAAATAATTGAAGGAATCTTACCTATAGTAGCTGATTTGAACTTTTGTGTCACGGACTAGATTTAGGGTTGAAAAAAATTATAAAAGTGGCTGAATATCCTTGCTTTCCAAACCACAAACATTTCCTCTGAAGCCTTTATAGATTTCAGCTAGAATCCCCCTCTCCTTCTCCTTCGATTTCATCCGGAATCACCATTTGTTTCTCCTGCTGTTGTTGGGCCATGGTTTAGTTAGGTTAGAATGGAGAACCCCCTTTTTTTTCGTGCCTCCTAAATGTTTGCACGTTCTTTTGTGTTTTTAAAACACTGATTTATGTTTATGTTTACGCTGGTGGTCTGCTTAAGTTTCCTTATGTTTCTTTTTCCTTTATTTTTTAAGATAAAACCGTGTTAAAAAGTGTACATTTTTTTTGGACACATTTGTGTACATTTTCCCTACATTTGTCTATTTTTATTTATTTAAGTTTCGCCTACATTTGTATACATTTTTTTTTGTATATTTTTGTAAAAAAACGTTTATGTAAAAAAAATTGTACATTTTTGTACAAAGAATACAAAGTACTGACTACCAACTACATTTTTGTAAAATCATTTTTTACAAAAATGTTCTTTTGTACAAACTAAAAAAATGTTTTAATTTTTGCAAAATGTTTAATATTGTACGTTTTTGTAGAAAAACATTTTTTTTGTACATTTTGTACAAAGAGTACAAACTACAAACTATATTTTTTTACATTTTTTTTATACATTTCTACAAAAACATCTTTTTTGTTTAGAATTTCTAAAAATTCCTAATAATAATACTTGTTATTTTGTAGAATGGCTCCAAAACTAGATATTGAATGGGAACATGGAACTGCCATTAGTGGAGATAAGAGGAAGGTTGCTTGCAATTATTATAGCTAGGTTTGTAGTGGTGGTGTTACAAGACTGAAAGAACACTTGACAGGTGTATAAGGGAATGTAAAACCTTGTCGTCATGTACCTCGGGAGATTATGATAGCAGCTATGATGAAAAAAGTTCTTGCTATCAAAGTCCTGGGTCAAACATGCTCATCTTTGGGTTGTGAGAGAAATTGGAGCACACGGTCTCTCATCCACACAAAACTTCGCAACCGATTGACAATAAAAAAATTGCATAAATTGGTGTATGTGCATTACAATTAGCTACTTAGAGTTAGGAATTTGATGTACATGCGAGATATCGAAGATTTCTACAACCCAATAGACTTGAATTTAATATTTGAGGAGGATGACATCTTGCATGAGTGGATCCGAGAGAATGATGAAGGGGTCTTACCAGCTGATGACTTAGATTGGGTAGATGAAGGTATTCAACAAAACGAAGGGGAAGGAGGACGGAGGAGGGTCACAATCAACCGACACCAGTTAGTGTTCTTTCTAGTTCAGATGATGATGATCAAGGTGGTAATGATGGTTGGCAAGATATTCCTGGTACTTATGGTAATGATGACGACGACGGTGGTAGGGGAGATGTTAGTAGGGGAACTGCGAGTGGTAGCCGACAATGGAGTGGAGTTGGTGGTAGCCAACAAATGGGTGGTTCTTACAATACTGGTACACAACACGATGGTGGTATGACATGGGCAAAAGGAGATGAAATCTACTATGCCACACAAGATATAGATCATGTTTATCGTCCGAGAATTATTGAACAACGGAGGCATTTAGACAACTTGACGAGATTCTCTAGTAGTGATGAGTATTCAAGCGGATACGATCCGCAACGTCTTGATGATCAACTACAGATTGTCTTAATTGTCATTAATTTTAATTTTTAGTTCTTTATTATAGTTGATTAAGTAAATATTCCTTTGCAATATTCAAGATTAGGATAGTTAGGTCTAGTGATGTCATGCTCTAATAATGTATTTTATGGAAAAAAATCTGTTTTATTTCATTAATATATATATATTTTAGCATATATTATATATTTTAGCATATATTATATATTATACGTATCCCAGCTTGTCGTACCCTAGTTTTTGGAAAAATCACGTGTCTCGTGTCGTGTCGAAACACGTATTACATGTCGAGTCCGTGCTTTATAGCTCTCAGCTATTTATACTAGAGATAAAAGAAGGCTAAAAAAAGGACAAATAAGAAAGAAAATAATAAAAATGATGTCCATGTCCTATGCTCTTGCATCAACAACGCCTGATTTGCTATACTGTGCTCTCCTTCAGCCTAGTTCGGGTGCAAAGCAACTGAAACTGTTCCGAATATTCTTTAATAGACATATATACCTGCTTGAGGCTTTGGACACGTGCAAATAGGTCCCTCTCGTAATTCTTGGGGAGGAAGGCAACCACCTTTTCTGCCTTTATGTGTTCCCAAGAAGTGATTGGATCCAAATCATTTGCTGTCCTGTTGTGTACCAATTGATCCCACCACACCAAGACACAACCCTCCAATTTTGCAGCAATATATTTGACACATTTATAGTCCCGGTATTCTTTTGAATCAAAAAAATACTCCATATATTTCAACCAATCCATAAACGCACCCGGATTCATTTTTCCATCAAACATATTCACATCCATATAAACATCACCATGCATAGCCTTACCAAATAATTTAAATTAAGTATTAAGACTGTCCTCCGTTAGTCCCCCACCCCGTAACAGATCCTCGGGATCCTCATCATAGTCCGTTTGGGCCCCTTGGGGCTGCTCTGAGGCTGCCCGACGTGGTTGTTTAGGGGGCTGATTTTTCAGGCCCATATTATGCGGTTTTTCCTTAGTCATTTTGAAGGGGCAATTGTTGTTCATGTGCCTTTTATTCCCGCACCCATGACACATGTTCGTGAGGTAGAAAGTAGAGGGGTGGGCCGCTATACCTCACACCGTGGTGTAAACCGTCACGGTAAGCCTCCATTCATTTGACCGGTCTATCATCGGCATACAACGAGCGACGAGTGAGTGGGATACCATCCTCTTCGCTAGCCTCTTCTCCGTCCACCCTCAATTTTAATGGGTCGGGCTGAATTGTTTGGACCCATTGTGACACATCTTTTTTGGCCCCTTTGTAACCCCACGACACCGATTGAGGGGTTGAATGAATAGAACTCGCTTTTTTCCGGTGTTTGTCAAATTTTTGAAGGGGCAGACCCTCAATAAGGATCACCACCTTCTTTGGGTGCCGGTTGTTTACCCAAGGCCTTTCCAATCGGGCTCGTTTCCAAGTCTTCATCTTTGCATTGAACACATCAAAGAGACTTTTATGCTATTTCGAAAGTCCCCTTGGACTGTTTTTTTTGGCCAAATTAGTCCGTTCTTCAAAAACGTCGTAAAAAATCATTTCGTTGGACCCATGGAGCTGGGATGCCCCACTCGCTTGCTGGGCAACCCTCGGGGTGGTGTCCGAGGGGCTGCTGTAGCAACCCCCATTTTCTCGCATAAAGGCTGTCCAGGCTCAATACGCCGAAGATGGCGCTTGTCGATCAATTAATACCATTCTCAGCACAACGCAATATGAATATTGTTAGTTTAAAAAACAGATACTTTAAACTTTATGAATATCTCATCGACAATAATGAACTCAAACCTACACCAACTAAAATAATAAATTTAACATTAAGTAAATATCACAACTCCAGCATAAGGTAAAGAAGAAATAAATAAATTTCAAGGTTATGCCCTTACAATGTTTCCCAATAATGGTAACTAACTCTGGTAGAATAACACCTATACTAGAGTCAATAATCTGGAACACTGCTGAGCACGAGAGATTGCAAGGCTGATACAACAACAGTCCTGCTATCCTTGTTTAGAAAAAACCTTGGGCGGGGGGACATTTATAATTTGGGTTAGAGCCTGAGGTGTGCAAGAATTAACTTATTTAATTTATGATTGAATAATACAGTCAATGCACAATAACTATTCCTCCTTCGTCACTCACATGCATATAACATCTTACCCCTCATCTAAATGTGACATGTCTCGCATCCCAAAAGTCCCAAATAATAACTACGACTATGTGTCAATTTAATAAAATGGTTAAATGATTAAAGTGTACCGACTACATTTAATTATCAATTTCCATAATTTCCCAGTCTCATAATTTCACATAAGAAGCATAAACATCTATTTTGAAATAAAGGATCACAATTTTAATTATGTCCACATTCTTAGACATTCCAATTTATCTCATATAAAGCTCCGGTAATTATATATATATATATAAAACACAAGGGCTTCTACCGTTGGTGTTTGATTCGTGCTTTATCGGCAAGTCCGGATGAATTCCTTATCCTAAGCGGACATCACAAAACACACACAAGTTGGGGGCATCGCTACGCAGGACACTTGTACACTGCCCATACCCAGCGGTGATACAGGAACGGTCAGCGCCAACACCCACCTCTCGTGGGTGGAGCCTCCAATTAGTACCTATAAGGCCTACACAACGTCAAGCCCACCGTTGCCGACGTGTGGTACGCAGCCCGAACGCGCGAACCCCCGAGCCGATAGGACCGTCCATTGGTATGTCCACACAAATAATAGTACACATTATTATCCCATATAATATGTATAGGTAATTACTCTATATTTAACTTAAAGTCCCACTAAAATTTACAACATTTCCATTTATTAATAATTTACCATCTAATAAATTATAAATTTTCATCCTACAAAATAATTACTTAAGCTCTAGTTATTTGTAATTATTTTAAATTAAGTGTGGGCACACCATTTATTTAACTCACTACTTATAATTCCTCCTTTTTAATTAAACTGTTTCTCCTAACAGTATGCTAAAAATTTATTATAAGGAATTTAAACCAAAATAAGGGACGAGCTACTGTAAGGGACTTATGCAAAACCTATGCAAATTCTTATTCAAAACCCATGCAAACTCGCAGAAGAAAGCAAAGTCAAAATCCCCTTGCGTCGCTCAAACGACCACTGGGATCGTTCGCGCGACATGTGAAGTCGCTTGAACGATTTCCCAGGTCGCTTGAGCGACCTCCTCCTTCTTCCCCACTTCACCTTTCACTTACAGTGCTTCCCAGATTTACATATTTTCAATCGAGAAACTGTATAAACGAAACCCACCAAATTAATTATACTGTAGTCTACCTCCACATCCCCAATTAGTCCACAATTTATGTACGTTCTAGACCTACATGAATCATATATCTTCCAAACTTACACCCATTAATTAAATTCGCAGTTGGGGTTATTCATTATGGATTTGTACCAATTTCAGTCCACAAATTTACCAAACACATCCTCTACATTGGGTTATTCAATTATCCCCAAGCAATTATCAAAAGCTTAAGGAAATCTAACATCAATATCCAGATTTTCGATACCTAATTTCTGGGATAATCTCTACATATTAATCGATCCTCTACATGTGTTGTTCATCATCAAATCAAAGACATTAAGCCCTAAATCCCAGAAATTTAAAGGGGATAATTTATAATGTATCAAGAAATAAATTTTAAACACAAATTAAGCAAGAGAATTCTTGCCTTTAATGTTGTAGAGGAGAAGCCTTTTGAAAACTCCCTTGTATTCCCCTTTGTTCTTATCCTTTTTTTTTTCTTTTTTTGGTATATATCCCTTTTTTTTCCTGTGGCGGCTAATCTAGGTTTTCTCTAATGTAGTGGGGGAGTGGTTTACCCCCACTTAAACACTTAATTAGTGCTAATCCCGAGTTGGGCCTAAAGTTCAACTTTTGGACCCCCAAATGGACCCGAATCCATAACCCGACTAGCTCGAAAGTTCCCCAACTTATATACCTATGATCCGGGACCATTTCTAAATATTTAAAATACTAAACCGAGTCTCTAACGCTTCCCAAAACGCGCCCAATTATTTTATATTACTTAGACATTTTTAATATGTTCCAACGACACGTGTTCGCAAATTTATTTATGTGTGATTTATTTTTCACTTGCAAACCCATTATGTCCAGTTGAGTTCTGTCTTTATGTTATCATGAATGATTGTCTATTTAAAAAAAAATTAAAATTTTTACTCATCTAAATTTAAATTCATTCGATTTTATTTATTCCCAAATTAATATTAAATTAACGAATTTAATTTAGTCGAAATATTTTATTCTAAAATTACAGGGTATTACAGCTGCGACCTTTCTCTGTCCTCATTCGGCCTGCTATGACTCTCGCGGGGGCCCCACGCACCTCGTGGAGGCCGCCACTGTTGTCTTTGGCCTCGGTCGACAACCCCTGTTGGTGGCAGCGTTGCTGTGATGGTGGGGGTGCGCGTCGGTATTGCTGGTGTAGGCCATGGCCCCCATCGACTTCCATTTTTTCGAATATCTCGTTGATGTGACTCTGCCGTTGTTGGATACTTTCGACTCGAGCCGCCATGTTAGATAACATGAAGTGGATGTTTTTGGAGACATCCTTGCATTTTCATTTACATGCACACGGATAGTACACACGCTAGGGTTTTGATTATCAAGAGCGAACCTCGTTATGATATCAATTTGATGTGAAACGCAGTGAAAATATTAAAAATAAACAAATCTCTCCAATTTCTAAAAACTCAAAATATCATTAATGGCAAAAGTGACTACAAGATTTATAGACTGCCTAAGACTTGGGGAGCAAGTGTCCTTATAAGCTAGGAGTCGTTTTCCAATTAAAAAAAACTAAAAGATAAATTACTAATAATTAAAAGAACGTGCTGAAATAAAATTGGAAAAAAAGGAAAAAAAGAAAAGCCCCCCATGAATGGAACTGTGATGCGCGTCGCAAATATCCGCAACAAATACAATGTGAATTTACCCATGTAATTGACTTTTTTTTCCCTGCAATTTAACATAGAGAGGTACAAAAACTTAATTAAAATGTTATGAGATGAACACTATGACAGGGTATTTTTCAAATAATATTTGAATATAGAAAAAAAAAATACATTTGAAAACAGAAAATTTTGTTGTAAAACTCACACCAAATAACAGTGTATTTTGCATTTAATCATTTAAAATGATTTTTCTGATTTCATCAATATATAGCTTACATACACAGCCCAAAAAAACAGAAAAGAGATGAAAAAAATAAAGGAAAAGCTAAAAAAAAAAAAAAAACAGAAAAACGTTGACAACTATGGTGTCAACCACCACCCTATCACTCTTTGCCTTATCTTTTTGTTAAAGCGTTGTTGTCAACAAATGTTATAACCCGGGCAGTTATAACATTGAATTAGATTGTTAGAAACAAATTCATCGCAAGTCCTCAAATATGGGTTGTATCCTAGGTGGGATGGCAAACCCACCGAATAGAATGCTCTAGTAACCTCAACATTCATTTGCTCCCGACCCCCATGTTACATGCTTTCTCAAGGCAGCAGCAGCCCCATGTTTTGCTTGAAATTGACTACTTGAGTGAAAAATATTGGAATAGAGAATGAGAGAATGTGAGAGGGGTTTGGATTATTTAGTTTGGGGTTCTTTGAGCTTATTTTAAGTGGGCCATTTTTTAATTTTTAATTTTGGGTCTATTTTAATTGGATCAATTATTTTTATTTTGAGCTATTATAAGTGGATTTACTTTTATTTTTTATATTTTTTAAGTGGACCAGTTTTTTTTTAATTTAATTTAATTTATTTTTGGGGTATGTTTTAAGTGTCTAAACGATAGTTGTTAAATCATGATACATCGTGTATCGAAAACCCTGTGTATCGTGAATCGTATTGCGATACGTATCGTACGATACGGCTCAAAAAATAAATAAAAATATAGAGAACACTTTACAATCAATTATATAACATAATAAGATTCAAACTTGTAATTTCTCCACAAGTCATATCAAAAAGAGAATCCACAAGTCATATTTAGATATACTAAGTAACTATTAAGGTATCGTCATGGTGTCATCCTCAACTATGATGATGATACCTTAATAATATCCAAAAAATAATAACTGAAATCCAAAATATATCCAATAAAGTCATCATCTTCATCACTCCTCTAATTATTCCTAAATCCTAATCCTCCTCCTCATCATCAATGCTTAGTTCATTATCATCATCGTCTTCATCATCATCTTCTACAACGATTCTCTCCTCTTTCTCTTTGACCCTCCTCCTCTTTCTCCTCCTCCTCGTCATCATCAATAACTTCAATATCATCCTCATTAACACGAATTGATTTCCCTTTCCTCCTAGCATTCAAGTTCCTTGGTCCTATATGAGAAAAACATGTAAAAATATATATTAATTACTTCATCTTGATGTAGTTTATTACTAGTTACTTTTGTTAATAGTTCTAAAATAAATATACTAAAAAATCATACATTGCATCCGTTTGTTACTACTTCCTTCTTCCTCTTGGAAGCATTCATGCACATCCATCCACGAGTGGTCTTCGGAAAGACATGGATCTTCCTTCTCGGTTATCCAGTCATCATCGGAATCCATATCCGGTATTGGATCATATGTTTCACCCCTTTGTTGTCGCTTCAATAGTCTCATCTCAAGTTGAATGTTGTACTTGACAAAGACGAGCATTCAATCTTTGTTGCTCCAAACGATTTCTTTTCTTTAAGTGCACGTGGTCAAACGTGCTCCAATTTCGCTCACATCCCGTGGCACTACAAGTGGAGCTTAGCACTCTTATTGCCAACAGTTGGATACCAAAATAATTTTTTTCTTCTAAATCAATGAGGGGAATGAGGTGAGCCGAAGAAGGATACCAAAATAAATTTTTTCTTCTATTTTTCAACTTTTCTCCGGCCAAAACATAAGTCGACGCATTATCGGTAATTACTTGGACCACATTCTCTTCCCCTATCTCCTAATCAAGCGAATCAAGTAATTAACATAGTTTGTCAGCATCCTTTACAAAGAAGGAAGTATCCAAGGATTTGAGGAAAACCGTTCCACGAGGGCTATTCACAAGGAAATTAGTTAAGGACCTTGATTTCTCATCGGTCCATCCATCTGGCATAAGAGTGCACCCTGCCCTTTTCAATTCTTGTTGATGTTTTTCCAAATTTGCTTCAACATTTTCAACTTCCTAACCCTTGTCTTATGTTAAGACGGAGGCTTTAGCCCCTTCCCATAATCACCAATTGATTTTACCATCTTTGTAAACAAGGGGCTTTTTACTACATTAAAAACTATACCATTTCCATAAAAAAACCCTACAAATGTCACCAATTACCGGGCCCCTCTTTTTTAACATTGCATTTATAGTTGTTTGTCTTACAAACCTTGTTTTTTCTTCCCTTTAGTGACACATGCATCCATAGTTCCCTTCTTCGCTTTTTCAAAATTTTCCTGTACTTCAAACTCCTCTTTTTCACCCTCATTTTGTTGCCCACCTTCTTCATTATACTCCTCATTTACTCCTAAAATGTTTGCAAATTTTTTTCTAACATCTTCGGGGCATTGCATACATTTTTTGGCATCTTTCCCCGTACCGGCAAGATGATGCTTCATTCTAAAAATCCCACTCATTTGCGTCATTACAAAAATTACATCTTAAATGCAATCTATTATCATTCACTTTTTCACAATAATCCCATGTGGGGTCAACCACAACTTTTCTCTTTTGTTTAGTCATTTCCTAAATAAATAAAGAGGAACAATAATTAAATAAACTTGTGAGTTCTTTCTTTTTGTGAATTTTCGAAACAAATCAAGAACCCAAGCATGTCGGTATATGTAAACGGTTACCTCATTTGCTTTGTTAACGATGTCATGAAAAATTGGTAGATCACCTATATCACTTAGCATTAAATCAATGAGGTGAGCTGAACAAGGAGACCAAAATAAATTTTTTCTTTTGTTTTCCAACTTTTCTCTGGCCAAAGCATAAGCCAACGCACTATTGGTAATTACTTGGACCACATTCCCCTCCCCTATCTCCTCAACAAGCGAATCAAGTAATTCACATAGTTTGTCGGCATCCTTTACAAAGGAGGAAGTATCCAAGGATTTGAGAAAAACCGTTCCACGAGGGCTATTCACAAGGAAATTAGTTAAGGACCTTGATTTCCCATCGGTCCATCCCGTCGTCTTCCATTCTTGTTTATATTTTTCCAAATTTGCTTCAATATTTCAACTTCCTTCTTTAAGTAAGTAACCCTTGTCTCATGGTAAGATGGAGGCTATAGCCCCTTCCCATAATCACCTATTGATTTTACAATCTTTGTAAATAAGGGCTTTTTACTACATTAAAAGCTATACCATTTCCATAAAAAACCCTACAAATATCACTAATTACCGGCCCCCTCTTTTTTAACATTGCATTTATTGTTGTTTGTTTTACAAAACCTACAAATATCACTATTGGGGGCTCATACTATCTTGCCTATAGCCAAGGTCGGCCCTGCAATATTAGGAAATGATTACATTGTTTAACAATAAGACTTTTGTCTTAAGATAAAAAAAGCATGTTCGAATCTCATTGTAAACCTGTTGTTAGAAGAATATTAAAATAAAAAGGACAAAAAGCAAGAATATGTAAAAAAAAAATAGAATTTTCAGCTACATTTTTTTATGTAAACATTATCTATAATATACTCGTTAAAATTGATTGATTGATTACTACGAGTGGCCAATTGCCTTAAAAAAAACTCGCTAGAGACTAAATTCAACAAATAACTAATTGATAAATCACCTAGATAACTGAGGACTTGTAATGTAAATGTACTATTAAAACACTTTACCGAACGTGTTATTTTTAGTAAAATATTAAATGGGGCGAATGTCAGAGTAGGGCTTTATATATATATATATATATATATATATATATATATATATATATAGAGAGAGAGAGAGAGAGAGAGAGAGAGAGAGAGAGAGAGATTCACAAGTGAACCAAAATAATGAACATTTTAATGAACCTAATAAAACATTAAAAAATAACCCTTAATTCCTTGTTGTAATTGCTCCGCGCCAGCGGCAACTGACTTGCGTGTGATACGTTTGTTTTTTAATATGTACCCCCCTACCTAAATGCCTTTTATATTAAAAAAAACATTAATCCCCGAGAAAAACAACCTTGCGGCCAAGCTCCAAATAAAGGTTAAGTACAGATTCGTGGTATTTCATGGAATGGTCGTAGGAAAATAAAGGTTAAGGCCGCCGGAGTTTGGGTATGTTGGGTCGGAGAACAGGTGGGTCGCGATCTGGGTTGGGTTGTGTTTGAAATGGGTTAGATTAGAGGTGGTAATGGGTTGTTGCCATGGCTGGACTTTGGACAGTTCAAATCGGGTAGGAGGAGGAAAAAGGTAGATCGTGTATTGGGTTTAAAGTGAGTTCCGAGTTCGGACTGGATTGTGAGTCCAGCGCTGCTATGGAGTTGATGGGTATGGCTCTGGGTTGGATTCGGTTTTGAGGGTTATGGGTCTGGTAGATTGGAGGTTTGGGTCGAGGTGGCAAGGCAAAGTTGGTCGGAGATTCGGGTTGCATCCGGGTTATAGAGGTTTGCGGGAGTTGTTTTTGGTCACGGGTCAGGTGCGGTTGGGTCGCATCCGGGTTTAAGAGGGGTGTGGGGGTGGGGTGGGGGGTAAGGTTTGGTAGGGGTGTGTGTATATTAAAAAACACGCGTCACACGAGTGTCCCCATTGCCGCTGGCGCAGAGCAATTACAACAAGGAATTAAAATTAATTGAGTAATTTTTTAATGTCTTATTAGGTTCATTATTTTGGTTCACTTGTGAACCCCTCTCTCTCTCTCTCTTTATATATATATATATATATATATTTTTAATATACATTTTCAGAGTAAGCTCAAGGCTTGAAATTTAGGGTGTGTTTGTTTTTTTTAATCTGAATATGAAGTGTGGAAGGAATATGAATTTGAAGTATGAAATCTGAATATAATTTTTTTTTTGTCTGAATAAAACCTTTGAATGAATGTATTTAATCTTAGTTCAGATTTAGTGTTCACATTCAGATGCAATATTACCTCTGAATCTGAAGTGTGAATATTAATAACTAACCTCTTAATATTTTTGAAAAACGAACAACTTTTGGCACCTCTAAAGTATGCAGATTTAAAAACAAACAATACCTTACTCACAAAAGGATTACACTATGGGACCCACTAATTGATTCTCTTATCAATTTCAAGCCAACCCCAAAACAAAAAGCCCAAATTGGTTTGTTGGAACCAATTATCTAACAAAGGATGTCATAAAACAATAAACATTTTAAAAATCCATATAATAAAAAAATGGTGTTTAAACGGGTGTTGTGCAGGACCGAATAATATTAAGAATTCCATATAGCATTTTCTGTCAATTCGTAATTTTATTATCCTTTAATCTGTACAGTTTATTATAATGGGAATGGACACCATGCTGCATAGGACCAAATAGTTCACTAATACATAGAGTTTGACTTGGTTTTCAAATGCATGGTATGTGTTATTGCCAAAAGTACACTTTTCGTAAAAATATTTTAAAAAATCATTAGATGTAGCTTAAAATTTATAAATACATTAACGATCAGCGTGCTACAACTCTGAGTATATTGGGCATGATCTAGCGAAAATGAAAGTAAACAAAAATACATTTATGTCATCGGGTTTCTTCTAAACATCATAAAGACCGATACAAACCGAATGGCTAGGATACATTGCTATTTTTGTTACAAATAATGGAATACGTATTTTTTAGGGTCGTACTGTATCATTTTGTACAATATGTATGATACTAACGATTATGCCAAGTTGTAACTTTTTGACATGCTTCGATCCCCTAATTCCTTTCCTTGCGTGATACCTTATACCTAGTCATAAAAAGTGGTACATGATGCCTTTTATCTCTAACTGGCTTTGCAATTTAATCATACACTGAATGCCGAACAATTGGCGTTCTCTGTGTCTTTCTGGAAATGGATTCACTTCTCTTTTGATCCAGACTCATAACAATCATCCGATACTAAAGTATAGGTTGTTTGTTGAAATCACTCCCAGATATGTCTTCCATAGTCATGCTTCTTGTTGCAAGTGTCCCTTAGGGTTGAAATTACTAAAGTGATGAGTGGGGATTGTTAAACTTTTTAAGGAGGTGACCCCTATAAGGACGACCTCAATGGCTGGGGAGAGGGAGTTAGCACAAAAGGTGGTGATGTTTTGGATGGATGGATGTAACTCGCAAACGTGTGATGAAACAACGAAATAAAATGCACCCCAAAACGTCATTTCGAGCTCGGTGGAGTGTTTCTGAGTTGGGGCAACGATCTTGGCAGGACCCAAAACAACCTTAGGAGCTCTATTGCTTGAAATACAAATTGACCCTATATGTAATAACTCAAGTTGGAACCAGTATGATATTATCCACCTTGGGCCTAACGACCCTCAAGCCACAGTAGCCAGGCAGTACAAGAGTCATCATGTACATACTGAGGTATTACAATCCACCCCACTTAGGAGCCCGGCATTCTCATTGGCACACTTCCTTCCTGATGGACTTTGGCTCTGATGCCATATGTAACAACCTAGGTCCGGCCCAGTATGATATTGTGACTAACGACCCTCTTGGAAGGCAAATCAACCATGCCCCCAAAAGGCCTCATACCTGGTAGACATTGATACACACATATGTAACACATCTTTTACCTGCCTAGGCGAAGTGGGTTGTAACTAGCTACAGTAGGCAGCGAGTGCTGGAGAGTCACTGATATGCCCAAGTGTAACCTCGGCCCAGAGATACCAACCTCGGCCGAGATGAGGGCCGAGACATTGATCGACTCTATGTAGGCCATGTGCCCCCGATATCATTCCTCGGCCAGACCAACCTCGGCCCAGGCCGACACTACCACCTACTCTTCCAATGGACACTGCGCGCATCACATGCATCAACAGCATCCTCATGTACCTGGGTATAGCAACCTCGGCCGAGAGTAGGCCGAGGTGATAAGGAGCCTTGGTAACTTTCAACATGGAACCAGTCCTACCTCGGCTTGGGCCGAGGTGACAAGAAGCATTAATAATCGTCAGCATGCTATATGTCCAACCTCGGCTGGGGCCGACCCCAGCATAATGTCTCGGCTGAGATCAGGCCGAGACTCCCTATGACACATCTCGGATTGAACGGACATCAAGCCTTTACAGCTCGGCCTCTCCCAGGCCGAGGTCATCCATCAATATGGCGGCCGAGCATCTGTTGACATTTGGATAAGGATACATGGGCACAAATCAGTTGTAACAAGATTATTCTCCACACATGGGGAGAATATTTCATCATCATTCCTTACAGGTGACAGTGACAGATGGCACTCCCACATTGGTGAGGATATCACACTCATGCTCATTGCATGCATGGGGGGTACACTACACCCCCTTGGTACTATATATAGGGGTCATCCCCTACCTTGCAAAAGGACCCCCAGCTATTCAACCCTAGCTAAAACTCTGTCTAAATATACAGTAGAGAGAGAAAGCTTGAGAGAATTGTATCCATGGCCATTAGTGCCTTCATTCAGTGATATTACTCACACACTCACAGTGGACGTAGGCCAGATTCGCTGAACCACCTATATTCCGGTGTTGATTCCTCATATCCTCATCTCCTTCTCTTATCTCTCTATATAACTGTGCTGCCATTGTTATTCCTATATTGAGCTTGAAAACACCTTACCTGGTGGTGCTGATTCTTAGCATCATCATTTTGGCGCCGTCTGTGGGAAGCGAGAAGCTATCTCTTCCTCTTTTTCTGCTTAACCTCATCGGAGACTCTGGTGGTGAACCAGGAACCACCCCTTGTGTGGAGCTGTTTCACCATTGAAAGAGGTCCTTTAAGGTATTAAACTCACTTGCTGCTCAAGCTCTTTATTGTTAACACATGGCACCAGAATCACCACCGCCTCTTCCGCCGCCCGGAGGTGGAGGGGCTAGCTCCAGTCAGGCTCCTCCCCAGTCCGAAATGGCGGAGGTAGCAGCAGCCTTGAAATCTTTAGCTGCAACACAACAAGCCATGAAGGAGCAATTTGCCCAGCTCAGCCAAACCATGATGATGAGGCCACCAGGAGTCTCACCGGACATGATAACTCCGGCGGCAGTTCAGCCTCATCCTGACGCCAGGGGACCACCCCAGGCTCCCATGAAGGACCAACCTGCGCCCCAGCGGAGGAGGGACGTTGCTGACCCTAGGCGCTTGCGCCTGGGGAGGCAGGGAAACCCTTGCCCAGAGGACAGGTATGATGACCTAGAAGCTGAAGAGGCCCCGGAAGACTGCTGGGAGCCGTATGAGGTGTCAGATAACACTGTACGACCTCTTAGGCAGAGTCAAGGATGTGTCGGCCGAAGAAGAGAAGAGGCCCAACGAAGAGGGTCGGCCTTCGAGAGGCTGGGCCCAGTGAATGACCTAAGACAGAGGCTATCAAGGTCGAGGAGCGCAGCAGGCTCTCAGAGAGGAGGTAGGCAAGGTCGGCCAGACGAAGGCCGACCCTGTGGAGGAAGAGCCAGGGAACAGGAAGAGGTCAATAGTCAACGTGTTGTGGCTGGGGAACCCTCTGTCCATCGCAGGGAGGTGGCAGGGGATAACCTCGGCCAAGTTGATGACAGAAGACCCTGGAATGATTCTATCCAACGCCTTGAGGAGAAGATATGAGACCTCATTAAAAGCAGGGACCCATTGCAGAGGGGTTACTCAGAGGGCTCCCCATTTGTGGCTAGGATAGTGGGGTTCCCAACCCCAGCCAAGTTCAAGCCTCCTACAGTGACTCCTAAGTATGATGGCAGCACTAACCCTGTGCATCATATCGAGATGTACCAGTCGGCAGCAGACATCTACTCGATCCCTGATGAGATGAAGTGTAGGGCCTTCTCAGGGACCTTGACAGGGGCAGCTCATAGTTGGTTCACCTCCCTTTCGAAGAACTCAATTGAGAACTTCAAAGGCCTGGCTGAGCAGTTCATCCACAACTTCTGCTTTGGGGTAAGACCCCAAAAGAAGACTACCCACCTGCTATATGTCAAACAGGCTAAGGGTGAAAGCCTAAGAGACTACATAGCAAGATTCAACAAAGAGAAGTTGGAGGTGGAAGATTATGAAGAAAGCATAGCCATGACCGCCCTTATAGGAGGCCTCCAGAAGGGAAAGCTACTGTGGAAATTGGCGGAAGACCCCCCAGGTCTATGGCAGAGCTGCTGTCCACTGCAGGGAAGGTGATGAATGCGGAAGAGGCAATGGCAGCCAAGTATGAGGAGGAGAACCGCGGCAGCACGGGAAAGTCCCAAGGCAAGAAAGAGGGGAAGAAGAGGTCAGGTGATGACAAGTTTGCTCATTACACCCCTCTGACTGTGAGCTGTGAGCACATACTCAATGAGATTAAGACTGACCGGTCTCTGAGGTGGCCTGAGAAACTGAAGGCCCCGCCACATAAGAGGAACAAAAACCTATGGTGTGAGTTCCATCAGGATCACGGCCATGTCACAGACAGATGCTTCGCTTTGAAGGATGAGATTGAGAAGATGCTGAAGTCTGGAAAGCTGAGGAAGTATGTGGATGGTAAGGCTCCGAAGGGTGGAAGAGAGGACCCTAAGAAGAGAAGAAATGACAGGTGCCGTGGCGATGTCCCGGCTAGGAGGCATGATGATTCAGAGGGAGATGATGAAGACGACCCGGATCTCCCGCCAAAGGATGACAACACCCCAATGAAGAGGGTCGGTATGATCTCCTTTGGTGTTAGCACCATATGTGGGGGATTTGTAGGAGGTGGCTCTGAGGTAGCCGATAGGAAGGCCCATGTAGCAGAGGCTAGGTCAGTGGTCAAGACCGAGGTTGTGAATCTAACGTCTTCCGATGCCGTGCAGAAGAGGAAGAAGGTTGACATGGACACCCTCGTAGTGGGGTTCTCCAGACTCGACTTCAAGGGCATCTTAGCCCCCCATGATGACCCTCTGGTCATAACAACAAGGGTACATGGGTGCGAGGTAGGGAGGATCCTCATAGACGGGGGAAGCTCAGCAGACGTGATGTTCTGGCCTTGTTTCAAGAGCCTGGGTCTTAGCAGGGCAAGGCTGGTGCCCTATCATCACCCATTGATAGGCTTCAGTGGTGAAAAGGTGCACCCCTTAGGCATGTATGAAATGGATGTACGGATGGGGGATGAGTGGCCTAAGAGGCTGACCAAGAAGATAAACTTTTTCGTCATGGATGAAAACGTTTTCTCGGCCTACAACCTCATCGTAGGAAGGGTGGCCCTCAAAGAGTTTGAAGCCGTGCCGTCTACGGTCCATCAGATGCTAAAATTCCTGACTCCTTATGGAGTAGGGGAAGTGCAAGGGGACCAGACCACGACGCGGGAGTGTTACTTCAACTCGGCCTAAGAGAGAGAGGCCCATAAGAGAGCAACCGCCACTTACAGCATTGACACTCTTGACCCGAGAGACGAAACAAAATTGAAGAAGGGCGAGGCCGCGGAAGAGGTAGAATCCATCGTCCTCAATGAGGACGAGCCGGAAAAAACTGTCCAGGTCGGTAAGGCCCTAGAGCCAGGGATCAAGGAAGAGCTGGTAAAATTCCTCAGAAGGAGACAGAGTGTCTTCGCATGGAGTCACGCAGACATGCCTGGTATCGACCCTGAGGTCATGAGCCACAAGCTCAACGTAGACAGAGATGCCAGGCCGATCAAGTAGAGGCGAAGAGTGTACTCCAGGGAGAAGTATGATGTCATCCGGGAAGAGGTAAAAAAGTTGGAAGAGGCTGAGTTCATAAGAGAGGTCACCTACCCGGAGTGGCTCTCAAATGCAGTTATCGTGCCTAAGGCCAATGGGAAGTGGCGAATGTGTGTAGATTTCACTGACCTGAACAGGTCTTGCCCGAAAGACAGCTATCCCTTACCTAGGATAGACCAGATGGTGGACGCAACGGCAGGGCACGAGCTCATGAGCTTCATGGACGCTTATTCAGGCTACAACCAAATCTTCATGGATGCTGAAGACTCTGAGAAGACAGCCTTCATTACTGACAAAGGGACGTACTGCTACAAGGTGATGCCCTTCGGTCTGAAAAATGCGGGGGCAACATATCAACGTCTTGTCAATAAGATGTTCGAGGAGCAAATAGGTAAGACCATGGAGGTGTATGTGGATGATATGCTAACGAAGAGCCTGAAAGCCTCCACTCACATAGCGGACCTTGAGAAGACCTTTGACGTCATGGACTCGTACAGAATGAAGCTCAACCCAGCGAAGTGTGTCTTCGGGGTAGGAGCCGGGAAGTTCCTGGGGTTCATCGTTAATCAGAGGGGGATTGAAGCAAACCCTGAGAAAATCAAGGCTTTGCTCGACATGAAGACTCCTAGGAGTATCAAGGATGTCCAGAGACTCACAGGAAGAGTGGCAGCCCTTAACAGGTTTGTTTCTAGGGCAACGGACAAGTGTCTTCCATTCTTTAAAGTCCTAAGAAAGGCATTCCAGTGGGACGAAGAGTGTGAAAAAGCCTTCAACCAACTCAAGTCCTACCTAGGGTCTCCCTTATTGCTGTCTCGGCCCATCACGGGGGAAAGGTTGTTTGTGTATCTGGCAGTCTCTGAATCAGCCATCAGCGCGGCCATCATACGGGAAGAGGATGGAATCCAGAGGCCTGTGTACTTCAACAGTAAGGCTCTTCAAGGGTCTGAACAGAACTATCCCCGAATGGAGAGGTTGGCTTATGCCCTGATACACGCCTCAAGGAAGATGAAGCCTTACTTCCAAGCTCACTCCATGGTAGTCCTCACTGACTCCCCACTAAGGCAGGTTCTGCACAAGCCTGAGAAGTCCGGAAGATTGATGACCTGGGCTATCGAGCTAGGAGAATATGATCTTACCTACCAGTCTAGGACAGCCATCAAGGGGCAGGCCCTCGTAGACTTTGTCGCAGAGTTCACCTGGGAAGAGGCCGATAGAGGTTTGGAAGAGGCCGAGACAGAGAAAGGCTTAGATGACGGCGAAGAGACGAACCGTAGTGTCTTCCGAGATTCGGAAGTGACTGCACCAAACGTCTTCCGAGGCCGAGAAGAGGTCGTCCCAGGCAGAACCCGGAGCAGAGTGGAAGAGAACGAAGAGGATCGATACCTCTTCAAGAAAGGGGTTATGAGAGAAGGGGTCTTCTCATCAGATGAAGACGTATGGAGCCTCTTCGTTGATGGCTCTTCTTGTGAC
Source organism: Sambucus nigra (assembly GCA_949130495.1). NCBI lineage: Eukaryota > Viridiplantae > Streptophyta > Magnoliopsida > Dipsacales > Adoxaceae > Sambucus > Sambucus nigra. The sequence continues at coordinate 159,805,843 of OX422217.1, forward strand.
AGTGGAAGTGGCGCGGGGCTAGTACTCTCGGCTCCAGATGGCGCCAACATTGAATACGCCTTGAGATTCAACTTCCAGGCCTCCAACAACGAGTCTGAGTATGAGGCCATGATAGCAGGTCTCTTATTGGCAACAACTCTTCAAGTAAAGCGACTCCTACTCCATAGCGACTCAAGGTTAGTTGTCAATCAAGTGTTGGGGGTATACGAGGCCAAAGACGAAAGGATGGCCAAGTACTTGAAGAAGGTAAGAGGGTTGTTGGAGTATTTTGAAGAAGCAAAGCTGAAGAGAGTGCCTCGGCTGAGCAACAACCACGCTGATGCATTGGCAAGGCTGGCCTCGGCAATGAAGACAGAATTGGGAAGGACCATTCCAATCGAGGTCTTAGGAAAAGCAAGCATTGAGGAGGACGAGGTATGTAGCCCTTGTCACAATGTGAACCTTGGAGACTCATGGATCGACCCGCTCGTCAGATACCTAAGAGATGGAGAGCTACCTGAGTCCAAGATGGAAAGGAGAAAGATGAGGTACAGGGCTGCCAAGTTTTCAATAGTAGGAGACGTCCTGTACAAAAAGGGGTTTCTATTGCCTCTCCTCAGATGTGTGCATCCTATGGAAGTACCCCAGGTCTTACAGGAGGTTCATGAGGGTTCTTGCTCTAGCCACATAGGGGGAAGACCCTTAGCCAAAAGGATCATCACTCAGGGATACTGGTGGCCTACCTTGTCTAAGGACGCTGCAGACTATGTGAAGAGGTGCGACAAATGTCAAAGGTTCGCCACCATCCCTCATCAACCTCATCAGCCTATGATGTCAATCTCTTCTCCATGGCCATTTGCGGTATGGGGAATTGACTTAGTAGGACCTTTGCCAAGAGCTGTCAACAACTATAGATTCTTGATAGTTGCCATTGACTACTTTTCAAAGTGGGTGGAGGCAGAACCAATGATAACAATTACAGAGCAGAAGACCTTCCAGTTCATTTGGAAGAACATCATATGCAGATATGGCCTCCCGAACACCCTCATCTCAGACAATGGGACCCAGTTCAAGAACTCCTCCTTAGAAAAATATTGCCTAAGAGTGGGGATTAAACAGTTCTTCTCATCTCCTGGCCGACCTCAGGCAAATGGCCAGACCGAGGTCACTAACAGAACTATCTTGGACGGAATCAAGAAGAGGTTAGAAGATGCGAAGGGTAGATGGACAGAAGAGGTCTGCGCAGTGTTATGGGCTTACAGAACCACAACAAGGACACCAACAGGAGAAACCCCATTCATGCTGGCACATGGCTCAGAGGCCGTCATACCAACGGAGGTAGGACTGCCGACTCATCGGATTCAGACCTACAACCCTGACAGCAATGGGGTAAAGAGAAGGCTAGACCTGGATCTCATCGAAGAAAGAAGGGAAGACGCAGAGGTCAGAAAGGCAGCCTACCAGCAGAGGGCAGCGAAATTCTACAACCAGAGGGTGAAGTCAAGACCCATTGCAGTGGGAGACCTAGTGCTAAAGAAGACACTACAGAAGGCAAACAAGAGACACCCAAACTGGCATGGCCCCTACAAAGTAACGGAAGGGGTTGTGCCTGACACTTACAGGCTAGAAAACCTAGAAGGAGAACCCTTCACTAACCCATGGAATGCTGACCATCTCAAGAGATATTACATATGATGTTGCATAGAATTTTACGTAAATGTACTGTCTTACTGAGAAGAGGTTATTAATAAAGATCAGTTTCCATATCCGTTCTTGCTTCATTATTAGATCAGAAGTTTATTGTGGGGACGAGGTCTGAGCTCAGACACCTTAGCAGAGACCTCAGACTCTTAACATTATTAACTTGGTGACTTATTATGGGGATAATCTCTTAGGTGACGACCTCAGACCCTCTTAACATCACTCGGTGGTGACGAGGTCTGAGCTCAGACACCTTAGCAGAGGACCTCAGACTCTTAACATCATTAACTTGGTGACTTATTATGGGGATAACCTCTTAGGTGATGACCTCAGACCCTCTTAACATCACTCGGTGGTGACGAGGTCTGAGCTCAGACACCTTAGCAGAGGACCTCAGACTCTTAACATCATTAACTTGGTGACTTTGACTTATTATGTCACCTTAGCAGACGACCTCACTCTTAACATCATTAACTTGGTGACTTACTATGGGGATAACGTCTTAGGTGACGACCTCAGACCTTCATAACATCACTCGGTGGTGACAAGGTCTGAGCTCAGACACCTTAGCAGACGACCTCAGACTCTTAACATCATTAATTTGGTGAAAACTATTATGAGGAATACCACAATACAAAATAAGAGAAGAGATTGCCATACAAAATAAGAGAAGAGATTGCCATTCAGAAAAAGGAAGAGATCATATAGCATTCAGAGGTGTTACAAATTACAAGTTCAGTTACAAGCTACAAGTTAAAAATTACAAGTTACAAAATACAAATTTGTTACAAGTTAAAGGTCTGAGGGGGGAGCATTGACAGTCTCGGCTGGGTTGACTTGATCAGCGTTGGTCACCTCAGCCACATCATCAGCAGGGTCAGTCCCTCCGAGCTCAGTCCCTCCCAGAGTAGCAGTCTCACCAGGGGCAACAGCCTCGTCTTCTACCTCTTGAAGAGCCTGTGCGAACTGAGGGTCGGTAAAGCCGAGACCCACAAGATCAGAGGCCTTTAGAGTGCCAACCTCCTTCCCTCGGACTTCAGCCCATCTGGTAGTGGCCTTGATACCTCTTTCAAGATATTCAAAGCCAAAACCAACGAACTCGTCTGAACCTTTATAGTTGGAAATTATTCTGGGAGTGGCATCCTCAAGGGCAGCTTTGACAACCGCGCTGACCTTCTGTTGAAGAGCATCATCTTTGGCCTTCAGGGCTTTAGCGTGAAGAGAGGCATCTTTCTCCAAGCCCTTGACCTTATTCTCAGAGGTCTGTAGCTCTGACTTCAGACGGTCTACCTCGGCATTCAGGGCACTCTCAACCTTCTCGGCATCTTGCCCCTTCTAGATAAGGGGCAACTTCCTCATGGCCCAGTTCGATAGCTGATACATGGCAATCACTCCCTGCACATTTAATGAAGAGGTTAAGCAGGAGAAAAGTCAGACGTTGCACTTGTAAAAATTTGACAAAGGAACAAATCATACCTGTACGGCTCTGTGAAGGCCGAACTCCACCAGCAGGGAAGTGTCCATGGCTCTGTAAAAACGTTTGTCGGCCTTGGTCATTACAGAGGCAAGGGCGTCCATGGCCTGTCTGCTGTTGCCGACCAAGCTGTCAGTTAACTTCAGCTGCTCCAGACGAGCCGTCAGGATGTCGGCTGAAGAAATTGGAAGTGCAGCATCTGAGGCTTTCTTTTGCCTCACTGTCGGCCTCTGATCCTTTGAGGGATGGGCTTCAGGGGCCCTCTTCTTGGATTTGGATGTTGAGGGAGCTGGAGGAGGAGCGTTCAGACCAGTCTTCTTTGCAAGCCTTGCCAAACTCGGAGCTGCCATCTCCCACAGTTCGTCTGGGATACCTGGTGGTCTCTCTGCAAAAGTTAAAAGATAAGGTTTAGAGATCAGATATGAATGAGGTCAGAGGTTAGACTTGAAAAGAAAAATCCTTACCAAAGTCAACAAGGGGACTTCCACCCAGGCTCGTCCCCGAGAGAAACTGAGGGGTCAGCAAATGCTCGAACTTGACAAACAGACCATGTGCCCCTTGGTCTTGCAGGGCCTTCACCTTTTTGATATTTTGAAGACTTAGACCGGGATCGGCCCTTGCAGACATGGTGACCTTACCCCATCTGAGGGGTATCCTCGGCCCAAGAGTGGAAGAGGGAACAGATGAGCCGAATTCCCATGGCCCTGAGGCGAAAAAATATCGGGGCTTCCAATTGTGATTTGAGGTCTGAGTCACCTGGAGCATCTTCTTCTCAGGCCTCCGAGCCACGAAATGATAGTAGCTCGGATGGTTTTTGACCGAGGTTGGGACATAGCAACCAACAAAGACCTGAACTGGGAGGTCAGAGTGGTGGACTGCCCTCCACAAGATAATGGCCCCTATAATGACTCTCCAAGCATTGGGAGAGAGCTGCGAGGGGGCCAAGTTGATAAAAGAGAGAATGGATCTGATGATAGGATGAATGGGTAGGCGAAACCCTAACTTAAACATCTGCTCGTACAAGCAGATTTCCCCATCTCGGCCATGGTAGGCCCTCTCTTCCCTCAGAGGTCTCCTTAATTTGATTGAGGGACTGATGGAGTATAATATCTGAAGTGCAAAAGATCCACTTCAGTGACTGTGCTCTCGAACTCGGCTGCTTCAGAGATGTTAACATCACTTTCAGCATCCTCATCATCGTCAAGCTCAACGTCGGCTGGAGCAGACGTAGATGGGTGACCAGGGAATCTTTGAGCGAACTCAGCCCCTGTAACGGCCGACAGAGGGATGGCATCAAGAATGGGTGGCACAACCACACTTGGCGCAACAAGTTCAACCTCTGAAGAAGAATCTGAGGTGCTTGAGCCATTTTGGGATGAAGCTCGGCTGGATACCTCGGCCTGATCAGGGTCCTGATCAGGCCGAGGTGTAAAATCCATGGCATCTTGGAAAGAGTCCACAGACATGGGGTCTGAGGTGGAAGACTCAGACTCAGACATCGGTAATGGGTTGGCAGAGACGTCTCTCTGATAGAAGTTCTCAGGAGGATCAGGATATACCACCTTGAGAGGTGGGGGAAAGATAGGTCTAATAGGAAACTCCTGGGACCTACGAGCTTCCTCTTGAGATCTCTCTATTTGCCTAATCTTTTCTAGGGTCTTCTCTCTAAGAGAAGGGAAATCCTCAAGAAGCTGGTATAGGGGTCTGAGCATCAGAGGACGACCCTAAACTTGGGATAACTTCCTAAGCTACAAACAGGATTTGCTTATAGGGTAAAAGGATTTAAGGATCAAACTTGGAAGTTTGAAGCAAAGCCAGCTCGCCGGAAAGCTCGCCGGAAAACTTAAAGACTCACCGGAAAACTCAAAAACACGCCGGAAAATACAAACCAAATACCAGAAACAAAGGAAATAGAAAGGAAGAAGTACCTGGAGAATGAGTCGATGAGTGAAATGAAGGAAACTCGCAAAGAAATCGACGAAATCCCCTGCAGAAGAACGATTGAGTGGAGGAGCTTAGAGAGAGAAAATTCGCAAGAACAGTGTGCGCGGGAACGAAATGAGGAAGAAGAAAGAGAAAGGAAGGGTTTAAACCCTTAAGTACTTGGGCACACTTCCCTAGGCCCATCATTGCCTTGGGAAACCCAAGGGACAACTGACAGCACACGCCAGCCAAATTTGCACACTCTAGCTTGGGACAGATGTCATGCAGGTGTTTAACTTGGGACGGACAGGCCTCGGAGGGGAAGTAATCCCCTAGCCACTTGCTCTCGCATATGACTAAGGGCTGGGGGGTGATTGATATGCCCAAGTGTAACCTCGGCCCAGAGATACCAACCTCGGCCGAGATGAGGGCCGAGACATTGATCGACTCTATGTAGGCCATGGGTCCCCGATATCATCCCTCGGCCAGACCAACCTCGGCCCAAGCCGACACTACCACCTACTCTTCCAATGGACACTGCGCGCATCACAGGCATCAACAGCATCCTCATGTACCTGGGTATAGCAACCTCGGCCGAGAGTAGGCCGAGGTGACAAGGAGCCTTGGTAACTTTCAACATGAAACCAGTCCTACCTCGGGTTGGGCCGAGGTGACAAGAAGCATTAATAATCGTCAGCATGCTATATGTCCTACCTCGGCTGGGGCCGACCCCAGCATAATGTCTCGGCTGAGATCAGGCCGAGACTCCCTATGACACATCTCGGATTGAACGGACATCAAGCCTTTACAGCTCGGCCTCTCCCAGGCCGAGGTCATCCACCAATATGGCGGCCGAGCATCTGTTGACATTTGGATAAGGATACATGGGCACAAATCAGTTGTAACAAGATTATTCTCCACACATGAGGAGAATATTTCATCATCATTCCTTACAGGTGACAGTGACAGATGGCACTCCCACATTGGTGAGGATATCACACTCATGCTCATTGCATGCATGGGGGGTACACTACACCCCCTTGGTACTATATATAGGGGTCATCCCCTACCTTGCAAAAGGACCCCCAGCTATTCAACCCTAGCTAAAACTCTGTCTAAATATACAGTAGAGAGAGAAAGCTTGAGAGAATTGTATCCATGGCCATTAGTGCCTTCATTCAGTGATATTACTCACACACTCACAGTGGACGTAGGCCATATTGGCTGAACCACCTATATTCCGGTGTTGATTCCTCATATCCTCATCTCCTTCTCTTATCTCTCTATATAACTGTGCTGCCATTGTTATTCCTATATTGAGCTTGAAAACACCTTACCTGGTGGTGCTGATTCTTAGCATCATCAGTCACCATCCCTAAAACCCCATCATATACCGGGATAGTTCTTTTTCCTCGGTTGGGGGTTATAAGTGGAGGAATGATGCCTCAGGGCCAAGGGCTGTGGATATACTGGAATCACGTTGTTCGCCAGTGTGACATGGAAGACGTTGGTCTTTGTCGGGGCTTGCTATGGTGGTTGCATGCCACTCTCACTTTTGAAGCCATGTATGGTCATCATTGCTGGTCTGAGTGATGATCCTTCAAGCCTTTTATCACACGTTTGAGCTTTTTTTTTTGTTTTCCTGTTTGTCCGTCCTTGTTCTAGTTGTTCAAATTGATCATCTTTTGGTTGCGTGCGAGGTGTTTGGTATGATGCCAAACGCGCTGTACTACACAAATAACTATCCGGAAAATATATTACCACTTTAAGAGAACGTCACTTTGATAGCAAGTTGACGTATACATTGCATTTACACCCAATGAAATTAGGTAAAACTCACAATCCGCCCCCAAAGGAAAAGTTCTCTATTATAATAAATCTGCTCCAGAAGTGAAATACAATCATCTTCATATATAAAGTTGAGAGGGCTTAGCCTCCAAGCAGCCATTCTCTTCTAGAAAAATGTGTCCACTACTCACTAATATCACCCAGGATATCATTATCAGCCTACACATAATCGAAATGAACATTAGCTGGACTCGAATTGACGTGAACTACACGTTAATGACCTAAAAATCAAGACAATATGATTTCTAGAGAGAGAAACAAAGAATTTCTTATATTTCAAAAATGGAAGCCATATTCAAATGAAGACTACAAAGCTATTTATAGGTGGGCTATCACTTGCTAATCAAGCAATAGCCTAAAATGATTAAAAAGGACTAACTAAAAACAAAAGAATACCTAATTAGTCCCAAACATGCTTGGAGGCTAATTAAAGAAAGAAAATGACAAAAAAGAGCTAAAAATAGAAATAAAAGGAAGATAACAATGGATTCCCATCATTCTCCCCCCGTCTTCAAAAAAGTTAGTCCTCGAACTTGCAAAATTGAAGAATCGCGTGAGAAGTTCCAAAAATGTGCTTGAAAGGAGACGCAGAGACTAGTGAGGCCAAAATATTTTCTTGAAAATTTGAGGAAGGGGTCTAACCTTTAATTCTTGCTTCAAGATTCATTATTTTCCTCTTGCCTCTCATGTCAACCAACAAAAATAGCATCCACCCGGGTCAAAAACCACATTTGGGCTGTCAAACCCTAGTTCTTGAATTTGAGGGTTCCACCTAGGGTTTCCATATGGACAACATGTATTTGGTTTCCTTTTGTGTCGGTAGGGCAGCAGAGAGGGTTTTGGATTGATTCTTGAGCAGGGATTGGAGTTTGGTGACCTTGGGTGGGTAAATCGATAGTAGGGGAGTGGAGGGCAGAGTCATCTGGAGGGTGATCTGGACAGAGGGATGAGCAGAACTGAAGCCGCTGGAGGGATCTTGGGCATTTTTCGACTCTTCCAGCGCCGAAACATGTTCTGAAATGCAGCAGTGTTGTCGGCAGGCTGATAAGGGCAGTTTGGCAGCGGGTTCTTGAAGTTCAGCAGCGGCAAAAAGCTGTAGGACAGCCAGTTGGCTTTGGTCAGGGCTGTTCTTTTCAGACAATGGATTTTCTGCTGGGAATTGAATAAAGTTGTTTTCAGGTTATTTCCCAGGCCTTCAGGTTGTTTCTTGAGGGTGATTGGGTGCTAGGGTTTCATGGGAGGAGTTAGGGTTTTGAGATTTGGCAAGAAGTTGAATGATGGTTTTCATTTGTTCTTCTATTCTTTTCAATTTTTCTTCCATTCTTGAATTGTTTTCTCGTAATTCTTGGTTAATCTCATCTTGAATTCGCGTCGCTTTCTTCGGGGCCATTGAGAATGTAGTGCACGATTTTTGTTGATACTCGACACACCGATACACACTAACACCAATGTTTGAAGCGACACCCGCTCTGATATCAATTTTGACGTGAACTACACTACTATGGATGATGTGAAGAATGTTTTATCCTTCTGCCACTTGGAGTAAGAATACAACTCTATGCTGTTAATTGTGAAGTTCTACTGTGGCTTGTATAGCGAAACAATCTATTGTATACTTTTAATAGAGAATTTGTCTGAGGTCCCTCATATCTAGTGTGCGGTCCAACATGGTTAAGTGTTTACTGCATGTTCCCTATAGTAGTTTATAACAATAAATGTGTGATAGTATAACTGTCTTCAATAGTTTTATTTCCTAATATGCTTTCACATTGTAATACAACTCTATTGTGTTGAGTTACATTTGACAAATTGCGTGACAATATAACTTCATTAATAGTCCTTTTGTAATATAGTCACCAAATGTTATACTAGGGACCTCATCCTAAAATATTATACATAAGGGATGAACCACAACCAAAACTCTCTCAAGTGTTGGACCACACTCTAATACTTACAAGTGCAGGCTAATACCTACAAGGCCCTGCATTTAATATTGATTAATTCTTTTTTGGGCTAATAGTGGACTTCAAAAACCTGTTGCAGATTATACTATCACAAGAGAAAAACATTCAGAGACTCAATGAACTTGTGAGGAGTCTTCGCAAGCAATTGCTACAGTGCAGGGTCAATAACGAGACTGTGAATGACACCATAAGTTCATTGACTGATAATGTTATCGAACTCGAGAGGCAGCAGATCCTAGAGGACTAGAATTGAAACTTAAACGTCCCTGTTCATTATTGATTGTATGTACGAGTGGTACAATGCCCTTTTTTTTATTACTTTTGAAAGCACTTCAACAAGTGTTCTGTCAACTAACTACTCACAATGTCCACATGCCCCAAAAGCATGGGGGTAAAACGCGGCTATTCACAATGTAAAGGTCGCACTATTCCCTGTTAATATTCGTGTTAGTTCTGTCTGTCTGTGTCTCTCTCTATATAAATGTATATGTAGTGGTGCATGATGTTGGGAAGATTCTAGCGTTTTCATTTGCTGCAATTAAATTACAGTTCTTCAGTTATTAGAGTTTCATGTGCTCCAAACCAAATCATATTAATATATTATTAACTGATCATTGTCTGCCTTAACAGTCAACACTATCCTTTTGGAATATAAAAGGGTAGTTGAACACATTGCAAGTTTTCATCACATTTGGGAATGGGACTTTCTTTTGTAAATTTGGCAATATATGTTCTCTTCTGGTTGAATCTGTAGAGCGTTTAATTATGAAGATTAAGACTAATATTGGTTTTATACGTTTCCTGATGAAGTGTTTTTTAGGTATATGATGAAGGTATTTTTACTTTTTCTCAGTTAAATTTTGTTCATTATTTTTGTCCAAATTACATAACCGTAGTGTGTTACAATTTTGTACAAGCATTTTAACACGTCTGGGTCTTCCTAGAAAGATTAATTCTATGGAGCTTCGAAAAACTTGCCAAAAAATCAGATCCACTAAGTTTGGAACAGAGCCAGTAAAGGCTCAGTGAGCCTCCAACTTCGTTTTTTTTGCTTAATAAACTATAAGAAAATTTTAAGGGAAAAGTGAGATTACTAATAATTTTGGGTAGCTAATGTAATTAATGTAAGCATAAATGTTGTAACATTAGTAGTGTAAAGTGGAGAGTCAATTATTATTTTTGGGTTGTAGTTTGGCCTTAAGCCATAGCGGATCCCAAATAATTGGGTAAAAGCTTTGTTGAGTGGAGTTTCACTTAACACGACACGGCAAGAATCTTGAAGCATGAAAACAACACAAAACAAAGTCGTGTTATAAAGTTCTAACACGGACATGAGGTCGTCTCTCTTTAGGGTACCCCCTTTTTTTTTTTGGGTGAGTGGCTGGGGGTGGTGAAGGAGGTAGGGGTGTAAACGGATCGGGTTTGGATCGGGTTTGGGTATATTCATATCCGATCCGGGTATATTTTTAGCAGATCGGGTCTTACCCGATTACTCGACGGGTCTCAGAAAATGGATCCAGACTCGGATCCATTAAGGACCCGAGGACCCGACCCGAATACATGTATATATATAGCAACTTACAGCAACAGCAAAACATATATATTACTATATACATATATATAGTTACATATATATATATATATACATATATATATAGTTACATATATATTACTGTAACACAGATAGATAAGAGAAAGGCAATCACCAAGTAGGAAGAAGGAATGTAAAATGACAATCACACAACAAAGGATGTACGTAGTTCAGCAAAGAAGTGCCTACGTCCACGGTGGTGCAGTGAGTTTTATTTCTATATACTCCGGGGAGTGATTACAGAGAATACAACTTGTCCTTTTGTCCCGGACCGATGGTTTAATATATACATGTACATTTAGGTGAGTGGGGGTGATGGGTTTCCCCACGTCTTCCATCTCTTCTATAACTTCCCCTCAGGGGAACGTGGGAAGATACCGGATCAAAATAAGAGGTGGGGGCCTGGACTTTGGGCCGCCAGAACTGGGCTACTCGTCCAGGCCCATGGTCTTAATTTCGGGTACCTACAATTGCCCCTAAGTTTGTTGGGCCATGTTCATGGGCTCAATAAATTTAAATGATTAGCCATAATGGCTTTTTTGCAATTCTTCGAAAACTGTGAAGTTGATTTTGGCGGCACTCGCTTCGTTTCTTGTGCACTATGATTAGCAGAATTTGAAGGTTTGTTGGAATAGCCACTTTTCTACCGTCGCTTCAGTCTTTCCAGCATTCTTCTATTTTCTGTGAGCTCTAGCCCTTCGTACATTCTTCTCTCAATCTCCATTCTCATTGCTTCTTAGTTGTTTGGGCTCGTGCTTCTTCATCGCTTGAATCGATCTTCTATTTTGTAAGTTTCCTGTGCCCTTTCTTTGTACTTTCTCTTTGGGTTTGTAGTTTTTCTAGGGTTTTTCTAATGGTGAAGATTGGAAATAGGTCAATCTTTGAATTTAGGAAGTTTTACAACATCCCGGAGTGGGTAGATATTGAGTGCTGTGCCTCCCCTCCTAGAAACGTTAGAGATATAGATGATGCCCACTGGATCCACGTCTTGTTGCTTTCTCAGGGGGGGCTCACTTTTCCTCCTAATGATTTATTTTTGCATTTTTTGGCTATTTTAATATTGTTCTTGCGCAATACTCGCCCAATGTGTGGAAAATAGTAAATGGCGTACATAGGATAAATCAATTGTATGGTACTAGGTTAGGGCTCGCCGAGGTCTGTTTTTGCTACTCCTTTTCTCGAACTAGCTCTGGTGTCCTTTACCTCAAAGCTAGGAGCCCTGACAGGGTCTTGGTAGTAAATCTACCTGACTCCCATAAGGACTACTGGCAAGAAGGTTTCCTTGTTAGAAATTGGCAGTTTTCTCCCCAATTTGAAGGGTCGAGGTCTGAGAGGTTCTCTGTTCCCTTTTATGGGGAGGAATACATAGGTAGACATTGTACTGTTGTTTCGACTTTTGTTGATTTGTGATCTTTCTAACTCCTCTTTGCTTTTTCTTCCACAGCGAGGTCAAAGAACTTGGAGCCTGCTCTCAGCGAGGTTCGTATCTCGGAATTGGTTATGGCTTGGAATATCAGGGAGCCTTTGGGTGATGACGAGCATCCCTGATCTGCTGCCTTTCTGCTCGAGTACAAGAACGTTGGCTTCAGCTTCATAGAAAGGCTTGTGGATAATATCCCAGAGTTTGATTTATTCGAAGAGACTGCTGCGGGTCCTATCCAGTTGGATGAGGAAGAGAGCAGCTCTGGGAGTGACATTGTAGGAGCTGTAGGTGATTTGCGGGGAGAGAGCTCTAGCAGTAGCAGTTCCTCTGATCGTAGGGAGGTTTTTGAAGCTCAAGGATCGTCGAGCACTTTTAGTAGTTCGAGCGAGGAGATGGTTCCTCCAAGGAAGAACTTGATCAGGGATGATGATGATGAAGACCATATGCTTCTCGCACAAAGGTCAAAGAAGCAAAAATCTAGCTCGGGGGCTGTGGCTACTGGTTCCCGGTCCTCTGCTCAGGAGCAGGAGAGGAAGAGGAGCAGGTGAGAGAGAGAGAGAGGAAGAGGGAAGAAGAGAGGAAGAAGATGGAAGAGAAAAGGAGGGTAGAGGAGAGGAAGAAGAAGGAGAAGGAGAGTGAGAAGGAGGAGGAGAGGAGGAGGGCAGAAGCGAGGACGAAGGCCGGGCAGGCCTTAGTCCCGGTGTCCGCGCTGCCCGAGGGGGCCTCTGTGGCAATTTCTCCCCAGTTGGCCCCAGCTCTGCTTGAGAGAGCTATCTTCCCGGCTGATCGCCAAAGGGCGGTAGGGTCGGAGCACTTGGCCCTTCAGGCTAGTCAAAGGCTTGCTCTGGTAAGGTTTCTCCTTTTTCTCCTATGTTGTTTTGAATTCCCTCATTTTCCTCTTCTAATGCCTTCTTTTTTCTGCAGTTTGTTACTGACTTCGCCGTTCTGTATCGTTCACGCGATGAGCTGCTGAAGAGAAACAGCGAGCTGGAGCTAGAGAACTCCGCCCTGAAGCAGAAGGGTAAAGAGCTCGAGGCTAACTTTAAAGCCATTGACGCTGCTCGGATTTCATCCGACTTGGCTCTTGCCACTGCCAACAAGGAGAAGGACGCTGCAGTCCAGGATCTGAAGGAGCTGAGACAGGCCTACGACCTGGTTTGCTCGAGCAAGCTAGCGGTTGTTGAGGACAAGGAAGAGCTGAAGAAGAAAGAGTCTGAGGCTGTTACTACCAAGGAGGACTCATACAATTCCGGTTGGGCTGCAGCTAGGGGTGTTCAAAAAACCGATTGGACCGGCGGATCGAACCGGACCGGCTTAATTTTATCGGTTTTTTTTTTAGTCGGTCCGGTCCAGATTTTTTTTTTACAAACCGGTCTACCCGGTCCGGTCCTTGGTCCGTCACATTAAATAACCGATATGGACCGGCCCGGACCGGTTACATATTTATATATATATATATAATTATATTTATAGCTAGAAAACACTCAAGAAGGACAAGCTCGTCATTTTGAAAGTAAAAAAAACCTAACACTATACACACACTCCACCACACAGCTCACAATATCAGCCCTCATCTCATCTCTCTCATATTCTCTCACGCAGCAGCGCAACCCTCACCCTTATACGCAGCCCTCACCCTCACCCGCAGCCCTCAGCCCTCACTCTCACACGCGGAAGCTCTACAACTCTGAGATCTCTCCTCACACGCGGAAGCTCTACACCTCTCTGAGCTGTCTCATCTCACACGGTTTTGTGTAAATTATTCCAGCTCTGCGTGTATTCCAGCTCTGGGTGGGTGTGTTTCAGCTCTGGATGTATTTCAGGTGTGTAAATAAATTATTTCATGTTTCCATATTTTAATTTTTTTTCTTTTATATATATTGTAGACAAGCTGTCATGCAAGGCACATATATTTGAAATATGAGGAGCCAAATCAAATTAGCTGGAAGAAAGTTCTTCCTCTGTTTCAGTTTTCATGTGTAAAAATTGCAGTTTTTTTTTTTTTTTTTTTTTTTTTTTTTTTTTTTTTTTATGGAAATTTTTATTTGCATAATATATTTCATAATCATCTCACATAACAGTGATAAAGGGGACGGATATCTGAGAACTAGGACAAACAGCAAACAATACTTCATCAAACCACCATAAAGATAATATCAGTGAGGTTTACAATCTACCACCATAAAGAAATTGCAGGCTTTAATAATGATTTTTAGTGCGATAAGATAACTCTAATGGTTTCAGTGTAATAAACTAATTCTTATTGAAAATAACCAATGATTTCCCTTTAAAAAGATTATTTGAATAAGATTAGGACCGACAAGTTAGACCGGACCGACCCTATAAAAAACCGGTTTAATCGGTCCGGTCTTGGTCCTTTTTTTTTAGGACCGGTTTAATCGGTCCGGTCCTTAAAATTGCTAAAAACCGGATCGGACCGGACCGCGAACACCCCTAGCTGCAGCATATGAGGATGTTGAAGTTCAGATAGGCTATATTAGTCGTCTGAACTTCAAGAAAGGCTGGAACAAGGCCCTTTTGGCTGCTGGCGTCGACATCGATTCTCCCTTGTTTGACGAGCATGACCCGGGTCCGAAGCCAACCGTGGATGAAGTTCCTGCCCCAGCTGTTGAAGGCGCTGATCCTGTTCCTCCAGCGACCGCTGCTGACGCTTCTCTGGTTGTAGGGATAGAGATTACCCCTGCTGAGGGCGGTGCTCCTGCTGATGTTGACAAGGGGAAGAGGCCATCGACCTCTGGGCCACCTGAGGTTGTCAACTAGTTATCCACTAGGATTGCTCTGTACTTTTGGTTTTTTCTGTCTGTAAATTTTTTCTCTACTGTTCAATGTAACTCCCATCCTTTATTAATGAAAAAGCCTCATTTTCTGCTCGCACTGATTTATCTCTTTCTCTCCCTTATCTTTCTCTCGCTTGTAGTTAGTTGATGTGGATGATTACATTCCTGCTACTTCCCAATTGGGCAGGACCCTTGGTCCCAATGCGAGTCCCGAAGTTCGCCAGGCCTTCGTTAAGCTTTGCAAATCCCTTAGATCTAAGAATCAGAAGTGTAAGGAGCAATCTGAACTTGTGGCCACACTGAAGGACAGGCTCCAGGAGATGGAGGACATTGGTGCTTTAGTACAAGAGGAGGTCAATGCGCTGAGAACAAAACTATTAGAGGCCTCCGAGATCAACCAAGTTGGGGAGGTTCTTCAGCAGGAGAATGAGGACCTGAGGAGAGAAGTCTTACGACTTAGGGAGCATGCGCCGAGCACTGTTCTAACAGTATTACAAGGTTCCTCATCATCGCGAACTAGAACTGGTCAGGATGTTACTACTCCTGTGTCGCGGGGTTCCACTCGCTCACCCATTCCGCGAGCTGGTAGGAGCACCAGGAGCAGAAACAGGGAAGCGGAAGAACTTCGAGATAGGGAAATGGAAGAACTCCGTGGTGATGTCCAGCGAGCCTATATGATTGCTGCCGGGCTTCAAAGGGATGTCACTCGGTTGCGGCACTTGTTCAAGAAAGGTCCTCGGCAAGCGTGGGCTGACGGCTATGACCAGGATTGGTCAGATGCTCCAACAAGGTTGTCTGAGTTCGAGGAGCTTTCTTTTATTAGGGGATGGCTAAGTGCCTTGAAGGAGCTGTAAGTCCCAAGGAACTCGATGCTCTGGTATCGCCATGAGATGTCTCCCTCTACCCTGATGCCTAACCCCTTCCAAAGGGATGATCAATGGATCCCCATCGATGCTATCCCTCGGCAGTTATTGGAGTCGGATGCAAATGAGGTTGTGGAGGAGTTAGCTCCTTCTCCTGATGATGGACGAAGAGTTCGAGTGACTGACTATCTTGCTCGGAGGCCTCCCCCCCATTGAGATTTTGCCAGTTATTTTTTTTGTTCTTTTTGGTAATGTAAATGCTTTGGGCGAGCTCGCCGACTAAACATGTATCACCATTGTTGTAAATATGATGAATTAATGAAAAGTTTGTGTTTTGGGCAACTTTGCCGACTAAACGTGTGCATCATATTCTTCATATTCTTGCTGCTTTATAATCTTTTAAGTTTGTTTTGTCATGCACGTGTCCTCCCAGTCCAGTATAATATCGAGATACCATTGTGCATCACTTTACCTTTTAGGTTGTGTCGTCACACTCCCTTAGGCCTAAGTGGGGCAATTGGCGAGGACACACCTGAGGTTGGATGTTCCATCCGATCAGGATTTTACTCAATCAAAGGAGTTTTGATGACCAGTATAAAACTTGGTCGTATTGCCTAAGGATCCCCTGTAGGGCTTCATATATTTCCAGGGGCAATGCTAAGAGGTTCTTCGTGTTTCATGACGATGACCTGATGAGGGGTATTCCCCTGCTATAGTATAGTGATCAATGTGCCTGTTACTTGGAAAAGATGTGCGATAAATGCAACTGTTACTAATCAGAGTGTAACCAATTAAATAATTTTCATTAATAATAAGGGAAATGCACTTGTATAAAAGAATACAATCGAAAGATCTAAAAATAGAATCTCTTGAGATTAACAGCGTTCCATACTCGTGGTATTTCTCTGCCTTCCATCGTTTCCAAGTGATAGGCGCCCTGCAGGTCGTCTCTGGTTACCTTAAAGGGTCCTTCCTAGTTGGGACCTAGCTTGCCGTCTGATGGTTTCACCGCGCTGCCCAGGACTTTCCTTAAAACATAGTCCCCAATTCGGAATGCCCTCGGGTTAACCCTTTTGTTGTAATGCCTCGCGAGCTGTTGCTGGTAGCTCGCTAGTTTCACTAGGGCTAGTTCCCGGCGCTCGTTGGCTAGGTCGAGCTCAGCGAGTAATGTTACATCATTATGGCCTTGGTCGACAAGGTTGGACCTCATTGTCGACAAACCTGCTTCGAGTGGGATGACTGCCTCCATGCCATATGTCAACGAAAATGGGGTTTCTCCTGTTGTTCACCGAGGAGTGGTCCAATATGCCCATAGGATGTGAGGTAGTTCATTTACCCATGCGCCTTTGGCTCGCTCCAATCGCTTCTTCAATCTATCGATAATGTTTTTGTTGGAGGCCCCAGCTTGGCCATTGCTCTGAGGGTAGGCCACCGAACTGTAGTGGTGTCTGATACCGTGTTCGTCACAAAAGTTTTGAAAGGAGCCACTTTCGAACTGTGTTCCATTGTCGGTGATGATGGTTCTAGGGATTCCAAAACGGGTGATTATATTCCTCCATATGAATCTTATCATATCAGCGTCTCGGATGTTCGCCAGGGGTTCTGCCTCGATCCATTTGGTGAAGTAGTCAGTCGCAACCAACAGATATTTGCGATTGCCGGCAGCGATAGGCAATGGTCCCACGATGTCCATTCCCCATTAGGCGAATGGCCATGGGCTGGACAGGGACTTTAGATCGCTGGCGGGTTGGTGGACCATAGGAGCGTGGAGTTGGCATTTCAGGAATTTGCGGACATACACTGCAGAGTCTTTTTGCATATACGGCCACCAATAGCCCTCCTTCATTGCTCGAAAGGCTAGAGACCTTCCTCCGGTGTGGCTTCCACAGATTCCTTCGTGAAGCTCGCGTAGCACTTGCTCGACATCCACTGGGTGGACGCATCGGAGGTAGGGACCGGAGAAGGATTTCTTATACAAGTTGCCTTCTGGGGATAAGTGAAAGCGAGCAGCTTCGACTCTTATCTGGTGGGCAGTCTTCTTGTCATCCGGGAGCGTGCCATTTTTTAAATATTCTCTTAAGGGGTCCATCCAGCTGGGGGCTGACCCCACCTGGAGTATCTGTTCCATGCTTGGTGGATTGCTGTCGATGCTCAGACAAGTGAGGAAATCGATGGGGATGACTCTTTTTAGGTTGGAGTCAACTGCCGAACTAAGGGTTGCTAAGGCATCATCATGACTGTTTTGCCCCCTGGAAAACTGCTGGACGTTGATCTCCTCAAAGCTTGACATCAGTTTTTTCACTAAGGCGAGGTAGGCTGCCATTCTTTCATTCTTTCCGTTGTAATCTCCACTTATCTGATTGGAGACCAGTTGGGAATCGCCGAACACCTGTAAATGTTTTACTCCCAAAGTATGCGCCTTTTGGAGGCCGGCTATTAGGGCTTCGTATTCTGCTTCATTGTTGGAGGCTGCAAATCCAAGCCTGATTCCTTATTCAAGGATTGTGTTCTCTGGAGTAATGAGGACAATGCCCACCCTGCCCCCTTTGAGTTGGAGGCTCCATCAACAAACAGTTTCCAGGTTTCCTTTTTTGCTGGGTTCTCCTTTTGCCTTGTTAGTTGAGGTTGGTCGGAGGGTTCTTCGCTCGTGAATTCGGCTATGAAATCAGCAAGGATCTGACCCTTGATAGCTGTCCTTGGTTGAAATTGGATGTCAAATCGACCGAGCTCGACTGACCACTTAGACAGTCTGCTCGACAAATCCGCTTTCCTTAGGACTGCCTTAAGGGGATGCGATGTAAGGACGATGATAGTATGAGCTTCGAAATAATGCTTCAGCTTCCTCGAGGCTACTACTAGTGCAAAGGCGAGCTTCTCCAATGGTAGGTACCTTTGCTCGGTGTCCAGTAAGGTCTTGCTCACGTGATAAACGGGGTGCTGGATTCCTGCAACCTCGCATATTAGCGCAGAGCTGACAGTGTGACTGGATACGGAGAGGTACAGGTACAAAGAATCCGTTTGCTGTGGTATGACGAGCAGTGGTGGAGAGCTTAAGTAAGACTTGAGCTCGTCCAATGCTCGCGAGCAATCTGGGCTCCACTCTATCGTTTTGCTCCCCTTTAGAAGCTGGAAAAAAGGCTTGCACTTCTCGGAGGATTTGGAGATGAAGCGATTTAAGGCAACGAGCATACCAGTGAGCTTCTGTACGTCCCGGATTGTGCGAGGAGGTTGTACCCTGTTGATTGCATCGATCTGGTCTGGATTAGCCTCTATGCCTCTCTTATTGACCAAGTACCCAAGAAATTTTCCTGACTGGACACCGAAAGAACACTTGCTTGCATTAAGTTTCATTTGGTACTTCCTGAGAATTTCGAAGGTGTTTGACAGGTCTGAGAGGTGATTCTCTTTCTTCTTGCTTTTAACGAGCATGTCATCGATGTAGACCTCCATGGTGTCTCCCATCTGATCATTGAACATCTTGGTAACCAGCCGTTGATATGTTTCCCCGGCGTTCTTGAGCCCAAAGGGCATAACTGTGTAGCAGTATAACCCCACTGTAGTGATGAACGCTATTTTGTCCTGGTCTGGGGCATATAAGGGGATTTGGTGATACCCTGAGTATGCGTCCAGGAAACTCATTCGCTCGTGAGCTGCGGTGGCGTCTACTAGTTGTTCTATCTTCGGGAGGGGAAAACTATCTTTAGGGCATGCTTTGTTGAGGTCAGTGAAGTCGATGCAAACTCTCCACTTCCCATTGCTCTTCGGAACTACTACTGGGTTGGATAGCCACTTGGGGAATTGTACTTCCCGTATGGATCCTGCATCCAGCAGCTTTTCAACTTCTTTTTCGACCGCTTTAGCCTTCTCGGGTGCAGTTCGCCGTGCCTTCTGCGTGATTGGCTTGAATGTGGGGTCGACGTGCAGCTGATGACAGACCATACTAGGATTGATTCCAGGCAGCTCGTATGGTTCCCATGAAAAAACATCTACGTTGCGCCGCAGCAAGGTTGTCAACTCCTTCTGTTCCTGGTCGGTGAGAGATGCTCCGATCAAGAAGACTCTGTTATTGTCGCCTTCCCTAGCCGTCACTTCTACCAGGTCTTCGACGACCCATTCGGAGGGGAAGAGTCTGGTCTCCTCTACTCCAGGTCTTTCTTACTTTAATTTCTATTTAGAAGGTGTTAGACCCTCTTCAACCTTCTCGCTGGGCTGCTCGGCCCTCTTTTCTGGCTTCGGTCGGATGGCTGCTATGAAGCACCTTCTCGCCATTGCCTGATCACCGTGGATCTCCATTACTCCTCGCTCGGTTACATATTTGAGTTTCTGATGGTAGGTCGAGGAGACTGCCTTCATCGCATGGAGCCATCCCCTGCCGAGGATGCCCTGGTATGGTGAGTCGATATCAACTACCAAAAACTCGATCATCTTGGAGATGTTTCCAGCCCGCACCGGTAGTACAATCTTCCCCATGGGCATAGTTATTTTTCCAGCGAAGCCAACTAAAGGGACAGTAGCTTCCTTTAGGTCGACAACGCTCAACTTCAATTTTCTAAATAGGTCGAGATACATTACTTCGGACCAGCTTCCCTGATCGACGAGCAATTTTTCGACGTCAAAGTTAGCTATCCTGAGCGTAATGATCAGAGCATCATGATGTGGGGTCCTCACTCCCACCAGATCTTCATCTGTGAAGACAATATGCTTGTTATAGTCGACGTCATCTGCTCGTCGACGTTTTCCTGACTGTGACTTTGCCGGGTCAATCTGAAAGGCCTGCATTACCGCTGTGAGTTTTTTCATTTCCATTCGAGCTGAGTTTCCTTGTATCTGCTTGGCGTCAGATGCCCCGTGGATTACCGCGAACTCATGTCCAGCGTCATCTTCCAGCACGTTATCAGGTCTCGCCTCTCTGTTGGCAGCCGCTTTCTCTACCCTCTTCTCCACAAACTCGTTCAAATGCCCAGATTGGGCCAACTCCTCGAGGTGAGACTTAAGAGCTTTGCAGTGCCCGGTCTTATGTCCTCCCTCTTTGTGAAAAGCGCATCTTAACGCATTGTTCCTCTTCGAGGGATCTCCTCCCATCTTCCCGGGCCACTTGATAAATGGCTCATCTTTGATCTTCGCGAGAATTTTGTAAATTGGTTCTTTGAAGACGGCGTTGACCGCCTGGAATGCTTTCGACGCGTCATGGTTCCCTCCGTTCTTGGAGCCATTTTCCCCCCGTTCTTTCCTCCTTTCTTCTGGTTCTTAATTTTCTCACTTCCCTTGGTAGTGAGTTTAGCTCGACCGTTTTCTCCTGTGCTGAGGCGGGTGACGTCCTCCACCTTAGCGTACTTCTCGATGCGAGCCATTAGGTCGTCAATAGTCATAGCTTCCTTCTTTGTCAGGGACTGGTATAGAAGGGAGGAGCTGGGTAGCCCGATTTTGAAAGAGGCCACTGCCACTTGTTCCGAGCAATCTTCAACCTCGTTGAATAACTCCCAGTACCTCTTCGCGTAGTCTCGGAGTGTCTCTTGAGGCGTTTTCTTCATTGTCAATAAAGCATCCATCCTTTTGGGATGGGAGCTGCTAGTGATGAACCGGGCTGTAAAGAGCTCGGCCAGGGATTTGAAACTTCTGATGGACCGGTGGGGGAGTCTTTCGAACCATTTCTGCGCCACATCATGCAGGCTCGAGGGAAAAATGCGGCACATCAGTGCATCTCGGTGATTCTAGAGGGTCATGGCCTGTCGGTATTGCCTGACGTGATCGATGGGATCAGTCTTACCGTCATAAATCTTGAACCTTGGAATGGCAAATTCCTTGGGGGCTTCTTCTTCTTCTTCTTCTTCTTCTTCTTCTTCTTCTTCTTCTTCTTCTTCTTCTTCTTCTTCTTCTTCTTCGATTTCCCTCGTGAAGGGTGACTTCATCTGGGTTTTGAGAGCTCGCCTTGCGAGTTCTCTGGTTGATCTGGTACCGTGGTGGGCAGGATGTTGGTCCATTTCCCTGTGGACCAGATTTCGTATGTTCTCGTCGCTGCGAGCAAGGCTCTGGTAACGGTGAGCTCTTCGCAGCTGCTCGTGGAGGTCGTCGTCTGATTCGTCTCCCTCGACCTTTTGAGATCCTCGCCTAGGGCTCCTTCCTCGGCTGCGAGACTTGCTCGCCTGAGGGCTAGGAGTGCGGTATGGACGTCTCCTGTTATCAGGACGAAGCTCCCTCTCCAGTCTTTCCAATCTTCTTTTCAGGCGAGCATTCTCAGCCTCGTACCTGTGAGAAGACTCCCTCTGCTCGTGGAGCCTTGCCTCGTATGCATCAATCAATCTGGATATCTATGTGGACCTCGCCGGTCCCTGGCTTTCTTCTGAGGCTGGCCTTTCCAAGCGAGCCCTCGGATCTGATTGTCGAACTTCAGACCTGATCCTGCGAGGAGCAGGTGGTTCTTGAATATCCCCTGCCTGGGGGGCATTGCTGCTGTGACCAGACATTTTAAACTCCTTTCTTGGTGTGGGATCTTCTCAGGGAAAGATGAACGTTTCCCACATACGGCGCCAATTGTAGTGACAATTATTATGCAACACAGATAGATAAGAGAAAGGCAATCACCAAGTAGGAAGACGGAATGTAAAATGACAATCACACAACAAAGGATGTACGTGGTTCAGCAAAGAAGTGCCTACGTCCACGGTGGTGCAGTGGGTTTTATTTCTATTTACTCCGGGGAGTGATTACAGAGAATACAACTTGTCATTTTGCCCCGGACCGAGGGTTTATTATATACATGTACATTTAGGTGAGTGGGGGTGATGGGTTCCCCCACGTCTTCCATTTCTCTTATAACTTCCCCTCAGGGGAACGTGGGAAGAGACCGGATCAAAATGAGAGGTGGGGGGCCTGGACTTTGGGCCGCCAGAACTGGGCTACTCGTCCAGGCCCATGGTCTTAATTCCGGGTACCCACAATTACTATATTACTATACATATAAACTTAAACTGTAAACCTAAACTGTAACTATATATAACTATAACTATAACTATATATATATATATACACACACACATTCGGGTCGGATCCTTATCGGATCGCAGTCATGTATATCCAGACTCGATCCATTAACTAATTGGGTAATCGAATAATTGAGCCTATAAAATTTGCTCAGATCCGGATCGGGTCCGGGTCCAGACGTGGTCCATTGACAGCCCTAGAAGGAGGAATGGGAATTAAACCCTTGACCTCCTATATGTTTTTAAAATTTCACTTTAAGTTGAAAACCCCTTTCTTACTTGTCATCTTTGCTTTCACTCTCAGCTTCGTGTGAACCTGAAGCCCTAGTAAAAGCTAAACTTAAATGAAAATTGTGTATTTAGTTGACTGTTAAAAATTTGAGAAATTATTTAATAGAAACTATAAAAATAACCTAAAAATATCGGCTTAGGGGCTCCTACCTCAAAATCCAGAGCTCATTATTACTCATCACGCCCCCCGTTCACTAAAATTACTGACTTCGTCTTGCCCTAAGTTGTCAAAAAACAGTAGTTATTGTTTTAAGTAAACTCTATGCGAATCCTACACATCAATCAATGCTGACTAACACCTCAGTTGAGTTTGAAATATTCATTTTTAATAATATGATAATTTGGTGATTATACAGTTGACGTATTGCTTCGTTCGTTTATAAATACTACTTGTGCCCATGTGCGTTGCATGTGTGACTATTGTCGGCATGTTTTCATAAACAAAAAAATCAATTTAAAAAGGCAGCGCAAGTGCCCACACTCATTACCCCCTAAGAATCGATGAAATGTTGTTTCATTAAGTTCAAATGGACCAATTTTTTATAAATCCAATCTAGCAAATAAAAGAAATATGGCAAGTTTGGTAAATACGTTGAAAAGATTGTATCCAATAATGCGTTGTAGTTGATGTTGAACTTGAACAATTTTCTCATGCAAGTGTATAGCCACCGATAATACTGAGAATGAATCATTCCCTATGGATGGAGTTATAGGTTAGCGATGATAAGAATACGAATTTAATAATTTATGAATAAATGTTAGTTAAGTGAAACCATTTGTGAGAATGAATAATTATACTCATTTTTGGTATCGATGAAAGTTGTAATTGGGAACCTTATGAATGATTTTGTGTCGTTAAAAAGTAATCTCTGCACAATTTGTTGCATCGTGATATAATCAAATGATACTTTGTTATATCTCCAAAAGGGGATCTAAACATATCAAGATATTTGAGTGAATGGAAACTGAAAACCAAAATTACATACATTTTAAACTTAACTCCTTGTCAGTATTTGATTGATATACTAAATTTTAATTAGGTGCGATAAAGTAAGTAATGAAAGTATAAATGGTGAATCAAACACTTAACTATGAATAAGAAGACTAATTTGGTCCTGACAAATGTGAATATAAAAGATATTATGGGCACCAGAACAAACGGTGGCCTGACCCAAATGACACACAACTAAAATTTGTAATAATCTTATTTATTGCAATAATTTTTTGTTTATCATTCATGCAATAGAAAATGTTAAAAAATGCAATGAATGAAAAATAATTTTGTATTATTTGAACTAATAACATATAAATAAGAGCAATGAAAGTAAATTGGTTTTACGCATTTTGATTAAATATTCATTTAAAAACTGACACGAAGGAACATATTTTACTGTTTTGGCAATGTAAATGAAATTAATATTTGACACAATAAATACCACGTTATCGTATAAAATAAAGCCTAGCATTCGATTCAGAGATGAACCAGTATTATATAAGCTTAATTATTACATTTTTACCTTCAATTTTTATGTTTCATAGTTGGTTATACACACACACAATTAACATAGACATTGAATTTCAAAGGATCATCATCATGTTCTTTTACTTTATCCAAATAGGATCACACACGTGAATTCTGAAATGATGTATTATTTAGCTCAAAATCAATTTGGCACTAAATATTCTATCCATCCATATAGTTCCCAAAATTTCCACTAAACAAAAAATAATATACATACAAGCATTCATAATGTTACAAAAACACTACCGACGCCGATGGAACATGTAAGAGCAAGTTTTTATGATTGCTCATCTTTTTATTTATTTTAGCATATCCCGTACATATCGTACAAACCACATACTCATATACTTCCCAAGTTCTTTGAAGACAAGTTAGTGACCAAGCAACATTTCGAAGATCAAATGCGTTGGAATCGTCACAACACTTTCAAGGAGGTATATGGTATAAGGTTTTTGATTTAGACTTATACATATTATTCTGGGGTGTGTTTAAAGTTTATTCGAGGCATTTTTGTAAAAATATTTTTCAAAATATTTTTGTTTTTGTTTTGGTCGTTCAAATGAAATCAAACTTTTGTTAGAACGAGATGCTCTTTTGGTTGGAACGACTTTGTGAGTTTCTTGGAACGAACATCAAATGAACTTTCAACGGGGTTTTGTGACACCCCGCCTAATTAAATCTCGGGTGATCAGTTCTTTATTAAATTAAATCAAAATGTCCAGTTGGTTCATTCTCAGCATCACTGTCGAAAAATAATTTTTTTTTTATTAATTGACCTAATAATTAATTAACCTAGTGTAAAAACTTTTCCATTTTTAATTTAATTAAAACCATTCCACAATACGAAATATTAATTAGCAACATCACATCACTACATAACTAAATATAACAAGAATAAATGTGGCTAGAATAACTCTCCAGTTAAAATATATCATTACCATCCAATAAAACTGATATCGACAATACTGACATAAGTAATTACAATCTCTGGAATAGAAATGAAATAACTAGAAACCTGGGTGACACGCCCTAAATGAAAATAGATACAACAGAATGGAAGCGTCTAACAAAGTCTGCATCTCCATTAGCAGCTATAACCCGTCGAGACATCCATATTCTATGCCGGCATCCATGATATTGGACACCTGATGTACAATATACAATATAGAAGATAATATGCAAGGTAACAGGTTAGAGCCCGATTGTGAAAGATTTTTAAAATAGCAAGTGCTTAACAAGTGCAATTAAGCAATTATTATGTACATGTTAGCTTCCCGGGCTCTCGCTTGAGAATTCTCACCTCTCATCTAGTGTGCACGCCTAACGTACCTTATTATCTCCCAAATTAAGATTTTCAATGATGATTTTATCCCATATCATTTCCCCGTAATTCCCACATAATACGTATGATAATTAAACATGTTAATTTCTCTTTAATATGAACTTTCACAGCTTTAGGATTAAGTATTCACTTACTTATTTCAATCCGATCTTATGATTCATTTCATCTACAATTTCACCCAGTAGATTACCTCATAGTATATATGTTAATTGACACACCCAACCCAATTACTTATAATTAAGTCTGAAAGTCAAAGTGAGTCAAACCATAATTAATCTAACCAAACCATAAACATTGGTTTTAATTTCAGAGTCATCATTGTAAATCCATATAACTGAAAGCCTTTTTACAACATCAGAGTAGTCATGTCCATAAAAACTTTCTTGAAGGATAAGTTAACTTAATATCATAATTTACACACAAAAAAATCCATGTTTCTCCCATTCCTGGCTAACCCATCCCGACCTCCTAGATTTGACAGTGACATCGCGTTACCTGAAAAAAATGTGAACATAGGAACCATGAGAAAAATAGCCCAGTGAATGCATCACTACTGTACTACTGCATGAATTTAAATGCAATAAATAATGTCCATATAATTATGTATTAACTTATCCGTCTCATTCATAATGAATGACCAACTTTTCGAATCATGATTCACATATCCTGTCTAAATAGACAATTCTCCCCCATTCCTGGTCGAGGAGTAACCCCTTGTTATTAATAGACAAATCTCCCCCATTTCGGGTCGAGGAGTAACCTCCCATTTCGGTAAACCAAAATGAACAATTTTATATTCATAACATTATGATCATATTCGTAACAGTATACAAATACCTCATTCCAGTGAGTACACTCACCTTAGGTTGTCAACTATGTATTTATATTTCCTCCGGGTGGAGCTGAACTGGGTTGATTAGACCTTAAACCTGTCAATCCAACTAAATCAGTACTAAATCTCAATCATAAGTATTATCCTAACATAATTATGTAACTTTCCATGACTATACAACAACAATATAATTCCACTTCAGTCACATTTCGTGAAACACGAGTAAAGACAAAACAATGGTACACATGTTGATAAAGTTATGAACATTTAATCGTAGGAAATACCTCATAAGGGATTTATAATTAAACATAAGTAAATATGAAAACATACTTCTCAATGTATGTACACATGAAACATGTACTCAAAATACTCTTTAGAAAGAGGAGATAACAATATTCTTTCATGGGGTATTCAATATGGCCTCAAATTATTGTCTTCTATACTCAACCATCCTATAGTCCCAAATTGTATAAATATAGGTGTCCAACCTTATCAATATGAAAACATATATGAATATACTTTCCAGTACAAGTGACGGTGTAATTTTTCAGGCTTCCTAGAGCAAGTTATGACCATTTCTTTACAACACAAGAAATCTGCCCTACAAGCTCCTCTATGGTTCTTTCGACTTCCAAGAATTTTCATAATTTTTCTACAGTATAACTTTCCATGATTTTCAACCCATTTTCATTAAATATACTTAATAGTACATAATTAAAGTTTCATAATTTTTTGACTTCATTTGCTATATCAAAAGCTTGACTAAACTCAGGATATACCGAAATGAAATATACAAACAGAAACTATGTATCAACTTGAAATCATCATTACTGCCTTAACACAAGGAGATAAATTCTAATTTTTGGATATGATATGAATATATGAGTCTAATTTCATATCCAATTGGAATATCTCAATTCGAGTAAGAACACAAAGAGATATGCAAGTTTGAATACAAGGGGTTTCAATACAAAGCAATATGACCTATAAACACCACTTGTCTCACATATGAACCAATACATATTATCACAAAGGATGATGTAATTTCAGTCAATAATCCACGATTTATATACTTTGAAATAAGTATAATACAATATTGAAACAATTTTAACACATAATTTTACCTTGGAAACACCTTAAGAATTTTCTTGGAATTCTTTTCCTAGCTTTTCCTTGTAATCTTTCTTCCTTAACTTCTACTTTCTCTTTCCTTAAGCTTAAATCTCTCAAAACTCAACCTTGGGTTATATTTTCTGAAGAAATAAGTTAAAGGGAGAAGTTTAAGTCTTCCAAAGCATGCCTCCTTTCCATCCAATCAAATTAAGCCATTTGGTTTACTAAAAGACAATTTACCACTTAAAGGGAATTGACAGATTTTCCTCTTGTTCGTAAATTCGGTATAACTCTTTATTCGGGCATCCGTTTGATGCACCGTTTGTTGTGTTACAACCCTAACTCACCTTTCTACAACTATATAGTTTTTACCTCAAGTCAATTGTAATGTTATAAGGGTCAAAACTAGTCTCTAACTGGAACATTTCTACTGAAAACAACAAAATTTTGTGTTTGTAAATAATTCGACCTTTCATGATTTATGAAAGTAGGATTATAATAAACATAATCACTTAACATTAGATATACTAATAACACATTATTAATATCACATACGATAAGCATGATTTAAATATAATTTATCATAATTATATCCGAGTTGTCACAACTTCCCCCCTTAGAAAATTTCGTCCCTGAAATTTAATATAAAGGTCACTTACCAAACAAATGGGGATACTGTTTCCTCATGCTATCCTCCGTTTCCCAAGTTGCTTCTTTAACTCCATGGCTCATCCACATAACTTTAACTAAGGAAATAACTTTATTTCTCAATACTTGTTCCTTACGATCAATAATTTCCATTGGTTCCTCGATATACGACAAGTCTTCCTTCAGTTCAATTGGTTGAGTTTTCAACTGATGAGATGGATCCGACAAAATACTTACGAAGCATTGATACATGAAACACATCATTTAAACGAGACAACTCTGAAGGCAATGCTAATTTATATGCCAGGGCCCCAATTCTTTCCAACACTTCATATGGTCCAATGTATCTTGGACTTAGTTTCCCCTTTTTCCCAAATCTCATAACTCCTTTCCATGGTGAAATACGTAGGAATACAAAATCCCCCTTTTGAAATTCCAATGGATGCTTCCTCTTATCTGCATAAATTTTCTGCCTGCTTTACGCTATCTTTATCCGTTCCCGAATCATTTTGATCTTTTCAGTCGTCACATCTATTAATTCATGACCCAATATTTTCCTTTTACACACTTCATCCCAACACAAAGGCGTTCTACATCTCCTCCCATATAAAGCTTCATACGGAGCCATACCAATGGTGGACTGATAACTATTATTATATGATAATTCAATCAATGGAAAATGATCATCCCAACTACCCTTGAATACAAATACATAAGCTCGTAACATGCCTTCTAATATTTGAATCGTCCTTTCTGATTGCCCATCAGTTTGTGGATGAAATGCAGTGCTGAACTTCAAACTTGTGCCCATGGCATTCTGTAAACGAGGCCAAAACTTAGAAGTGAATGTTGGATCTCTATCTGATACAATTGACACTTGTGCCCCATGTAAACGGATAATCTCATCAACGTACATACGTGCATACTTGTCAATAGTGTAGGTGGTCTTAACTGGAAGAAAATGGGTCGACTTTTTCAATCGGTCTATTATCACCCAAATAGAATCATGCCCCTTTGGTGACCTCGGTAATCCTGTAACAAAATCCATCGTTATATGCTCCCATTTCCATTCCGGAATAGGCAATGACTGTAATAATCTCGTCGGCTTCTAATTCTCCGCCTTTACTTGCTGGCATACTAAACATTTAGCTACGAACTCTGCAATCTCACGTTTCATATTGTTCCAACAGTAATACTCTTTCAAATCTCTGTACATTTTGGTACCTCCCGGATGCATAGAGTAAATAGATCTATGTGCCTCTTCTAATATATCCTTATTTAAGGGTGAATCATTCGATACACAAATCAACACAACGATTCATCATTCTTAATCTCAAAGTCACTCTCTTTACCATCCAGGATATCTTGTTTCTTCTTCTCAAGGAATGGATCACTGATCTGCAAATTTCGTATGCGTTCTGCTAATAAAGGTCTCACTGTGACACGTGCTAATAATCCTCCCCTTTTTGAAAACTTTAATTCAATCCCCATCATGCCAAGTCAAGAATATTTCCAACACGGGCACACCGTATGCAACCAAGAATCCCTGATGATTTTCGACTCAAAGCATCTGCTACTACATTGGCCTTCCCAGGATGATGATGAATGGTACAGTCATAGTCTTTAATCAACTCTATCCAACGCCTCTGTCTCAAATTCAGTTCTCTTTGTGTAAACAAGTCTTTCAAACTTTGATGATCTGTAAATATCTCACAAGTTTCTCCATACAAGTAATGTCTCCACAACTTTAAAGCAAAAATAATGGCTGCTAGCTCCAAATCGTGTGTAGGGTAGTTTCGTTCATGCGTCTTTAATTATCTGGAAGCATATGCTATTACCTTCCCATTCTGCATAAGAACACATCCTAACCCCTAAAATGAAGCATCTGTATAGACCACAAAAGACACATTCTCACATGGAATAGTAAGTATAGGGACTGAAACCAACCGATTCTTCAATTCTTTAAAACTTCTCTCGCATTCTTCGTCCCACACAAACTTCACTTCTTTACGAGTTAACTTCGTCAATGGTAATGCTATTGATGAAAATCCTTTAATGAATTTGCGATAGTAACCTACCAATCCTAGGAAATTCCTAATTTCTGTCACATTCTTAGGACTCTCCCATACAACAATTGCTTCCACCTTCTTTGGATCAACATATATCCCATTTCTCGAGACAACGTGCCCTAAAAACAGAATTTCATTCAACCAAAACTCACACTTGCTAAATTTAGCAAATAATTTCTTCTCTCTCAAAATATGCAATACAAGTCTAAAATGTTTCTCATGTTCCTCCATGCTACGCGAGTAAATCAACACATCGTTTATGAATACAATCACAAATGAATCAATGAAAGGGTGGAACACCCCGTTCATCAAATCCATAAAAACTGCTGGATCATTAGTTAATCCAAATGGCATCACCAAAAACTCATAGTGCCCATATTGAGTCCGAAAAGCTATTTTGGAAATATCACTATCCTTTACTTTTAATTGGTGGTAACCCTAGCTCAAATCAATCTTCGAAAATACTGTGGCCCCTGTAATTGGTCAAACAAGTCATCGATACGAGGTAGAGGGTACTTATTTCTAATGGCCACCTTATTCAACTGCCGATAATCAATACATAATCGCATTGTCCCATCTTTCTTTTTCACATATAACACTGGTGCTCCCCATGGAGAAACACTAGGCCGAATGAAACCTCTGCTTATCAGATCTTGTAATTGCACTTTTAATTCTTTCAACTCCGCTGGTGCCATTCCATATGGAGCAAGAGAAATTTGGACCAGTACCTGGAATTAATTCAATGGAAAACTCTACTTCCCTATCGGGTGGCAATCCTGGCAATTCCTCTGGGAAGACATCAGAAAATTCTCCAACCACTGGTATATCTTGAATTTTAACTGTCTCTTTACTAGTATCAACAATATAAGTTAAATACCATGTACAACCTTTACTCAATAACTTTCTTCTCTTAATTTCTGAGATAAGACAATTAGGGAACACATTCCTTTCTCCTGTAAACTGGAACTCAGGTTCACCAGGCAGATGAAACGTAACTTATTTTCGAAAATAATCAATGGAAGCATGATACGACGATAACCAATCCATTCCCAATATAATATCAAAATCCCGAATGGCCAACGGTATAAAGTCAACATAGAAATCTCGCTCACCCATGCGTAAGACATAATCTTTATAAACATGCTCAACCAGAATTACACTTTCGATTGGGGTAGAAATATATAAGGCACAATTGAGAAATGAACATGGTCTACCCAAATATGAAACAATATGTAATGCCACAAATGAATGCGTAGATCCAGGATCAATGAGTGCATATAAATCTTTGTTTGCAATATAAATTTTACCTGTAACCACTGCCGGTGTAGCATGGGCATCTTGCAGCGTCATTGCAAACACTCTTCCTCCTGCCCTCGATCCAGTTGCTTGTTCTGTACCTCTTCCGCTGGTGGCACTTCACAGCTCGAAAAGCTAGTGATCTTCCTCCAATATGGCTTCTACAGATTCC
The DNA here is from genome assembly GCA_949130495.1 of Sambucus nigra. Taxonomy (NCBI): domain Eukaryota; kingdom Viridiplantae; phylum Streptophyta; class Magnoliopsida; order Dipsacales; family Adoxaceae; genus Sambucus; species Sambucus nigra. The sequence continues at coordinate 159,837,672 of OX422217.1, forward strand.
TTCGTGGAGCTCATGTAGAATTTTCTCGACATCCCTCGGGTGAACACATTGTAGGTAAGGGCCGGAGAACGATCTCTTATACAACTTGCCCTCAGGAGATAAGTGAAAGCGAGCATCTTTGACTCTTATCTGGTGAGCGGTCTTCCTATCGTTTGGAAGTGCACCATCTTTCAAATAATCCCTTAAGGGGTCCATCCAACTGGGTGTTTATTCAATATGGAGCACATGCTCCACGCTTGGCAGCTCATTGCTTTGTTTGATGCTCGAATCGACGAGGAAGTCGATGGGGATCGTTCTTTTTAAGTCAAAATTGATTGTCGAACTCAGGGCTGCCAGGGAGTCGGCATGGCTGTTCTGACCTCTGGGAAACTGCTAGACACTGACTTTCTCAAAGCTGGACATTAGCTTCTTTGTCAAGGTGAGGTAGGCTGCCATTCTTTCATCTTTGGCGTTGTAGTCCCCACTTATCTGATTAGAGACCAATTGTTAGTCTCCGAACACCTGTAACTGCTTCGCTCCCAACCTCTGTGCCTTCTGGAGGCCGGCTATCAAAGCCTCATTGTTATAGGCTTCAAATCCAAGCCTGATTCCCTGTTCGAGGAAGGTATCTTATGGAGTAACAAGCACAATGCCTACTCCTGCCCCCTTTGATTTGGAGGCTCCATCAACAAATAATCTCCAAACTCCATATGTTGCATGATTATCTCTTTTCTTCATGGGTTGCAGTTGGTCGAGAGGCTTCTCGCCTGTGAACTCGGCTATGAAATCAGCAAGGACTTGCCCTTTGATTGCATTCCTTGATCGAAATTGGATGTCAAATCGTCCGAGCTCGATCGACTATTTAGTCAATCTACCCGATAAATCCTCTTTCCGCATGACTGCTTTAGCTCTCCCACGTATCACCACTCGATCCTATCTCCAAAAGTCATTGAACACTGAAGTCCTCAAATCAAATCACATCACCAAATTGATACTAGAGATATCTAACATCTACACTAACGATTATCCAAAATAAATCTCCTCTCCCAATATCACTTCTAAGTATCTTCACATGAAGATTCTTAGTTCTAACCTCAATACCTACAATGTTCTTAACACAAAACTCCATATCTCCAAGAAACACAGCTAACACGTATGCTAGACCCAATACCTTAAGGAGTACGAAACAACAAAGGGGATCAAAGATCGTTAAAGACCATGCTCTGATACCATCTGTAACATCTTTTGCATTCTGGTGTCGGCCGTCGCCAAACTACGTCAGGCGTTACTAAATAAAATACCATTCTCAGCATGTGACAGATATATGAGACATAAAAAAAATTTCAAAAGATAATAATCAAATTTATTCAATAAATACAACAGTATACGAAAATGTTATTTATCCCTAATTAATTATATTAGTATAATTAATATATTTTAGTTTAACTTAATATATTGATTTTGATGATTCCAAACACATTTTATTAGGTTATTCTATAGATATTTATTATTGTATAATTTTGCCTCGACTCTACTCAACGACGTATTCGAGTAAAGGTATTCACGTGTATCGCACATTTGCACTTGACACATTAGGCACACATGATATTTCTTGATCTATGATTTTTAATTGTGTGACTAATTAATTGTGAGCCTAAACATTTTTTTATAAAGATCTGAAAATAATTTTTCGATTTATCATCTTTGGTTAGATAAATCTTGAAGTCCAAAATGGACTGTCAGTACACGTCTTGTTCCATCAAATCTCTATAAAGTACAAATGTCATGTTTGATGCAAAGTTGTCTTTTACTCCTTTAGCCACTCCCTCAATCTGCCTTTCAAAGGCTACGACATTATTGTCTGCAAAGTAAGTTTAGCTTTTTTATGAGCTTTGAAACCTTTTATATATATATATATTTCTTGGTTCGAAATTTTCTTTGGAAATTCTTTTTATAAATACCTGTTCGAGATATTTTTTTCTGTCCGAAATTCTTTTTATAAATATCTGTTCGAAAATCTCTAATATATATATTTTAGTCCGAAATTTTCTTTTAGAATCTTTTTTGTATTTCAGTCCGAAAATCCTTATATATATATTTGTCAGGAATTTATTTTCATATCTGTTCGGAAACTTTTTATATCAGTGTGGGAAATATTTTTTTTGTACAATATATATATGAGCACCTTTTATATATATATATATATATATATATATATATATATATATATATATATATATATATATATATATATATATATATATTTACATATATACTTCTCTGCAAACCTGTGATTGAGTTGAACATGTACTTACTTTGTCTCATTTATTTTTCCTGACAGAAAAATGTTCTTAACACACCAGTTATATTCTTTACACAATGGTTCCACATTTACGCATCAGATTTGTATTGTGTCTCTTGGACTAACAATCTTTTTGCAGAAAATATATGTGTCACCTACCTAGTCACTTTCAATCACATATGTTTTCAGAATACCACTTCCATGCTACAACATCTATATTTTTATGGAGAAGATAAATATGAAGATTTGGATATCAGAGTTGCAGATTTTCAGCTATCTCATCTCAGCAAAATCAGGAGCATTTAATGCTCAAAATGCATGTGTCTAACAGCTAGTTTTTGGAAGACACATTTAAAAGCTTTGAAGAGCTGCATTGAAGAAACAGACTTGAATGAGAACATGAGCAAGACTTGAAATAATATTGAGAGCATTTATTTTACTACTCAGCTACACACTCAAGAGAGCAATAAATTTTATCATCTGCTCAATCATTGAAGAAAAGGACTTGTGCCTACTTCAACATCATTTATTGAAGTCTGATTCAAGAAGGAGAAACTCAGATTACAAATTATATTTTAAGGAGTTTCAGTATTGTATCTTGTACTACAAAAATTCAGATTTGTTGTGAAGCTTTGTTGAAGCTTCGGTTTATACCGGTGATTGGTTCCTACCTGCAAGTGGGCCACGGGGTTTGAAGCTCGGAGTTAGCTTGCAAACAGTTGTACGCGGTGGTTTGATCCTATCCGCAAGTGGATCAGGTTTAGTGAAGCGCAAAGGAGACAGGGGCTCTAGGCGCGTGGACGTACGCCGGGATTTGGCCGAACCACGTTAAATTTCGGTGTCATTTATTTTCCGCACTTTTATTTATTTATTTGCACATGCTTGCTTGAGTTAATATTTTCAGCACACTATCTTGCAAATAAATTAACTCCGAAATTTGACTAAATTAATTTTAAGGTTAAAATAATTATTTTTGAATTAAATAATTAATTTCAGAATATCACCTTATATTAAATACGAAAATTAATTTAATATTCCTAGTGTGTTAAAATCTGCATCTCTAGTTGTTTAAATTAGTTAGTTGCATTTATTTGATATTGTTGGATTTATTCTTTATAGTTTTATTAATCTGAAATTTGTCAAAGTGTTATAAATTAAATATTTATCTGAAATTTTAATTTGACTTAAAGTTTGTGAAAACTCAATTCACCCCCCCTCTTGAGTATAATCTGGGCAACAATTGGTATCAGAGCTAGTGCTCTTCTTATTTTTAGATTTAACAATCTTAGAGTTAAAGATCCATGGCAAACTTTAATGTTTCATCTCTTGGTGAGGGTCAATCAATAAATAGACCTCCTTTATTTTCAGGAAATAATTATAGCTGTTGGAAAAATAGAATGAAAAATTTTATTCAATCAAATGATTATGCTGTTTGGAGAGTTATTATAAATGGTCCTAATATCCCCATAAAAGTTGTTAATGATGAAAATGTTCCTAAAGAAGAAAATGAATGGAATGAAGTTGATATTAGAAAAATTCAAATAAATGCTAAAGCTATGAATATTCTGCATTGTGCACTTGATGTAAATGAGTATAACAGAATTTGTTGTTGTGAATCTGCTAAAGAAATTCGGGATAGACTTGAAGTCACATATGAAGGAACTAGTCAAGTTAAAGAAGATAAAATTAGTATGCTTGTTCATAATTATGAGTTATTCAAGATGATGTCTGATGAATCTATTTCTGATATGTTCACTAGGTTCACTAATATTATTAATGGTCTTAAATCTCTTGGTAAATCTTATACTGACTCTGAATTAGTGAGCAAGATTCTCAGGTCACTACCATCTGCTTATATGACAAAGAAGTTGGCAATCAAAGAAGCTATACGAGAAAGACCTATTTCTCTTGATGAGTTATTGGGTTCCTTAATCACCCATGAAATGGAACTTAAGGAATTTGTTGAAGAAGAGAAACCAAAAGCAAACAAAATTATTGCTCTCAAATCTTCAGGCAAAAATATAGAAAGTGAAGATGATGATGATGATGATATTTCCCTATTGGCTAAAAATTTCAAAAAATATCTCAATTCTAAAAAGAAAGCCAAGGATAGGAAAAAGAAACATTTTTCAAAAGAGTTCAATGATGATCATCAATCCAAATCTGAACCAAGATGCTATCATTGTGATGAAGTTGGACACATTAAGCCTAATTGTCCAAAATATAAGAAAGGGAAGAAGGCATTGAAAGCCACAACATGGAGTGACTCCAACACAAGCTCTTCCGATGAAGATTCAAATGAAAATGAAGTTGCTCATCTATGTTACATGGCTATGGAAAATGGGGTACACTCTAACCCTAACTCTAGTGATAGTGATAATGATGAAGTTGATGATTATGAAGTTTTACAAGATGTTTTTGATGAATTATGTGAAAGTTTTGAAGAACTTAAAAATAGATATATTAAACTTAAGAAGTCTCATTCATTAGTTTCAACTAAATATGATTCTATGTCAAATGATTTTGATGAGTTGAAATTAGAAAATGAATCTTTGGAAAATGAAATTAAATCCTTGAAAAAGGAAAAATCTGTTATTGTCACTACTCCTCTTGAAATTGAAAATATTGAGTTAAAAAGGGAGATAGAATATTTAAAGAAATCATTAGATACTTTTATAAAAGGAAATGAATATTTTCATAAAATTGTTGAGACACAAAGGATTCGATTTAATAATAATGGTATAGGATATGATGAAGGAAATGAGAAAAAGACTTATTCCAATTTATTGAAATTTGATGCCTCATCTAGTCTACCTAACTATTTATGCACTTATTGTGGTAGACACACACATTTTTCAGATTTGTGTCCATATAAATTTAGAAAAAGAAAATTTGCATGGATTCCAAAAGGAACCAAGATGTATACTAACCCCTATGGACCTAACACATTTTTGGGTACCAAAAGAGAAATTTTTTAAAGTTGTGTAGGTTACATTTTGAGAAGGAATGTGGATTTTCAAGGCATATGATTTGGTCATATTACAAATTTCAAGTATCATTGCCTAATGTTGGAAATGCCACACTTGGAAGAAGTTGCTTGAATATATCTTTGGTATTGGTAAGGTGGTAAGGAACACCTTTCTTGAATTTAAATTCATATATTTATTAAGAATCTATCTCATAACTGATATATTTCCATGCATAGAATATTTGTTATTACACATGAGCGTGATTGATTGATTATTTAGCATTCACATATAAATTTATATATTTATTATTTTTGATGACTCTTTCATCTATCACACATTTGATTTTGATAATTATTTTATAAGAAAACTTCATATATATTTTAATTACATCTTGATATATTTTGTGTGAATAATGATATTGGATTAATTCATGATTTTATTGAATATTAATTTGAAACGAAAATATCATTTTAAAGTTTGCTAGTCTTGAGAGCTACATGTTGATATTGTAATATGCATTTATTGATTTTGATGATATGGTCATATTAATCTCTTTGAGTTAGTTTTATTGCATACTACATGATTAATGTCATTGTTCGAATATTTGTAACATTCCCGATGAATATTTTTTTTAAGTTAGTAATATTTGTGTTATGCATGTTTGAAATGAGAAACCACATGATCGACAATTTGTATCATTTGTGAGACTTTTCAAAAATGATTTTATAAAGTCAATTTTTTTTAATAATATTTTATCTCATGAAATAGATGCACCATATTTGTTATATGCATATTTGCCTTCATTGGTATCCCTTAGGGGGAGACAAATATTTATTGGAAATTATTCATAGAAAAATGGTTGATCAAATTTTTTTTGCAATATGATTGAATATTTCGAGAATTTATGCTCGTATCTTGAAAACGGCAAAGCATGAACAAAATAGTAAATTTTTATCGTTATACTTAAGCCGCTATCTTCTAACTCATGTGTGCTTTATTTCAAATTATTTGAAAACATCGAGTTATGAAATGTTTATTTGTTGTGCACTTAAAAGTTTACATCATGATGATTTATACAACAATTGATATTGCGCCTACTGAAAATTTATACATTGCAATTTTATTACATTAGTGAGAGAGTTAATTATGTACATTGATATATCTCTCGTATTTGCACTATTTGAGAACATTGAGTTATGATTTCTATTTTTACATAAAAAATTTTGTTTTGAGAAATCATTGTGTGCAACGCACGGTTTGTATGTGATTACAACAATTGGTATCATTTATGATTTTTGTGACTGATGCATTATTTGATGATATTATTGTCTATCTACACATTCAAATACATGCTATGAAAATTTTTATGATGACTTGTGTGCGTATTGAAAATTTTCATGTCATTTGTATGTCCCTTGAGATTTATGGTTGAATCCCATGCACGAATTATTTTTGATAGGGGGAGCTTCGCCCTTTTTACCCGTGACACTGAATTTATATTAAAATATCTTTTTGATAATGTCAAAGGGGGAGAAATATTTATGATTCACTATTTGTGCTTAATATGTCATTTTATGAATATATGTGAATCATTGTTTGTCATCATCAAAAAGGGGGAGATTGTTAACGAAAATGTTATTTATCCCTAATTAATTATATTAGTATAATTAATATATTTTAGTTTAACTTAATATATTGATTTTGATGATTCCAAACACATTTTATTAGGTTATTCTATAGATATTTATTATTGTATAATTTTGCCTCGACTCTACTCAACGACGTATTCGAGTAAAGGTATTCACGTGTATCGCACATTTGCACTTGACACATTAGGCACACATGCATATTTCTTGATCTATGATTTTTAATTGTGTGACTAATTAATTGTGAGCCTAAACATTTTTTATAAAGATCTGAAAATAGTTTTTTGATTTATCATCTTTGGTTAGATAAATCTTGAAGTCCAAAATGGACTGTCAGTACACGTCTTGTTCCATCAAATCTCTATAAAGTACAAATGTCATGTTTGATGCAAAGTTGTCTTTTACTCCTTTAGCCACTCCCTCAATCTTCCTTTCAAAGGCTACGACATCATTGTCTGCAAAGTAAGTTTAGCTCTTTTATGAGCTTTGAAACCTTTTATATATATATATTTCTTGGTCCGAAATTTTCTTTGGAAATTCTTTTTATAAATACCTGTTCGAGATATTTTTTTCTGTCCGAAATTCTTTTTATAAATATCTGTTCGAAAATCTCTAATATATATATTTCAGTCCGAAATTTTCTTTCAGAATCTTTTTTGTATTTCAGTCCGAAAATCCTTATATATATATTTGTCAGGAATTTATTTTTATATCTGTTCGGAAACTTTTTATATCAGTGTGGGAAATATTTTTTTTGTACAATATATATATGAGCACCTTTTTTATATATATATATATATATATTTACATATATACTTCTCTGCAAACCTGTGACTGAGTTGAACATGTACTTACTTTGTCTCATTTATTTTTCCTGACAGAAAAATGTTCTTAACACACCAGTTATATTCTTTACACAATGGTTCCACATTTACACATCAGATTTGTATTGTGTCTCTTGGACTAACAATCTTTTTGCAGAAAATATATGTGTCACCTACCTAGTCACTTTCAATCACATATGTTTTCAGAATACCACTTCCATGCTACAACATCTATATTTTTATGGAGAAGATAAATATGAAGATTTGGATATCAGAGTTGCAGATTTTTAGCTATCTCATCTCAGCAAAATCAGGAGCATTTAATGCTCAAAATGCATGTGTCTAACAGCTAGTTTTTGGAAGACACATTTAAAAGCTTTGAAGAGCTGTATTGAAGAAACAGACTTGAATGAGAACATGAGCAAGACTTGAAATAATATTGAGAGCATTTATTTTACTACTCAGCTACACAATCAAGAGAGCAATAAATTTTATCATCTGCTCAATCATTGAAGAAGAAGACTTGTGCCTACTTCAACATCATTTATTGAAGTCTGATTCAAGAAGGAGAAACTCAGATTACAAATTGTATTTTAAGGAGTTTCAGTATTGTATCTTGTACTACAAAAATTCAGATTTGTTGTGAAGCTTTGTTGAAGCTTCGGTTTATACCGGTGATTGGTTCCTACCCGCAAGTGGGCCACGGGGTTTGAAGCTCGGAGTTAGCTTGCAAACAGTTGTACGCGGTGGTTTGATCCTACCCGCAAGTTGATCAGGTTTAGTGAAGCGTAAAGGAGACAGGGGCTCTAGGCGCGTGGACGTAGGCCGGGATTTGGCCGAACCACGTTAAATTTCGGTGTCATTTATTTTCCGCACTTTTATTTATTTATTTGCACATGCTTGCTTGAGTTAATATTTTCAGCACACTATCTTGCAAATAAATTAATTCCGAAATTTGACTAAATTAATTTTAAGGTTAAAATAATTATTTTTGAATTAAATAATTAATTTCAGAATATCACCTTATATTAAATACGAAAATTAATTTAATATTCCTAGTGTGTTAAAATCTGCATCTCTAGTTGTTTAAATTAGTTAGTTGCATTTATTTGATATTGTTGGATTTATTCTTTATAGTTTTATTAATCTGAAATTTGTCAAAGTGTTATAAATTAAATATTTATTTGAAATTTTAATTTGACTTAAAGTTTGTGAAAACTCAATTCACCCCCCCTCTTGAGTATAATCTGGGCAACAATTGGTATCAGAGCTAGTGCTCTTCTTATTTTTAGATTTAACAATCTTAGAGTTAAAGATCCATGGCAAACTTTAATGTTTCATCTCTTGGTGAGGGTCAATCAATAAATAAACCTCCTTTATTTTCAGGAAATAATTATAGCTGTTGGAAAAATAGAATGAAAAATTTTATTCAATCAAATGATTATGCTGTTTGGAGAGTTATTATAAATGGTCCTAATATCCCCATAAAAGTTGTTAATGATGAAAATGTTCCTAAAGAAGAAAATGAATGGAATGAAGTTGATATTAGAAAAATTCAAATAAATGCTAAAGCTATGAATATTCTGCATTGTGCACTTGATGTAAATGAGTATAACAGAATTTGTTGTTGTGAACCTGCTAAAGAAATTTGGGATAGACTTGAAGTCACATATGAAGGAACTAGTCAAGTTAAAGAAGATAAAATTAGTATGCTTGTTCATAATTATGAGTTATTCAAGATGATGTCTGATGAATCTATTTCTGATATGTTCACTAGGTTCACTAATATTATTAATGGTCTTAAATCTCTTGGTAAATCTTATACTGACTCTGAATTAGTGAGCAAGATTCTCAGGTCACTACCATCTGCTTATATGACAAAGAAGCTGGCACTCAAAGAAGCTATACGAGAAAGACCTATCTCTCTTGATGAGTTATTGGGTTCCTTAATCACCCATGAAATGGAACTTAAGGAATTTGTTGAAGAAGAGAAACCAAAAGCAAACAAAATTATTGCTCTCAAATCTTCAGGCAAAAATATAGAAAGTGAAGATAATGATGATGATGATATTTCCCTATTGGCTAAAAATTTCAAAAAATATCTCAATTCTAAAAAGAAAGCCAAGGATAGGAGAAAGAAACATTTTTCAAAAGATTTCAATGATGATCATCAATCCAAATCTGAACCAAGATGCTATCATTGTGATGAAGTTGGACACATTAAGCCTAATTGTCCAAAATATAAGAAAGGGAAGAAGGAATTGAAAGCCACAACATGGAGTGACTCCAACACAAGCTCTTCCGATGAAGATTCAAATGAAAATGAAGTTGCTCATCTATGTTACATGGCTATGGAAAATGGGGTACACTCTAACCCTAACTCTAGTGATAGTGATAATGATGAAGTTGATGATTATGAAGTTTTACAAGATGTTTTTGATGAATTATGTGAAAGTTTTGAAGAACTTAAAAATAGATATATTAAACTTAAGAAGTCTCATTCATTAGTTTCAACTAAATATGATTCTATGTCAAATGATTTTGATGAGTTGAAATTAGAAAATGAATCTTTGGAAAATGAAATTAAATCCTTGAAAAAGGAAAAATCTGTTATTGTCACTACTCCTCTTGAAATTGAAAATATTGAGTTAAAAATCTAATGATTTCTTTAAATATTGAACATAGTCAATCTCAAGAAGCTCTACTTTTAGTCTGCTTTATCTTTTGATAGCACATTTAGTTTATGAAAATTTTCATTTCAATCAAGCACCTTTTCAAATGATAACTCCCTCTTGTATAGCAGAACTCCTGAGGATTACAATAAGTTATTCAACTTGTTTCAATCAAGGAATCTAATGTGCCAAGTAGGGTTTGCAGTAGTCATAACAAGTTAATAAAATTATTTCAATTACTATAACCCTCAGGTCTTTGTTGCAAACACAACAGACCTCGTGAGTTGCTCCAACAATACCAAAAGACCTACAAGGGATCCTTAGGCGATAAAGCCAGCTCAGTTTGGTCACCAACTGCGTTGGTCACCAAAACCAACTCGGGCGGATGGCTCATCAACCAGGTACATTTTCTCCATTATCTGACTTAAGCCTAAGGGAGTGTGACAACATAACCTAAAAGGTAAAGTAGATTGAATGATGCTGCTAAGGCATATTGGACTGAGAGAATGTTCGAACAAATGAGAACAAATGTCTAACACTTGTTCTCAATATAATTTAGCCGGCTGAAAAACCCAAAATGATCAACCCTAAGTACTAGCCCATTTAAATAATAAAAGGCCTAAGATGGTCAAACAGTATTGCTTGGTCGACAAAGATCTTAAGTAATTAACGAGCAACGGCTCTTTCCAGTTCAAATATAAGAGGTAGTTATTAACTCATGTTTGGTCAACATATGCTCAAAATATGAAACAAGTTAATAAGTTAAGGTTTGCATTGACAAAATTAGGAATTACAATTACATCGAGACCAAAATACACAAGGATCTAAGACGACTCGGGATGGCGAGCAAGATAATCTGCAACATAAGCTCTCCTTCCATCACCTAGGTTAGGAGCAAACTCCTCCACATCGTCTTCAAGGTAATCATCTAGAAATTGGGAAGGGATAGCATCAATTGGGATCCACTTGTCTTGCTTTGAGAACGGGTTATGGCTATAGGCCGCACGTTCGACCTGGTGCTTGTACCACAACCTGGACTCCTTAGGTGTCTTAATCTCCCTATGGGCACTCAGCTACCCATGAGAAAAAGAGAGATCTTCTGCCTCCTTGAGCCTTACTGGGGCATCAACCCTGCTTGCATTATATCTATCTACCCAAGCCTCTTGGGGTCCCAACCTTGAAGTAGGGGGAATATAGTCCTCGCCAGGCTACATATAAAATAACAGGTAAAACCACAAACAAACATCAGTACGCATGGATGAAGCAAATCAATAGAAACAAAGGAGGCTCTCTTTTATTCATTAATAAGGAGGGGGCCATAGGCCAGTATTGTCCGAGCAAAAAAGAAAATTGCATGGCATCAAAAAGTTGTACAAGAAAAAGTAAAAACTCCTAATCTAGAAGACCTATTCCTTTACCTACTCGACTTCAATCACTGTATTCCCCTTCTCAGCAGCCCTCTGTACTTAGTCATCATCCATTACAACCTCGACAGGCACGTCCTCAACATTATCGATAGGCTGACTTGCACTATGATCTCCCTCTAAAAAGGGGTTTAGCCCAGAAGAATGAAGACCAAAGAGCTCAGAATCATTAGGAGTCCCTACAGCTCCCAATCCCTGGTCACAACCTTTCTTGAAGTCCACCTTCTTTGCATAGTCCAACTGGAGCTCGACATCATCATTGGATGAGTTCTAGCCCTCAGTATAGCTGCCATTCTTCTTGCATGGGAGCTCCTCCTCCAGCTTCTGGACTTTACTAGACTGACTCTGGTTTTCCTTGGATAGCCCTCCGTTCTCAGTAAACACCACCTTCTTGGACTCCTCAAGGTCAGCATAGGCCTTTGTCAACTTCTCCTTTTTCCTGCTCTCGGGCTGCACAAGCATAAAAAAAGGCCTTCTCAGACTTTGTCAGAGCCTCTTTCAGCTCTTGATTAACCTTGGACTGGTCGGCATGACCATCCAAAAGAGTTGTAAAATCATCCAAAAACTGCACGAAAGAAAAAGAGTTGAGTTAGTATGAAGAAGAAAGAATTCAGAGAGAAGATGATTCAGGAATAACGAGAAAGAATTGATAGGACTTTAGAACGAGATGGGCAACCCCCAGCTATGAGGAACGCTCATGGTTTGTAACTAGTACAGACTCCTTTAAGAGATCAGGGGAAAGGGCATAGGTGTTTCCCACACTAGCCACATCAACACTAGCAGTAAGGAAGGGGACTACAGGGGACTTCAGGATAAGTTTCCTTTTAGTCTCCTCCCTCTTCTGCTCTTCCTATCTCTTTTTCTCTTCCTCTCTCTCTCCTCCTCTCTTATTCTCTCTTCTTCTATATATATTTCTCTTTCCCCTTGGCTCCTGGGCTATAACCACTAGCCCTAGGGGAATCTACCTCCAACATCTTTAAGGACTTGAACCGATCAAATATAGCTATCTGATCCTCATCATCATAAATCCTTAATTTCCTCCTCCTAACTAGGGTATCCATATCCTTTTTCTCTTCTTCTTCTTCTTCTTCTTCTTCTTCTTCTTCTTCTTCTTCTTCTTCTTCTTCTTCCTCTTTCTCTTCTTCCTTTTCCTCTAGCACCACAGAATCAGAGGGACTAACTTCTGGAGCCTTCAGGTCGGGGACTTTATCTATCGGCCGAGTAATGAAACTACTTGTCATATTCTTATATTTGAGTAAGTAGGCTGCAGACCTTGGATGCATACCGTTCATAAGCCTCTTATTAACCCTCCAGGCCTTCAGGAGTCCAGGAATATTAACTTCACTTAAGTTAGGCTCTTAATTTTTGTCACGAGCTACAAAACAGAGGAAGAAAAACATCAGTCAGAGGACAGAAATCAGAAACAAATAGTAAGTAAACTGAAGAAAAGATAGAGCAACCTATGTGATCCTCCACAAAGTCTAAAATCAAAGGTCCCTGGTGTCTCTCGATCTCACGAAGGGGAAGATGTTACCAATTTCTGGTAATAAACCCATGAACCCAGTAATCCTTGTGAGAATTTAGGAGGCTTACCACCAGGACCCTATCAGCCTTCCTGGTCTTCAAATACATAATACCATCATTGGTTCGCAACCAGACATAATGGTAACAGAGCTTAGCAAGACCCATTTTACTCCCATGCAGGGTGTTTATCCTATGCACCCCTTTCATAAATTTCCAAATGTTGGGGGCATATTGAGCAGGAATAACATCAAAGTATTTGAAGAATTTAAGAAAGAGAGGGTTTGGAGGAAATGTCAAATTCCCTTGGGTGATCAATAGAGTGTGAATCTAGTGTTCCCCTTCAATATCACGAACGTCTCTAGGGAGATGAGCACAGTCGATTTCTACTCAGTCCAGAATATTATAAGATTTCCTAAATCCAGCTACTGACTTGTTATCTAATGTTATCATGAACACTTTAACAAAGAGAAAACCCCAACTATAGTTGAAGAATAAATCGCAAAAGAGGAAAACTAAACGTACAAGAATTGATGAAGCTCTGAACAGAAATGGGACGCTGAAGAAGAAAATTTTGGAAACTTAGCAAACAAGAGAAGGAGTGAAGGGTCAACTGACAGAGGAGATGTATCTCCAGTTTGAACTTCAAATCTAATAATGAACGTGACATCCCAGGTTAATTTTGGCGCTTTATATAGCTGCTTGGATAAGGGAATCCTCGCCTCTTCAATAAAACTACAAATATGCCATGGTGTTTGGCTTAGGGCAAGCGTACCCCCTTGAATTCATCAGACTACTAAAATGCCATTTCGGTTTCAAGAATAAAAAGTTTTGAGTTATGGGCCTTGTATCTAATTAAAATTTGTTAGCCCAAACATTCAACCCATAAATTTTAAGGGCAATTGTGAGAACCCATTTATTTTGGCCCAGGAAAGTAGTCGACCAGCCCCAGCTGTATAGAGAACCGCTCGACCCAAATCCAATATTCATTATGGCTCGTGCATCTTATAAACACTAAAAGACTCGTGGATAAATTCAAGTCGGTTACCAACAATCTCAGAGGAGATATTCAGGGACACCACGAATTATCTACAATCATATTTAATTACTTGTACAACTCAATCTCTTATGTTAACTTCTATAAATTGTAATCCCTGGCCCGAGGCAAAGGGATGTAATCTGGAGCATTAAGAGAAACTAATAAGATTATAGTAACCTCTTCATAGACGTAGGCAACTTGTCGATTATTTTTGTGGATCTTTATTGTAATATTTCTTGTACTCATATACACATTATCCATATAATCCCAAAATAAAGATCACACAATATATTAGTGTAACCTGCTCTGATACCAATTTGAAAAAATTGGTATCCTAAAAGAATCCATACTCACCACAAAAGATCACATAATAATTTAGTGTAACCTGATCTGATACCAATTTGAAAAAATTAGTATCCTAAAATAATATGTACTCAACACAAAGATCACATAATAATTTAGTATAACCTGCTCTTATACTAATTTAAAAATGCGGATTTTATGGATTCACTTATATGTTAGTTCACACACACAAAAGATTTACTTTTTAGCCAAATTTTATCTTGATTATATTTAGATGAACATGTAAGATAAATTCCTAAGCTAAAATGACAAACCAAAACAGGAATAAGATTTGAGGAAAAATTCCTTTCTAGCAAAATCCTTTTTTTGAAAATTATTTAAGATTGGACATACCAAGACTGACTTGCATACAACTTAGAGCACCACTAAGTTTAACGGGGTAATGTCTTCGAATCTTTAACAGAATACGGCACGGTCCAAAACAGTCCACAACAAGCAGTTCTTGGCTTGGTATCCACCGATCATCCTCAGGAAATGGAGTTCATTTCTTCTTCGACAATAGAGATCAATCTCAACAAAACAGCAGTAAAGTAGCACTCTACAAGGATTTGAATGTGTATGTGTATTTAAGGTTTGACTAAACTCAACAAACCATTCTTTGGGATATAACTTGAAGAGCAAAATGCGTGTTTATAAAACAAAACTTGTGAGACTTTTGGGATAGATGTGCAAAAACATTTTTCGTTAAAAGTTACAAAAAAATCATTCCACAAGACTCCTTTTATAGAAAACTCAAAAATCGAGGTGGCAGACTTTGTTCGAACGAAAATAGGGGTTCATTCGAACAAAAACACAATTCATTCATACGAGCTCAAGATTCGTTCGAACGAACTGGATAATTTGTTCAAACGACCTTCGAACAACCTTCTAATGGCTGTGACTCTGCCATGAGAAAAACCTGTAACACCCCATATTTCTAATGACTTTTAAAATAGGATTAATTATACTTAATTGTGGGATAATTGAAAATTAATCCAGATTTAAATATTACTTGAGAATAAAGTAATATATGATTTATGTTGAATATTACTTGTGATTAAATGTAATATATATTATTATGACTTTACATATGATTATGATTTTTATAAAATTATTGCGAGTGATGAATACGATAATTATGGTATTAAGTCGGGACGTGCGAGTGGATCGTGTCGAGACTATATTTAAATGAAATGAAAAGTAAATTAATTTTATGTCATGCGATTGATCGTTTTGACTGCGCTAAAGTGTCCAGAATGGTCTAAATAGTCGAAAAGTCTACCTGGGGGATTACTTTGGGTATCGGGGCAATTTGGAAGCAAACAGACACCCTGAAGGGGTATTTTGGACATTTTCCAAAATGGGTGAATAGTACCCACGAATTTGTAGTAATATTATATAAGTTTAGAGGTGGTGGGATTAAGGTTCATTCACCAAAAATTAAAAGAAAATACTTAGGGGAGAGTGAGAGTCTTTGAGAAAGTAAGAGGCATTTCTAGGAGACCAAAAGCTAAGAGTCATCCTACACCACTTCCACCGCCGGAAGTTGGCCGGAAAATGGAGGAATACCACTAGAATTATCTTCCCCAACGTTTCAGACCATCAGTTAGAGGCAAGTTATTAATTATTTCAAATTTTAGCATTTATATTTTCCATGTTAGGCTGTTTAGAAAATTTTGAAAAGTTGTATGAATTAAGATGATTTTTTATGAAACCTTGAAATGAGAATTGTGTAGGATTGATCCTTTTCTGAGTTTAGAATAAACTCCATGAAATATGTGAATTAATTGGTGGAGAAATCTGGGATTTACATGTTTAATTGATGATAAAGTCAAAACTAGAATTCTTGAGATTTAGTATGGAATCTGGGTAAATTTATACATGTTGATGATGCTTAATTCATTTCGATACGTTAGAAGTTTCCCATATATGTTAATATATGATCTGGGTTACATGAATATAAATTTGGAGATGTTTAAATATGATTTTGGTGCTTAAAAATTATGAAACTCGTAACTGTTAAAGAAAATATGGGCAAATTTATGATCGATCGATCGATCGACCCAAGAATGTCGATTGATCGACCAAAATCGTCGATCGGTCGAATTCCCCTGGAAATGTGATTTTGTTTCCTTTTTAAATTATGATTAAATCCTTACATTAGAAATCTTTGGTGTTGATTAATGGAACATAATGGGACTTGAGGAAGGACAGTAGGACATACTTAAGACCCGAAAAAATATTATTATTATGGGATTAAATGGGGAAAATTAACGAGTGTTAATCAAATGAATTACGATGGAGAGTTAAATAAATTCAGCTATAAATCGGATAAAGGGTAACTTAAGGTTAGTACCAGTAGTAAAAGGGTCATTAATTATCGAAATAGTCTTAGGATTATATGGGATTAACCCTAAGAGATGAAATGGAGGGTTATTATTGAATTAGGGGTTATCGAGGAATAAACCTAATTGAAGATAATTTTAATTCATAGAAATTCGGGAGTTGTGATGACATGGACCAGTAGGGCATAGATGTTACCTACTGAATTTACATGAGGAATAAATTATTGACCTTCGAGTGATGAGAGAAGCTCGTGAATATAATTTGAGAAGTAAAGTCATAATCTGTAAATACGTGGGATATTAGGGATAAATATGCTACATATGGAAATATTTATATGGTTTGTGTGTGTGCCCTATTGTTATTATATATAGGTGGGGTGAATACCTATATTATTATTTATTGTGTGTATGACATACCTACGCTACTTGCTATCGGGGTGGAGGTTTCGCATTGTGGACGGTCTTATCTTGATGAGCCCATTTGGGGGGATATTAGATTCGTACCCTGAGCATAGGATCTTGGACACGTGCTATCGGTGTGAATGATAGTTTTAACGGTTGAATGGGAACATAGGTATGTGCGTGATCCATTTGGCTGGGGAGTATGCTTGCCTTCAATATACGTGTTATATTATTTATGGTTTATGAGAGACCTCGAATCAATAGTGCTTTATACAGCGAGAGATGTACAGGACATGATAGCAGAGTATGCATGCACCACAGCTGTGTCTGGGAGTTGTCGTTTTAGTATATATAATGTGATGAATATATATACTGTGATGTAATCTACTGTGAGAGAATTGTAGATTAAACTATATATACTGTGATGTATCTACTGTGTGAAATTTTTAGATTAACATATATACTATGAGGTAATATACAGTGTGAAATTGTAGATGAAAATGAATAATAAGATCGGATTGAAATAAATAAGTGAATACTTAATCCTAAAGCTGTGAAAGTTCATATTATAGAGAAATGAACATGTTTAATTATCATAGGAATTATGTGGAAAATATAGGGAAATGATATGGGATAGAATCATAATTGAAAACCTTAATTTGGGGGATAATAAGGTACGTTAGGCGTGCACACTAGATGAGAGGTGAGAATTCTCAAGCAAGATACCGGGAAGCTAACATGTACATAATAATTGCTTAATTGTACTTGTTAAGCACTTGTTATTTTAAAAATCTTTTACAATCGGCTCTGACCCGTTACCTTGCATATTCTCATCTCTATTGTATCTTGTACATCAGGTGTCCAATATCAGGGATGCCGGCATAGAATATGGATGTCTCGGCGAATTATACCTGCTAATGGAGATGTAGACTTTGTTAGACTCTTCCATTCTGTTGTCTCTATTTTCATTTAGAGCATGTCGCCCAGGTTTCTAGTTATTTAATTTCTATTCCAAAGATTGTAATTACTTATGTCAGTATTGTCAATATCAATTTTATTGGATGGTAATGATATATTTTAACTAGAGAGTTATTCCAGCCACATTTATTCTTGTTATATTTAGTTTTGTGGTGATGTGATGTTGCTAATTAATATTTCGTAATGTGGAATGGTTTTAATTAAATTAAAAATGGAAAAGATTTTACACTAGCTTAATTAATTATTAGGTGAATTAATAAAGAAATTATTTTTTGACAGTGATGCTGAGAATGAACCAACTGTATATTCTGATTTAATTTAATAAAGGACTGATCACCCGAGATTTAATTAGGCGGGGTGTCACCAGTGGTAGCAGAGCATCAGGTTCTAGTGTCCTTAGGATCGATACGGATTTTTACGTTTCAACGTAGTGTTCTTTGATGTGGAGCCCTATTATTAGGATGTTGTATTCCTCTGTGTATTACGACATGCATGCTCTTGCCAGGAAATATAAGGGATGTAATTCTTATACGAGCTTAATCGGGCATCGTTGACTAGCGATGGTTGTTAGAAGAACAACAGGAGGAGAACTTGTCCAAAGATATAGAGTGTTTAGCAAATGGTGTTTGAGATAGAACCCACCAAACTTGTTGTTCAGGATGAGGACAATAAATAAGACGTTCGGGAGCTGTAGTTTCCCAAGCACCGTCATGGATGACGTTTGTTCCGTTCCAAACCCACCCAGCACGGTCAGTAAAGGGACTCTTGTGAAGAAAGAAATCCAAAGACAATTATGTAGGGTGAAGTGTAGTAACACCCAGGACTTGAACATTTCAGGCGAATTTTTTTTCTCATAGGAGCAATCTAAAGTGATGAGAGTTTGCCATATCATATAAAGAAGCACGTGTGAAGTTAAAATGGGAAATGTGGGTATGGTTCGATCGTGAAATCGTCCATCTGCGGTTTTAATTGGGATGTGAAAGAATCTCAAAACTCATCTCATATGGGCAAGAAAGAAAGCCCAACGCGAGAGAGCAGTCGACTTGCTTAACGAAGTCCTTACCCATCGACTAAGGAGTATATTAAAGATAAGAAGAGTTCATTGTTGTGAAAGGACTCATGAGTTAAATACTCAAGTACGGATGGGAAATATGCCAAAGACGAATAGGGTCAATATCGCCAAGAAATTTGTAACCGCTTCCAGAAGAAGGATAGTCAGAGGGTTGGGAAAACCTAGTTGAAGGGTAAGATTAAATTCAACGGTGATAGTGAAACATTACCGAAAAGGTATACCCAGTAGAGGGACCTAATTAAATCCTTGCCAAGCGGTGATGAATTCATCCAAGACCAGCGAGGTCGACCATGGTTTCATAAGACTAGTAGATCCAAAGGAACAACGGAAATAGAATTTAGGAGCTAAGACTGCCAGGTTCGAGAGAAGGGCATTCCAAAATGGTCAGTGGAACCAGTGACGGGGAAATGGCTTGAGAAATTTCCGAATGTGTAGAGAGTGGGACTATCAGTGTTGAATGTGTCCACCGATAAGATTGGGAATGGTAAACCATGCCAGTTAGGCATAACAACGGGAGGAGTGAGATTTTCAGTGGAGGAATTGGGTCAAGAGAATTGGGCCACCCAGGAATTTACAACCCGAGAGTGTGGGTTTAGGCAGGACCAGTGGAGTCCTCGGTAGCCGTAGCATACCTTATTTCAGGGTCGACGAGGCATAGATTATTATGGTAATGAGTAGTGACCGAATGTTTGAACGATAGTAGATTGAGTGATAAGACTATCGTGTTGGATACTCCGAGTGAGTAATAATTACTTTTGTGAGGCGCCACCTGAAATAGGGGTTGGCTTATATATAAGTATATATGAAAATTTCATGGTATCATAGACTTCAGTGAGTATGTTGTCTAGTTATATGTGATCCCGGTGCATAGGGATTTAATTACTTATGTGACTCAGGATACATTGTGATCTTTATCGAGCAGGGAGATATAGCTCGTTATATAAATAGCGTCGAGAACTTGGGATAGTGAGAGCGCCATGTTTCATGTTATTTCTAAGGGACATAAAAGTGGACGAGTAGACTTTTATGTCAACATATGGAGATTCTGGGAAGGTACATATTATGGACTAAGCGCCTTACGGATCTCGACAACCGACTATGTTAGGTAGTAGTGTATCGGGGGGATCCTTGTTTGGATTTTGCTTTGCGAGACATCCCACGCATGAACTAGCAAACGTCGAGAGTTGGAGAGACATTTGGTCGATAGTGCATGGGTTTCGTACTTTGGAGCTGATATTTCTATTATGATAAAAGTCCTAGTATCATTAGGAATAGAACAATGAAGAGTGATTAAGTTATGACTAGTGGGTTGGTTGAGTGCACCCCTACCATATCAACATGCCAAGTGCGCAAGAATTGACTTAAGAGGAGTACATGTCATTTGTGAAATCATACGCGAGACATAGGGTGTATGGGTGCCCTAGGTGATTGAATTAGGCAGTGGATGGGGATTGTCATGTGAATTCGACAATATGTAGCCGGGGAAATTGAGCTTATTCCATAAGAGCGGGAAAGGACTTGTGACACGCGGTGAGGCAAAGTCACATGGATCACGATTAAAGGTACATTCGAGAGAATATAAGATGTATCATGTTATAAATGACAGTGGTGATGGGATTTAATGAAGAGAAATATCGCTAAATTCTTTTTGCAATGGGTCACTTGTCTGTTGATAAAGGGTGGACCACTTGAAACCAGTAGGGTTTTCTCAACCAGTAGAACGGGAGAGCATTCCAAGGATTTTATCACGAATGTAACTACTTCCTAGAGAGGTTACTATCCTATATGGGTGATAGTGGATCGATTGACTGAAGTAGCTCATGTTATGCCAGTTAGGGTTGATCGTACTACGGGACAGTATGCGCTGATCTTTATAGCCGAGATAGTGAGGTTACATGGGGTGTTGCTTGATATCGTGTCCGTTTGGTACAAGATCTTTATCTTTCTATTTTGAAAGAGTGTTCACGGGGTCATAGGTACCGAGTTGTGATTAAGTACGGTCTATCATGCATAAATGAATGGGTAGAACAAGCGGACTAATCAGATATTGAAGAATAAATTGTATGTGTACCCTTGGATCTTAGGGGAGGACGAGAGCAGTCCCTTACACTAGTGAAGTTTTTGTACAATAACTAATATAAGTTCACTTTGGGGCATGGTTCCAGTTGAGGTATGGCACAGTAAGCCTTGTTGTTCTCATGCTTACTAGTTAAAGGTGGGGGACCAGATACTATTGCAAAGATCGTAAGTGAGTTGATACTTATAGTATATAATGTGTGTAA
Organism: Sambucus nigra; assembly: GCA_949130495.1. Taxonomy (NCBI): domain Eukaryota; kingdom Viridiplantae; phylum Streptophyta; class Magnoliopsida; order Dipsacales; family Adoxaceae; genus Sambucus; species Sambucus nigra. The sequence continues at coordinate 159,859,469 of OX422217.1, forward strand.
AATCTATACTGCGCAAATAACCTACTTGTGTGTGATCGTCGCGTGACGAGATCGTATGTATCTAAATAAAGATTAATCTACTAAAGTGCAAATAGTAGAAGGCTAGATAGTGAGTATCTAAAATAAAGTTTAAGTAGTGAAACTTAAACAGAAAAGCTTGGGCAAGAACCTACGTGACAGGGTAACCTGGAGTTTAAAAGAACATACGTGTGGTGTTCATTATTAAGGTTAATTGATAGCGTACTGTATGAGTGATACGGAGTAGTTTACTTGTGAGCGTGAGGATTCGATGTGTGACATATAGCCAGAGTTGTTCTTATCTAGTATACTTTTTTCGAATTCGAGGACGAAATTCCGTTGTAAGGGGGGAAGTATGTAACACCCCGTATTTTTAATGACTTTTAAAATAGGATTAATTAGACTTAATTGTGGGATAATTGAAAATTAATCCGGATTTAAATATTACTTGAGAATAAAGTAATATGTGAGTTATGTTGAATATTACTTGTGATTAAAATTAATATATTAATATATATATATATATATATATATATATATATATATATATATATATATATATATATATATATATATATATATATATATATATATATATGACTTTACATATGATTATGATTTTTATAAAATTTTCACAAGTGATGAATACGATAATTAAGGTAACTAAGTCGGGACGCGCGTGTGAGTCGTGTCGGAATTATATTTAAATGGAATGAAAAGTAAATTATTTTTATGTCATCCGAATGATCATTTTGATTGCGCTAAAGTGTCCGAAAGGGTCTAAATAGTCTAAAAGGTCTACCTGGGGATTACTTTGGGTCTCGGGGCAATTTGGAACCAAATAGACACCCCGGAGGGGTATTTTGGTCATTTTCCAAAATGGGTGAATAATACCCATGAATTTGTAGTAATATTATATAAGTGTAGAGGTGGTGGGATTAAGGTTCATTCACCAAAAAATAAAAGAAAATACTTAAATGAGAGTGAGAGACTTCTCTCGGAAAGTAAGAGGCATTTCTAGGAGACCAAAAGTCGAGTCATCCTACACCACAACCACTATCGAAAGTTGGCCGAAAAATGGAGGAATACTAGTAGAGTTATCTTCCCCAATGGTTCAGACCATCAATTAGAGGCAAATGATTAACTATTGCAAATTTTAGCATGTATATTGTCTATGTTAGGCTGTTTAGAAAATTCTGAAAAGTTGTATGAATTAAGATGATTTTTTATGAATCCTTGAAATGAGAATTGTGTAGGATTGATCCCTTTTTAATTTTAGAATCAAATCCATTAAATATGCTAATTAATTGGTGAATAAATCTTGGATTTACATGTTTAATTGATGATAAAGTAAAAACTAGAATTCTTGTGATTTAGTATGGAATCTGGGTAAATTTATACATGTTGATGATGTTTAATTTATTTGGATATGTTAGAACTTGGCCATATATGTTAATATATCATCTTGGTTAAATGAATATAAGTTTGGAGATGTTTAAATATGATTTTGTAAAAACTAGAATTCTTGTGATTTAGTATGAAATCTGGATAAATTTATACATCTTGATGATGTTTAATTTATTTAGATACGTTAGAACTTGGCCATATATGTTAAATATGATTGGTGTTGATTAATGGAACATATTGGGACTTGGGGAATGGAAGTAGGACATACTTAAGACACAGAAAAATATTATTATGTATGGGATTGAATGGGGGAAATTAACGAGTGTTAATTAAATGAATTACGGTGGAGACATACATAAATTGAGGTGTAAATTGGATAAAGGGTAACTTAAGGTTAGTACTAGTAGTAAGAGGGTCATTAATTACCGGAATAACCTTAGGATTATATGGGATTAACCCTAAGAGATGAAATGAAGGGTTATTATTGAATTAGGGGTTATTGAGTAATAAACCTAATTGAAGATAATTTTAATTCATAGAAATTCGGGAGTTGTGATGACATGGACCAGTAGGGCGTAGATGTTACCTACTGAATTTACATGAGGAATAAATGATTAACCTTCGAGTAATGAGAGAATATAGTGAATATAATTTGAGAATTAAAGTTATAATCTGTAAACACGTGGGATATTAGGGATAAATATGCTACATATGGAAATATTTATATGGTTTGTGTGTGTGCCCTATTGTTATTATATATAGATGGGGTGAATACCTATATTATTATTTATTGTGTGTATGACATACGTACGCTACTTGCTATCGGGGTGGAAGTTTGGCGTTGTGGACGATTTTATCCTGATGAGTCCATTTGGGAGGATATTAGATTCGTACCCTGAGCATAGGACCTTGGACACGTGCTATCGGTGAAAATGATAGTTTCGATGGTTGAATGGGAACGTAGGTATGTGCGTGACCCATTTCGCTGGGGAGTATGCTCGTCTCTAATATATATGTTATATTATTTATGGTTCATGATAGACGCCAATCCAATAGTCCTTTATACAGTGAAAGATGTACCAGGACATGATAGCAGAGTATGCATGCGCCGCAGCTGTGTCTGGGAGGTGCCATATTAGTATATATAATGTGATGAATATATATACTATGATGTAATCTACTGTGTGAGAATTGTAAATTAAACTATATATACTGTGATGTATCCACTGTGTGAAATTTGTAAATTAATGTGACAACCCGGATATAATTATGATAAATTATATTTAAATCATGCTTATCTTATGTGATATTAATAATGTGTTATTAGTATATCTAATGTTAAGTGATTATGTTTATTATAATCCTATTTTCATAAATCATGAAAGGTCGAATTATTTACAAACACAAAATTTTGTTGTTTTCAGTAGAAATGTTCCTGTTAGAGACTAGTTTTGACCCTTATAACATTACAATTGACTTGAGGTAAAAACTATATAGTTGTAGAAAGGTGAGTTAGGGTTGTAACACAACAAAAGGTGCATCAAACGGATGCCCGAGTAAAGAGGTATACCGAATTTACGAACAAGGGGAAAATCTGTCCATTCCCTTTAAGTGGTAAATTGTCTTTTAGTAAACCAAATGGCTTAATTTGATTGGATGGAAATGAGGCATGCTTTGGACGACTTAAAATTCTCCCTTTAACTTATTTCTTCAGAAAATATAACCCTAGGTTGAGTTTTGAGAGATTTAAGCTTAAGGAAAGAGAAAGTAGAAGTTAAGGAAGAAAGATTACAAGGAAAAGCTAGGAAAAGAATTCCAAGAAAATTCTTAAGGTGTTTCCAAGGTAAAATTATGTGTTAAAATTGTTTCAATATTGTATTATACTTATTTCAAAGTATATAAATCGTGGATTATTGACTGAAATTCCATCATCCTTTGTGATAATATGTATTGGTTCATATGTGAGACAAGTGGTGTTTATAGGTCATATTGCTTTGTATTGAAACCCCTTGTATTCAAACTTGCATATCTCTTTGTGTTCTTACTCGAATTGAGATATTCCAATTGGATATGAAATTAGACTCATATATTCATATCATATCCAAAAATTAGAATTTATCTCCTTGTGTTAAGGCAGTAATGATGATTTCAAGTTGATACATAGTTTCTGTTTGTATATTTCATTTCGGTATATCCTGAGTTTAGTCAAGCTTTTGATATAGCAAATGAAGTCAAAAAATTATGAAACTTTAATTATGTACTATTAAGTATATTTAATGAAAATGGGTTGAAAATCATGGAAAGTTATACTGTAGAAAAATTATGAAAATTCTTGGAAGTCGAAAGAACCATAGAGGAGCTTGTAGGGCAGATTTCTTGTGTTGTAAAGAAATGGTCATAACTTGCTCTAGGAAGCCTGAAAAATTACACCGTCACTTGTACTGGAAAGTATATTCATATATGTTTTCATATTGATAAGGTTGGACACCTATATTTATACAATTTGGGACTATAGGATGGTTGAGTATAGAAGACAATAATTTGAGGCCATATTGAATACCCCATGAAAGAATATTGTTATCTCCTCTTTCCAAAGAGTATTTTGAGTACATGTTTCATGTGTACATACATTGAGAAGTATGTTTTAATATTTATTTGGGTTTAATTATAAATCCCTTATGAGGTATTTCCTACGGTTAAATGTTCATAACTTTATCAACATGTGTACCATTGTTTTGTCTTTACTCATGTTACATGAAATGTGACTGAAGTGGAATTATATTGTTGTTGTATAGTCATGAAAAGTTACATAATTATGTTAGGATAATACTTATGATTGAGATTTAGTACTGATTTAGTTGGATTGACAGGTGTAAGGTCTAATCAACCCAGTTCAGCTCCACCCGAAGGAAATATAATTACATAGTTGACAACCCAAGGTGAGTGTACTCACTGGAATGAGGTATTTGTATACTGTTACGAATATAAATAATATTATGAATATAAAATTGTTATGAATATAAAATAATATTAATAGACAAAACCCAATATGATCATAATGTTATGAATATAAAATTGTTCATTTATATGAATATAAAATTGTTCATTTAGGTTTACCGAAATGGGAGGTTACTCCTCGACCCGGAATGGGGGAGATTTGTCTATTAATAACAAGGGGTTACTCCTCGACCAGGAATGGGGGAGAATTGTCTATTTAGACAGGATATGTGAATCATGATTCGAAAAAGTTGGTCATTCGTTATGAATGATCCGGATAAGTTAATACATAATTATATAGACATGGTTTATTGCATTTAAATTCATGCAGTAGTATAGTAGTGATGCATTCACTGGGCTATTTTGCTCATGGTTCCTATGTTCACATTTTTTTCAGGTAACGCGATGTCACTGTCAAATCTAGGAGGTCGGGTTAGGTTAGCCAGGAATGGGAAAAACATGGATTTTTTGTGTGTAAATGATGATATTAAGTTAACTTATCCTTCAAGAAAGTTTTTATGAACATGACTACTCTGATGTTGTAAAAAGGATTTCAGTTATATGGATTTACAATGATGACACTGAAATTAAAACTCATGTTTATGGTTTGGTTAGATTAATTATGGTTTGACTCACTTTGACTTTCAGACTTAATTATAAGTAATTGGGTTGGGGTGTGTCAGCTTTTGGTATCAGAGCCTAGGTTTTAGAGGTTCTGGAGTGAGAAGAATTTAGATTTGGCAGTGAATGTTAGAAATATGTTTTGTTTGATACTAAAGATTATGTTATGAAAAATATGTATATATGTATGTTGTTATATATTTGATCCATTTCAGATATTAAAGAATGGAAGGAGGGAATGGGAATGTGAATGTGAGAATAGAAGATGAGGCTTAAAATATGGCAGCAGAAGCAGAGGTTGAGCAACCTGCTTATAGAAATGTAGAACCTGAGCCAGAACAATTGATAGACATTCAAAAAATGGCACGTGCTATGACTTTAATGGCAGAGAAGAAAGCTAGATTTATGGCTCAGATGGAAGAACAACAGGGCAGACAACTAGAGGCACAAGCATTGGCCAAGGCTGAGGAGGTGATACACCGGGAAGAAAGTAGTACTTCACATGAGAAATTTATTAAAATGAATCCACCCGCATTTGAAGGAGCATTGATCCAGCAGAGGCAGAAGTATGGGTTAAAGAGATTGAACTTATTTTTTGGGTAATGAGAATGCCTGAAAATCAACGAGTGACCTTGGCGACGTATATGCTAAAAGGAGAAGCTAAGTACTGGCAGGATGCCACAAAACATTTGTTGATTTCTCCAGAAGGTGGGAATGTGATCTCATGGGATGCTTTTGTTAAATCATTGTATGATAAGTATTTTCCTTAGATGTATTGAAAATAAAAGGAGAAATAATATTTCATGTTGAATTAGGGGAGTATGACAGTTAGAGAATACGAAGCAAAACTTACAGCTTTATCTCGGTTTGCTTCGAGGTTTATACGGAATGAGGAAGATATGTGCAGTCAATTTCTCGATGGACTCGAGTTAGTCATTAAATCACGTTTGTAGACTTTAGAGACTGTTAATTATTCAGCCTTGGTGAACAAAGCCATGCTAGTAGAAAAGGACGTGAATGAAGCGAGAGGGAATCGAGAACGAGGCGTAAAGAGAAGTAAATTCGACCCGAATTATCAAAAAGGTAGTGATACAGAATATTCAAGACTTGGAGGGCAGAAATTTGAGCATGGTAGAGGTATGGGAGGTAGTTCTCAAAGAGGTGAAGCTAGTGGTGGAAGAGGTTCAAGAGTTTCAGCACAAGGAGATCCGAATGTTTGTTTCTTTTGTGGGACATCGGGTCATGTAAAGAGAAATTGTCCAAAGGTACTGAATATAGAATGTTTTAACTGTCATTAGAAGGGCCATCTGAGAAAGAATTGTCCTATGTTATCAAGAGCGGTTTCAGTCAGTAGTGTGGGGCCTCATAAAGGATCCTCTCAATGATGTGAATAGACTAAATGAAATCTATGGAACCCATATTGGGATTCCATAGATTATGTTGTGTTATAAATGGTCTATTGCAGGAAAAAAGACCTATTATTTGAAGACCAAACGTGCCAATAAGGCTTTAGTGTTGAATTTTCCTGATTCCAATAAGGATTATTGGGATCATGCATTAATAGTAAAAAAAATGTCAACATGCTCCACTTGAGAATGGAGTTGCCTATCATGGTCCCAGGTGCCCTCAGTCTGGGAATGAGATAGGTTATTATTTCATTGCTTTGCCCTTCTTTACCGGTTTCTTTTCAAATATATGTTAACTACTACTGTTTATTGCATTTTTTTTATAGAAGAACGTAAGATAAAGTGCCCCATGCCAGGTGAAATAAATTTGGAAGAACTCAAATTCTTGTGGGGCCTGAACCAAAGGGCAGGAGAAGATCATCCCTGATCATCTTCTGTGTTACCAAAGTAGAAAACTTTCATTATTTCTTTTGTATATCGGACAACAACAACTGATGTCCCTTCAATCGTAATTGATTTGGAGAGGGCTCTAGTCTCTACTTCCTCGGCCACTGAATCTACTGGTGTTGGTGCTGAAGTTGTCACTTTTTCTTCTTTTGATTCCGACCTTCCCCTCTCTGTTAGCATGGTCAAGAGGAAAATTACCAACCTTTTGGAGGATGACTCTGTAACTGGTGCCAAGAAACCAGTTGATACCAATGCCACAAAGAAGAAGGTTGAGGCTAGTAAGAATCCCCTAACCAATAAAGGTGATGAATCTCCTATCAAAAGACTGAGGAGAGGTCCTACTGATAAGCAGGTTGAGAAAGTTATAGATGCCGACCAACATGGATTGGTTGGTATGATCCCATCTGTTATTGGATCATCTGTAGCCTTTAGTCCTAGCTTGGATAGGAAATTGGTTTAGTCTTGCACCCTCCGAAACCATTGAGTTGTTGCCTCAATGTTCCGATCATAATTATCAGTAAGAACTACTCAAAGCTTGGCCTTGGTAAATTTTTGTATTTGAAGTTGGTTGGATACTATTCATGTCTTCTTTGACCTATACCGACTTGGCTTTTTTCTTGAAGTTCATGGTTGATTACAGCCAAATGCTGGAGAAGGACGATCAACTACGTTCTTCTTTGGGAGAAGTAAAGGATGCATTTGAATCTTAGGAAATATGTGATGGATTCCCAAAAAGATTTGGAGATAGAGAAAAAGTATTGGGAGGATAAGATCAAGACTATTGAAGAAGCATGACAGAAAGCTGATAATGCTTTGTCTGTGTCTAACTAGAATACTGCTCAAGATGAGCATAGGGCAAAGGCTGCTGAAGAGAAGGTAGCCAAACTGTCCACCTACCTTTTTATTAATAAGGTTAAAAGGAAGAAAACCAGAGAATAATCCTTCAACAAGGGATGGGATAAATCCATCTCTGCCACTTCTTCCCAGATAGCGTATGCTAAGAAAAATTTCTTCAAGTACGATTGGTTAGCAGCTTTGATAGAAATTGGCACTGCTAGGGACTCAGAACTATTTCTGAGTCACAATCTAGGCTCCCCTAATCTTGATGATGAGATTGATGATGATGCAGACTCTGGGGAATCCTCTTTGGCCATTGATCCCAGTGTTCCCTCATATGACCAAGATACTGCTCCTGTTGATTCAGCTGCTCCTTCTGCCGATAAGAGTATAAACCCTGAAGCTGAGAAGGATAAGAAAAAGGTGTAGACTTGTTTGACTCCTGGTCTTTGTACCTTTCTTTTATTTTTATCTTTGATCTGATGTACTTGTAACGTTCCTTATTAATTAATGAAAGAACTTTTCCTTCAATTAACATGTCCTTTATTGTTGCTTGGTTGTTGGTTTGTTCTTCTTTTATTATTGATCAATTATTACTTTATCTTTCTAGTTTATGTCCAAGATGGAACAAATTGCCTCCACTGATTCTGATCTACTCAAATGCTGCAATAATATATTCAAAGTTACTTAGATTAGACTGATGAAGAATTAACAGACTTGCTCGACACAGACGCTTCTGATCAGGTAAGAGATGCATACACTTATCTCAAGTTTCTTCTTGATCGGGTTGTGGCCAACAATTTTGCATACTATGAGATGATTGAAGACTTACAGGAAGACCATGATGAAGATAAAGCCCTGATGCATGCTGACTATGAATCCAAGTATAAGGCATTGAGTGACGGTTGGGGTTTTGAGGAGAAGCTAGAAAAGTATGCTTTTGCCTATCGAAAAAAGGAATTCTTACTGAATAGAGAGGTAGATGATGCCCGAGAAATTATTAATCTCTTGGAAGAGGAGAATAATAGAATTCGAAATGATCTTGATACTTTAAAGCAATCTTCTGCTACTAATGTCGATCAAGGGGATTCCTTTTTAGAGAAGGAGAATGCTAAGCTTGTGGAGGAACTTGAGACTCTAAGGAAATCCAACCCTGGACAATCCTCCAAACGATCAAGAATAAGCCAACCAACTGTTGAGGAGGCTGGGACAAAGAAGACCTTGGACAACCAAGTTGCTCAGTTGAAGGCTAAAAATTAGGCTGTTGTTAATTTGCCTTCACAATTGAAAGCTAAAGACAAGGATCTTGTTGACTAGTCTTCTCAATTAAAAGAGAAAGATGATGTAATAAAGAGACTTCAGAATCATATTAAGATATCGACTTTTCAATTTCACAGGTAACCTCGAGAAGTATGGATGGAAGGCTATAATGAGGATCTTGGCCATGTTGATGATCATCTTGCCCAGAGTCGTGATGAAGGGTATTAGTGGGGATGGACCAATTATCTAACTTTGTTGAAGAATGATCGGGACAATAAACTATGGTATTGGAATAAACCTAATCTACTAGATTATGACAAGCCTCCATTCAAGTTGGATAAATCATGGATCCGTCCTGATGCCCTCTCTTAGTGTTTAATCACTAAATACTCAGGGTATTATGATATCCATGATGTTCATGAAATAGTTTATCCTTCACATCTAATTGATGCCCTAAGCAGCAGTAACAGAAGAATGTTGGAAGACTTCAACTTGATTAATTCTCCCTATACATTGGATGATCCTCTTACTGGGATGGAGAGAGTGAAGTCGACTTCTAAAGCTCAAGGGAAGCGTCCAGCTGAATGATTTTCTTATATTTTTTATCCATTGAATGTAATATAATTTATATGAATGAAATATGTTTGTTTTTGTTAACTTGTGATTATTTTAATCAATTAGTTAACTTGTGATTGTAATGCCATTGGTTCTACTAATACACTTAGATATGTTAATCCAAATTTAGTATTAGTTATCGGTGGTATGTAATACCCCGTGCATTTATGGATAATTAAATTACATGAGTAGGTGTAATTTGATAATTTGAGAATTTAAAGTAAATGAGATGGAATAATTATATTTCATATCGCAGGTGAATAAAAGCGATAGGTGATGTTATTTTATGAGGAAAACACGTGTGGAGATGTGCTGGGTTTAAGACGTGAATTTTTTATAAGCGACTCTAATGGGAATTTTGAGTGCACGGTTGGTCTCGGAAGGACCGAGATAGTCATAATAGAGTACCCGGGGGTAGTGTTTGGAATCCGAGGAGTTTTTGGATCAGTAGGGACTCATATTTGTGTATATGAGTCAATTTTGGGTTTAATAAGGGATAACCCTTATTTCTTCTCTTGTAAGTCGTGAGAAAGAGAGAAAAGAGGAAAGAAAAGAAAGAAAGAAGAAAGAAGAGAAAGAATGAAGAAAAGGGAGAAAAAGAGGAGATTTTCGTCCAAGCTCCGGTGGAGTCCGGTATGAGATCGTCGGATTTATCCAACTAGGCAAGTGTTTAACTTGCTTTAATTATTTTAGTGTATTTATTGTTTATATTATAGTTAGTGTGAAAAATATAAGATTTTGGGTTTGGGATTATTGCACAAAAATGGGTTTTGGGGAGATAATTTCATATTATTTTGATGTGATAATAATCCTACATGAAATCTGAGTTAAAATCCATGTTAATGGTATAAATCTTGGTGAGAAATTGGAAGAAATGAATGTTAGGGTTTAATTAAGAAAAGGGTTGATTTTCTTGGTTTAATTGATGAATCCCAAGAATAAATTAGTGTGTAGATGAGTCTATTGATGGATGATAAGGTTGGAGACCATAAATTTTGGGTTGGATGAGTGTTGGAGTGATTTTGGAGGTGTAGAAGAAGATAAACCCGTTGAGAACAGAAAAAATTATTCACATAGAACCGGTCTGAATGCGGTTCGATTTGTTTTATTTCTTTGGAATCGGACCGTTTCATTTTTGGAATTATTGGTTTGGTTCATTTATTTGAAACCGAATTGATTCGTTTTTAGGGCCATGGGTTCGGTTTTGGCAGAAAAATTTGAGAGGTTTTTCCTGGCCTAAAGGGATTGATGACGAATTCCTTTTGAAGATAAATAATAGGGGATCCTATATTGAGTGTGAGGACCTCTAAGTGATGAAAAGAGTGATGTGTAAATCTCGGGTGAGTGTGAATAAGATCCGGGGTATAAATTTAAGGAGTGTTTCGGGTGAGTGACACTCGATAAATTAATTCGACGGATTTATATATACATTATGCGTGTAGTATATATATATATATATATATATATATATATATATATATATATATATATATATATATATATATATATATATATATATATATATATTGTATGTGAGTAAATCCGAATGTGTGAGTAGGACGAAATTAGAATACTAGCTAGATGGGATAAGCTAATATTCGGAAGAAATAAAGATGATGTTCTATCATTAGTTAGTGAGTACTTATGGGATTAAAATAAGTTGTGTGTATACTTATTAATCTATACGAATTGATATATTGGGGATTATAGGCTAATGCCATAAGAGATAGGCATGATAGTCGGATTTGATGTGATATATATATATATATATATATATATACGAACAAAATAATGAATGGGATGTGTAATAATTTCTGGATCATCCGGGAGTATAAAATTCGAAATAAATTGTGATATACGTATATAAAGATGAGAATATTATATACGAGATAAGGAATACTAAAATGTTAATAGTGTAATGACTAGTGAAGGTTATTCCTATTGTAAGGATAAATTACAAGTGAGAGATTATAATATATAAGCTCGGGCGCAAGATTAGGATATTATAGACGCGGGATTTGAGATAGCGTACAATGATTTGGTTATTATGGAAGATTAGTTCGGTGGGGTAGCTTAACTAGGGTGTCTACAATACAAGCGTTAGTGTGCACTGTTAGATGAGAGGTGAGGGGTATCTCATGTGAGTGCGACGCCAGTTTAAATATGGAGAGTATCACATTTTAAATATTAAAGTATGTTAAGCTCTTGCTAAAATGTTTTTCAAACCCGGGCTCTGACCCGTATCTATTTTTCTTTTTCTTCCCTTTTTGTATTACTTTTTAGGTGTCCAGACATAGGAACGCCCGGATGACTATTCTTTTGAGTCAGATGTTGTTGCCACAGCTGTGGATGTTGGCAAGAAATTGTTTAGATGATTCTCTCCTTGTGATCTAGATGGGAGGTACCGTGAGTTATATTCGGACATGTTTCCCAATTGTTGTCTTTTCATTTATGCACGACATTTTTATTTTACGCATATTAGATATGGTTGTATTCATGTTTTATCGAGAGTTATCAGTTATTATTTATTCATTTAAGTAGTTATTCATATCTTTGTATGGATGGATTTACTTGTGTGTTTAGGTTAAAAAGATTAGAAAGTTTAAAATTTGACACTGGGCCTAATAGGTTATTAGTAATTAGATTGTTTTTCGACAGTGATGCTGAGAATGAAACCACTTGAGATTCCTGTTTAATTTGATATAGGACTGATCACCCAGTATTTTATTAGGCGGGGTGTCACATAGTCATGCCATTGATTCTACTAGGAATTTTTACATGTCTTCCTGCATTTAACTTAGTCGGGTAAAAATTGTTTATAACTTTTTTTAGTTTTATACGAAGTTTTACACTTCTTGTTCTTGACTTGTTTATACAAAATCATATATGAAGTAATCAACCTCTTGTTCATGATTTTGTTTTTACGAAGTCATACATGAAGTAAATTGTTTTTGCCGACCAAGTGTTGAGGATTGTAATACTATTTTGACTTGGTCGATTATTATTTTTATTTTTTGCCGACCAAGTGCTGAGGATTGTAATTATGTTTTGACTTGGTTGGAGCTGAAAATTAAAGGTTATCTTTGTTTCGAGGGATGTATATCACTGTAATACGAAAAAAAATTAAAAAATTGAAGAGACTGGAATCAACATTTTATTGATATTCAAATAAAATCAAAGAGATACAATAATGAAAATCCTTTGAATTACTGATAATACTTTCGGAGATGCTCGACATTCCAAGGATTTTTTAATTCTTCACCATCCAAAGTCTCTAGCCGATAGGTCCCTGGTCAGATAACAACTGATATGCAATATGGGCCATTCGAGTTGGCCTTAAGCTTGTTATTCTTTAGGATAACTTTATTAAGAACATAATCGCCCTCCTTATGGTTGGTCGGCTTGACCCTTTTATTATAAAAGCGAGTAGTTATGGGTTGATATGCAATATTTCTCAGAGCTGCATCTTTTCGTACTTCCTCCAATATGTCGAGATCTAATTGCCTCATCAAATCACTAATTAGGGAATCAAAATCTGTACCCTATGGGTTGGTAGGCCGAGCTCGGCTGGTACCATAACTTTAGTCCCAAATGCAAGCATGTATGGTGTTTCTCTAGTTGTTGTTCTCGGTGCTGTTCCGTAAGCCAAAAGAACAGAGTGTAGATTATTAATCAAGTTACCCTTGGCAACATCAAGTCTCTTCTTTAGCCTATTCAGCAAAGTTTTGTTTGTCACTTATGTTTGACCATTACTTGAGGATGGCCTGGTGCAGAATGTAGTTTCTGGATTTAGGACTGGATACAATATGCTTCAAACTCCATATTATTGAACTAGGTCCCATGATTTGTAATGAAAGCATCTGGTAAACCATCTCGACATATTATATTCTTCCAGATGTACTGATACACTTTATCATAAGGAATATCAAGCAATGGATCTGCCTCCACCCATTTGGTGAAATAATTAATAGCAATGACTAAATATTTGAGCCTGCCTCTGGTGGTCGGCAGTGGGCCGACCAAGTCAATTCCCCATATAGCAAACAACCAAGGTGAAGTTATTGGTGTTAAAGCAGCATTAGGTGTTTTATAAATGGCATAGAAACTCTGCCACTTATCACACTTTCTCGCAAAGGCTGTACAATCTGCCCTCATAGTCGGCCAGTAGTATCCCTGAGAGTTAATTTGTTGGAGTAATGATCGACCAGAGGAATGAGCCCCGCAGGAACCTTTATGCACTTCTTTGATCAAATCTTCCACTTCTATTGGATACACACAACGCTGCAAGGAAAACATTAGTCCCTTATTTATAAAAATCCTTTGTCTAACACATATATTATTGCTTTCTATCAGAGATTCTTGGCCTCTTCAGGATCAGGTGGTAGGGTTCCATCTTCAATATGAGCTTTGATAGGATCCATCAAGGAAGGTTCCAGATCTACAACAATAAAACGAACCATCAGGTCCTCATCAATACTTCGATTATCCAACAGTTTGATTGGGATTATTCTTCTGAACTCAATTCTTGTTGCTGATGCTAGTCGAGCGAGTGCATCAGCTCGGGCATTTGCTATTCTTGGGATCCTGTTCATTTGGACGGCATGTAACTTGGTTATAACCTCTATGGCCTTAACAAGATACCTAGTCATCAATTCTCCTTTGACTCCATATAAATTTAGCACTTGATTAATGACCAACTGTGAATCACTATGCGCCATAACTTGCTCGGTGCCTAATAAATGAGCTAAATTCATTCCAACCATCAAGGCTTCGTATTATGCCTCGTTGTTTGATGCTTTGAACTAAAACCTGAGAGCATACTCAATTTCAATCTCATCAGGAGTATTAAGTATTAAACCTAATCCACTACAAGCATCACATGAAGATCTATCCACGTATAAATTCCATAACAGAACATCATTGTTGAAACTTTTTACTGGCAATGATCCATGCTGGAATATCTTCTTACCCTCCTTCATATATTTCTCAGCCATTTCCTAAATTTTGGATGACTCAGGTTGACCGGCAACCATATCATCTTACTTTTGAGCTGAGCTCTCTTCTTTCAAAGTTCGCTTGGCAAGTAAATTTTATTGGTCGGGAACCTCTGGATAAGTAAATTCAATAATAAAATCTGCCAAAGATTGGCCTTTCAATGAAGATCTTGGTTAATAGATAATGTCACGCTCTCCCAATTCTGCTGCCCAGTACATCAATCTTCCTGACTTCTCAAGCTTGTGGAGTGCTTGCCGAAGAGGCAAATAAGTATACACAACTATGGTGTGCGCTTGGAAATAGGGTTTCATACATCTAGAAGCCTCAATAAGTGATAGGACTAATTTTTCCAAATGTGGGTACCTGATTTCATCTCCTTTGAACGATTTACTGCTAAATAGACTGGTTTTTGGATTCCATTGTCCTGTTTGACCAAAGCTGAGTTCACTACTGACTCATAAATCGCTATGTATAAGTATAATTTCTCTCCCAAAACTGGTTAGGATAGCAATGGTGGTGATCCAGAGTACTTCTTTAACTCCCTGAATGCTTTTTCATATTCTGCATTCCACTCAAAAGTTTTTTAACACCTTGAAAAATGGTAAGCACATGTTTGTTGCTGGGGAAACAAATTTGTTTAAGGCTGCCACTCTTCCAGTGAGCCTTTGTACGTATTTCTTGTAAGTTGGTGACTACATTTCAATTAAAGCTTTTATCTTCGCTGGATTAGCCTCAATTCACCTTTGATTAACTATGAAGTCGAGGAACATCCCTTCTTGTGCTCCAAACACACACTTGGTCGGATTCAGTTTCATCTAATGCTTTTTGAACTGATAAAAAGTCTGAGTGAGGTCGGCAATATGATCTAAATCTTTTTTACTCTTCGTCAACATATCATCCATATAAACCTCTATGTTCTTGCCTATCTGTTCTTCGAAGACCTTGTTCACCAACCTTTGATACGTTGCACCTGCATGTTTTAGCCCAAAGGGCATTATATTGTAGTAATAAGTTCATAGGTTAGTGATGAAGGTTGTACTTTCCCTATCTTTAGGTTTCATCTTTATCTGATTATACCCAAAATAGGCATCCATGAAGCTTAAAAGCTCATGCCCCGATGTAACATCCACCAAGTGATCAATTCTAGGCAAGAGAAAATGATCCTTTGGTCAAGCTTTATTTAAGTCAGTGAAATCCACACACATCCTCCATTTATCATTCTTTTTCTTGACCATTACAACGTTGGCCAACCAGGCTGGGTATTTCACATCTTCAATAAAGTGAGCTTTTTGAAGCTTCTCCACCTCTTCCTGAATAGTTTGATTCTCGGGAGTAAGAACCCTACGTCTCTGCTTGATTAGCTTAGCATCCTTAATGATGTTGAGCTCATAACAGAGGAAATTGGGATCTATCCCAGGCATATCCTCATGCATCTAAGAAAATACATTTTTTCGTTGCCTCAGGAACATAATCAATTCCTATTTAAGGACATGATCTAGTGTTGAGCCGATCTGCATAATTCTTTCTGGCTTATCATCGTCCAGGATGATGCTTTCAGTTGCTTCCACAATCTGTCCCTTGACCAACTCTGTTTCATCTTGTGGATCTAATGTTTCAACTTCAGATTCACCGTTAGGCTCAGTAGTATCCACTTGGTAAGTTATAGTCTTCTTTTTTTAATTCAATCAGGTCCTCTTTCTCGATTGAGGTGCAATAACACACTCTAGCCACCATTTAGTCGCCTTTTCACAACACGTACCCCAGAATGAGTTGGAAACTTCAAGCATTAGTGGACTGTTGACGGTACGTCTTCAAACTTCTTCAACCTTACCCTACATTATCGGTAGATTGAATGTTCTTATCCATCACAAAGAAGCGTATTTTCTTTGTATGACTTACTGGCCAGGTGCCGAACAACACTTCTAGCTTGATTGTTCCCAAAGGGTAAAATTTTCACCAGAAAAGCCTATTAATATCCTGTGATAGGGTTCCAGGTGGCTGAGCTTCAAGTCCAAAATTTGAAAGCAAGGATAAAATATAATATCGGCTGAACTCCCATTGTCAATCAAAACTCTGGCGATGATAATGTCCTGGATTCTAAATTTGATAACTAATGGGTCATCATGGGGATAAAGTACCCCAGATAGATAATTTTTTGAAAAACCAATCACCAGTTTGTCTTTGTTGACCCTCCTCAGCCGATTATCTTTGTTCAGATTAATTCTCTGGATATAGGAGCAATCTTGGTCTTTATTCAAGTAAGCTTTCCTTTCGACAATGTGATCACCTCCTCCTGCATCGCCACCTATAATCATATGGCAATAAAATGAACCCAAACTGATCAGAGCTACTTCATGTTAAGGTTGCGTGGGATTTTTCAGCAGGTCTGGATCATCTTCATAATCATTTTCATATTTTCTTATCCTATCATCTCTTGACTTGCATGGAGAATTCGACCTTCTTCTAGGTTCTCTGCTATCATGCCGATCAACTAATTTATTAAGTTTTCCTCAACGGATGAGGTATTCTAGATCGTTTTGCAAAGCGATGCAGTTATCAGTGGTATGACCACTATCCTTATGGAATTCACAATATTTGGATCTATCCCTCTTGTTAGGAGGTGCCCTCAACTTCTCAGGCCATCGCAATTGCTTATTGTGCTCAATTTCCTCTAAGATATGGTGAATGCTAACACTCAATGGAGTATATGTTCCATATTTTTTGAGCTTGTCCTCTTTATTCGGCTTCTGCTCCTTTTTCTCCTTCTTCTCAGGCTTTATAATAGGCTTCGTGGCTGGTGATAATACGAAAATATTACATATTTCAGCTCTCAAACCTACGCATTTTATCCCCCTCGGGTGCCTTAATCTTTATATTTAAGCCCGTTAACAGACAACCTCGGTTTATATTCTTAACATGTTATATGAGGTATAATTGGGCTTTTATAGGTATTTAGGTACTAAGTGTGAAGTTCGGACTCATTCCGCTCGATTTTCTTACACGATCGCACGTTCAATGGCATTTTAGTCTTTTCACATCTTGGGCACCTGGCCCAATATCTCATGGAAGTTGTATCCCTCCTCGTAAGCTTCGCGTGCCGCGAACGGTGCACGATTTTGAGTTAGAACGAAGAAGTTACGGCGATTTTAGAGGAGGAGAAAACCAAACACATCAAAACAGGAGGAAAGGAGAAGCATCCATGCTTAATCGATCGATCGATCAAAAGGATCGATCGATAGATCCTTTAGAATTTTTCCATCGAGCTGAGAGAGTGGGCTGATATTTTTACCATCGATCGATCGATCAAAGGGATCGATCGATCGATGCTCTGTTTACAGCTGATATTTTGGCTTTTCTTTTCTTTTTCCTTTTCTTTTCTAATTTAATTCCTTTCACTATATAAAGGATTTTTGTTGTAAAAAACATATATAATCTATTTTAGATAGTTTAGGTTAGGGTTTTGGAGGTTTGATAGCTCATTTCTTCATTTCTTCTTGGATTGACACCCATTTGGGTTTGTATTTTGTGCTTTCATCTTCCATCTCCATTAATACAGCTTGTATTTACTTAATTCTTGCTTTGTTAATTAGGTTTACATGCTTTCTTTACATGCTTTGATTTAATTGCTTTCTAGTGTAGTTTTATCGCGTTTATTTACCGCTTTCCTTTACTGCATTTTTAACATGCTTTCTAGCTAATTTAGTCTAGGTTGTGTTTGAATGGAACTCACTCGGGTTGATACGTTGCTTTGCTTTGGTGATGGTGTTTACGGGTCTATTTCAGGTGCGTTGTCCTAGTTATTGCGCCTAGGAGATTTTACGGGGCCTATCATGTATGTTCCGTGCTTACGACCTTGCGTGCGTAATTTTCTGGGCATTTATTGACGACAAAATCTTATTAGGTTTTTATGAGGAGTTAGGGGCATGACAACCCTTGATTCAATTAACTGTCGAAACGAGATGCATTTGTAATAACTCGTCGACCCATGTGACCATTTTATACTAATTAACTCGGGTGAGGGATATTTGACGCAACCTATAGTTTTACTCGCTTTGTTAATCTAGTTTCAATACACTCGCCTAGATTAATATTTACCTTTTATGCATCTTTTCCTTTTTAGTTTGTAATTCACCTTTTTACACTTTTATTTAGAAGTATTAAATCAATTAAATTCTAGCAACTCGTCTCTGTGGTTTTTCGATACCCGAACTTGGCCGCTATACTTACCCGTTGAGTGTAGTCATAAGTTTAGGTTTTTGTATAGTTTAGGTGAGCCGAATTCAAAGCGACCGGTGCGTAGGTGACTCTCGCATCACGACCAAGCCTCGTCTATCAAATGGCACCGTTGCCGGGGATGAGTTTGTTTTAAAATTTATTTGATTTAGTATTTCGTGATATTTTCTTTCTATTTGTATTTTTTGCCCAACCTTTTTGCAGGACTTCTACATTTGAGCACTTAGAAAAGCTCGAATTTCTCGCGCGTGCATCTACTTGGTGGAATTCGCCACTTCGAGCCATTTTTGGGGTAAGCATGTCTTATTTCAATTCTTTCGGTAATCATTATGATAATTCTCAAAATTCTCGCAAACCTTTGACTTTTGGTCAATACATAGAATCCCAAAAAAATGCAACATATGAAATGACTTTGGGCGAGTATTACAAAAGTTAAAATTTGGAGTGTGTGTATTTTGATGATGATGATAATGATTTTGGGCCTTTACCTCCTTATAATAGGAATTTTGAAACGAATTTCAATAGTTTTCAAAATTCCTATAATAATGAGTTTAAGTTTAAGTCCAATGGTAATTTTCAAAGTTCCCATTTTCAAATATCCGCACCTCGGCCTCTGACTTTTGGTGAGGGCTTGCGTATGCTTGAAAATGAGAAAATTGAAAATCGTTATCGGGAAGAAAATCGTTGTTTGCGTATGACTTTTGATTCCGACGATGATTTTGCTTCCGAGACTTTTGAAGTCGAGGAATGTTTTGAACCAAATGAAGACTTTGTGCCTACTTTGGAACAAACCATTCTTCACTTGGCCCATTGCGTAATAGATATTGAAAGTGAGGATGAAAATGATGTAATATCTACTTGCAATGAAATGATTTCTTCTTTGGCCCCCAAAGAAGAACATTTCATTGAAAATGATATTATTTCTTTCGAAACTCAATCTTCATGCGATGATGATTCATCTCATGAGTTTGAATTTCTTTCATCCCCATTTTCATTCTCTGTTATCACACTGTCACAAGTAGCCGATGATTCAGTTTCAAGCTTTAATGTTTTAAACCTTTTCGCCGATGAGGAGTATTTTCTTGAGTCGCCTCCCACAATCGCATCTTTGCCTTTGTGTGCGCCACCTCCCATTCCAATTTCAAAATCATTGGGAGGATTTTTGGCTTTTCTCAATCCCTACATGTTTTTGTCACCCGTTCAATCCAAATCCCCCATCGTCCCTCCAAAACTTTTAATTGACGATGGTTCCTTTCTTCCGCCTTATACATGCCTTCCGTTGTTCAAACAAAATTCATATTTTTTGGAAGGCATGCTTGAGAGTGAGGGCACACTGGTTATCCTTTAAAGTCAAATCGTTTTTGCGGTGGACCCTCAGCTATTTAGACTTCTAGTGTATAGTTAGTGTGAAGCCTAAATAATAGGTTGTATATAGTTAGATTTTTATTCTTTCTTTTTATCTTTTATTTCCTTTTTAATTTAGTCTAGTGTAGTTAGTTAACTTTTTGTTACTTGTTTTTGCTATGCTCGGTACTAACTTTTTTTGTAGACTCTTTGGACTTGTTCTTATGGGGATCACTCCATTTTGGGTAATATCGCTCTTTTCCTCTCTTTAACTTGGTTCTTAAGTCACATTGAGGACAATGTCAAGTTTTAAGTTAGGGGGTGTGGGATATTCTATCCATTTCTTTATTTAGTCCATGTTTTGGCTCACATGTTAGTTACTTAGTATGCTTTTCTTAGAAAAATTCAACAATTTCAAAATGATTTTCTTTCTTTTTTCTCCTTTATTGGCCATTTTGCCTTTGTTTCCGATGACAAATTTCAATAATTGCCCGATCCAATAGACAACCCAATGATGCATGTTCTCGGTTTTAGAAGTTATTAGACTTTAGTCTCGATTATTGATATTATGAATAACTTCATGAATTAAACTTTAATCCCATGAGCACATGTACTTTCTTGCCTTATTAATTTGGTTTAAAATTTTTATAACTCGGTAATCTTTTGTTGTATTGTATATACTTACACCGAGTAAGCTTTGTACCTTTCGTCATTTATGAGTGTATACACTATTCTTTCCTCTTTGAAAATGTTGAATTCGTTGGTAATCTCTCTATTCTTTCATTTGATCGTTCATTAATTGAGTTCATATTTGAAATGTGTTACTTGATCATGATTTTCATATATTGTTTTGACTCGAGAATTGCATAAACTTTTTGAAATGATCATAGGCCATCCTTGTTATATCACCCATTTTAGCCTTGGCCTCCCCTTATATGTTTACCCTCGTCAACCCCTTTGAGCCTAAATAATAGCCTTTCGTTTCATAACCCAATTCCCATAACCAACTCAAAATTGGTGTTTTATCCCATATATACACTTTCCATACCTTTGTTTGGAATGTTACTTGGGATTGAATGATGTGGTTGTGTTGCGGTTTCAATTTAGGCATATGAGAGTTTGAAAAGTAAAGAAAAGAGAGAAGTGAAAAATAGATGAAAAAAGAGAAAACATGAGAAAAAGAAGAAAAGAAAAGAAATAGAAAGTTTTAAATGTTGTGTATATAGTTCAATAAGCTTTGATTACTCTCCCTGATGATATATCTAATGCTCATTTGGAACTTGTTTTCCAATTTTGATATTGCCTGCATTTCCCATTATCCCGAGTTTTCATTTCCGAACACTTTGAACCCATACATCCATTTCCTTCATTTCGTACCCTAGCCTAGCCTACACTATAACCCTATTAAAGTCCTGTGTGATCTTAAGTAGATGTAATTCAAAGGTTTAAATAGTTTTGATAATCTGTGAAAATACATTTCGCCTCTTTTAATGAGCGGTATCTTTCATGGAGATTACAATTTTTCATTTTATATATAGCGTTCTTCATTTGTGACATGTGCGCGACCTAGTTTCCATTTCCATTTACTCTTTATGCCCGCATGTTCTGTGTGTTAACTCCCTGTTTCGAGTGAATTCACTTGATGAGTGTAATGCCCGTGAGGATTGAATATATGCTTGCTTTAAGGTTTATCCAGTTTATATAAGTTTTTGCCAAATCACACTTTGCATGTGCTCGCTCCCCTCCCACATTTTAAGGTTTCAATTCTATGATGTGCATTCTATAATGTTAATGATTTGGACTTTTGTTTGAATTCATTCTCTTTGCTAATAATGCATATGAAATCTTGTCCTCTATTGTTGGGCTTATCGCATGTTGGTTTGGGCTTATTTTGAGGAAACCAATTGATGTTTGTGGGTATCATCCTTGAAAACCCTCACGAGACTACACTCATCCACTAGGGTAACCTAGGGGTTTAACGGCTTATTGCATATGCTAAATGAAATCGAATTGCCCGTAAAAGTGGCCTTATGCTTTTATACCATAATTTTTTACTATCTCCTGCTTTTGGTTTGCTTGTAGTTCTTGTTGCATCCTGTTTCAATGCTAGAGACTAGCAATATGTAAGTTAGGGGGTGTGATAATACGCAAATATTGCGTATTTCATCTCTCAAACCTACGCATTTTAGCCCCCTCGGGTGCCTTAATCTCTATATTTAAGCCCGTTAACCAGACAACCTCGGTTTATATTGTTAACATGCTATATGAGGTATAATTGGGCTTTTGTAGGTATTTAGGTACTAGGTGTGAAGTTCGAATGCATTCCGCTCGATTTCCGTACACGGTTGCATGTTCAAAGGTATTTTCGTCATTTCAAAGATCGGGCACCTAGCCCAACATCTACACGGAATTTGTATCCCTCCTCGCAAGCTTCGCGTGGCTGCGAACGGTGCGCGATTCCGAGTCAAAATGAAGAAGTTACAGCATTTCTAGTAGAAGATAAAACCATCCAACCAAAACAGGAGGAAAAGAGAAGCAACCCTGCTTGATCGACCGATCGATCAAAAGGATCGATCGATCGATCCTTCAGAATTTTTCCATTGAGATGAGACAGTGTGCTGATATTTTTACCATCGATCGTTCGATCAAAGGGATCGATCGATCGATGCTCTGTTTTCAGCTGATATTTTGGCTTTTCTTTTCTTTTCTCTTTTCTTTTCCATTTTAATTCCACTTACTATAAATACCAATTTTGTTATAAATATCAGACATCAAGTTATATAATTCGTTTTAGGTTAGTTTTAGCTTAGGGTTTGCGTTTTTGAAGAGTTCTTCTTCATTTCTCTTTGGATTGACACCCAATTGTGCTTGTAAGTTGCACTATTCATTACCCTCTCCATTAATATAGCTTGTATTTCATTAATTCTTTCTTTGTAGGTAATTTACATTCTTTGATTTAGTTGCTTTCTAGTATAGATTTATCGCGTTTATTTACCGCATTTTTAATATGCTTTCTAGATAATTTAGTCTAGGTTTTGTTTGAATGGAACTCACTCGGGTTGACGTGTTACTTTGCTTTGGTGATGGAGTTTA
Source organism: Sambucus nigra (assembly GCA_949130495.1). Lineage (NCBI taxonomy): Eukaryota > Viridiplantae > Streptophyta > Magnoliopsida > Dipsacales > Adoxaceae > Sambucus > Sambucus nigra. Next base: position 159,882,742 of record OX422217.1, read on the forward strand.
CGGGTCTATTTCGAGTGCGTTGTCCTAGTTATTACACCTAGGAGATTTGACGGGGCATATCATGTATGTCCCTCGCTTACGACCTTGCATGCGTAATTTTGGGGTATTTATTGACGCCAAAATCGTATTAGGCTTTTATGCGGATTTAGGGGCGTGACAACCCTTGGTTCAATTAACTGTCAAAACGAGACGCATTTGTAATAACTCGTCGACCCATGTGCCCATTTTATACTAATTAACTCGGGTGAGGGATATTCGATGCAACCTATAGTTTTACTCTTTTTCTTTATTTTCCCACGCCTAGATTAATATTTGCAATCACCTTTTCCCATTTTATTTAGGAGTATTAAATCCTGTAAATTCTAGCAACTCATCTCTGTGGATTTTCGATACCCGACTTACCGCTATACTTGTATCGCAAATATAGTTGTAATTTAGGTTTGTTTGTATTATCACGGTGAAACGAAAACAACTATTGTGTCCTTACACGAACACACTTTTCACGCGTAATCAGCTGGACTCTGTTTTGCGTCCATCGCTTCTTCGACGTTCATTAGTTTTCCTCCTTTCGCCATGAGTTCAGTCATAGTTTTAGGAGGATCTTTTTGCCGGAGTATAATATAGTTTCTCGAGAAGCAAGCCACTCATAAGAGCAATGATGGTTATTTTCTCCTCATTATCAGTCACCTCCAATTTCTCATTATTAAAATGCGTAATGTACTCCCTGGTACTTTCCCTCACTTCTGGCCTTACACTCAAAAGATGAGCTACTCTTTTTACTGGCTTAGCTTCGAAATAGAAATTGTTAATGAATAGCTCGGGAAGCTAATTGAAGTTGTCAGTTTGTCCTCGGGGCAGGTTATTATACCATATTTGGACTGAACCTGTAATGGTACTTGAAAATTCTCTGCACCTCATTTCATCAGGAACTGAATAAATATCAGATGCTGCTTGATATTGCTCGATATGGAGAACAGGATCAGTTTTACATTCATATTTGGGGGTAACCACAGGAGCTTTAAACTCAGACGGAGTAGGAAAGTCCAAAATTGCCTGAATAAAAGGAGATCCTTTAACGAAGCTCTGTTGTAAAGGATTTTTTTCCTTTACCATCTCCCCTAGTCGATCTTCCAACCGTTGGAATGATCCTTTCCATGAAGTATTACCTGCATCAGATCTATGCGAAGCAGCCCGGCTGTTCCGACCATGTGTCTACGCTGAACTTTCCTCATGAACGGGTCTTCTCAGCACGTACAAATCGTCGGACACTTGATCTTAATCTGACTAAGGCCTCATGTTGGTCAGTTGGATACTGAGTGTTCCTAGATAAATCCTTAGGAGGGTATCTATTTGCTCGGGGTCCCATACGATCGAAGGGTGAAGCTCTGCTTAACCTTTCCAATTCACTTGGCCTTTTAGGAGAAAAATAATGGATATCATAGGGTTCTATGGACCTGCGTGATGAACTTGCTCCTGGATGATAAGAGGTATCTCATGAAGATCTGGAATAACTATGTCTGATGGGTCGTGGATGTGGAGGTGACATTTCTCTTCTGGACGAGGGAGCCATTTGTAGTGTCTGAGCCAATTGCTTTACCATTTCCTGCATGGCTTCTTGTCCTCTAGCAATACTAACAAGGATTCCAGTTAGGTCTGTTGCCATAGGCTGAGCAGATGAAACAGGCGGGTTGCCTTTAATTCTAATACTCGACTCAAGGTCATTCATCTTGTCTTGAACAAAGGTATATAAAAGTGAGAACGGATATTAGAAATACGTTCCCATAGATGGCGCCAATCTATTGATGTAAAAAACTAGACTTGATCTAATTTTATAATCACAGATAAAATATGTAATGGTAAATAAAAAGAGTGAGTTTTAAAGTGATATAGCTATGTAAGAAAAACTACGTACACTGTTGTTTTATTGATTTAAGAGGTTACAAAAATCTAGGTACTCTTGTAAATAAGAATATCCCAGAATCCATTCAACTGTGCCCTTGATTAAAGGGATATAACGTATTTATAGTGACCCGGAGGTCAAGGGTTGGAATGTCAAGGGATGGAATGCTTTTATACAATTAAGCATTTACATCTTTACATAATTAATGTGATGATTAGTTATATAAACCACATGTAGTATGACCTTTGGTATGATGACTCTTCATTGATCTTGTTGGTCGGCCTTCCTTGTGTTGGTCGGCAAAGTTACTATCTGCTGACTAGGATTTTGGCTATGTAGGAGGATACGTGTTCACTTCTGATTGGTCCACGTAGGAGGATAATTTTTGGCATGAATAAGTAGTTTAGATTTACTTTTTCATTACGTCACTTCTAGTATTATACCTTTATTTACGAATTTGATGGGCCAATCGGTTCCATAGTTATTTATGGTTTTTGTCAGATATTTACTGTTGGATTATTTCATTTGAGTTTATATTTATTTGGAGTTGGATTTATTTTGGAGATAGCATGGTGATGGATTTTAATATTGCATAAATGGTTATATTTGTTGGATAAATTTGATTATTATCTTGTGAAATTTTTTTATGTCTCATATATCTATCATATGCTGAGAATGGTATTTTATTTAGTAACGCCCAACGCAGTTTGGCGGTGGCCGATGCCAGAATGCGCATGGTGTTACAATACCATTGTGAAGTTCACTAAGAACTTGTTCGTTTTCATGTGGATGGATGCACTGGATGTAAGGGCCTATAGATGATATTTTATCGAGCTTTCCTCCTGGGCGAGGTAAAAATGGGCAGCCTTTACCCTTACTTGATGAGCTAATCTCTTATCATCATGTAGTATGCCACTCCGCAGATAGGCAATGATGGGATCCATCCAACTGGGGGCCTTCTCTGTGAGGAGGAATTGCTCGGCTACGACTATCTGGTCAATACTTGACTGGGCGAGAAACTCTATCTGAATGGTTCTTCTCAAATCAGAGTCCACCATTGAGCTCAGGGCCACTAAGGCATCTGCGTAGCTGTTTTTCCCCCGGGGGAACTATTGAATGTCAACCTTCTCAAATCCTGCCATAAGACCTCTCACCACAGCGAGGTAGGCTGTCATTCCGTCATCTTTTGCATTGAAATATCCACTCACTTGCATGGAGACGAGTTTGGAATCGCTATTGCCCCCAGCAGTTGGGACTTGTGCAAGTCAGCGATTAGTGCTTCGTATTCAACTTCATTATTGGATGCCTCAAATTTCAATCTAATTCCTTGTTCCATGAAAACATTTTCCGGTGTGATGAGGACGATTCCTACTCCTGCCCTCTTGGAATTGGAGGCTCCATCAACATACAGGGTCCAGTCCTTAGACTGTGCTTCCCCATTTATTTATTGCTCCATTTCCTGCTGGTAGATAGGTTGGTATACCATGAATTCAACAATATAGTCTGCCAGGACCTCTCCCTTAATTGCTATTCTTGGCCGAAATAGGATATCAAATCCGTCGAGCTCCACCAACCACTTTGAGAGTCGTCCAGAGAGGTCGTATTTTCAAAGAATAGCTTTAAGGGGGAAGGAAGTGATCACCATTATTAAGTGATCTTTGATGTAATGTTTCAACTTTCTTTAAGCGACCCCCAGTGCATATGTAAGCTTTTCTGGGGCTAAGTAATGTTATTCTGCGTCCAGAAGTGTCTTGCTAGCCTAATAAACAAGATGGGGTCATCCTTCCTTCTCACACACTAGAGCAAAGCTTACAGCGTGTTCTGATACTGTGCGGTAGATATATAATGGTTCTCTATCATCCGAAATCACTAATAGAGACAGTTTGCTAAGGTAGGATTTGATCTCCTCCAAATTTCTTGAATAATCAAAGTTCCATATGAGGCCTTTGTCCTTCTTTAGGAGCTGGAAGAATGGTTGATAATGTTTCGAAGACTTGGAGATGAAGAGATTAAGCACCGCGAGCATACTCGTGAGCTTTTTAACATCTCACAATGCCTGTGGAGGCTGGACCCTGATGATCAAGTTGATCTGATCTGGATTGGCCTCAATTCCTCTTTTGCTAAGTAGCCTATAAACTTTCTAGCTTGACACCGAATGAACACTTATTTGCATTAAGTTTCATTATGTATTTTTTGAGGATCTCAAAAGTTCTAGCTAAGTCCGTAAGGTAATCGTCTTTGTCCTTTCTCTTGACTAACATGTCGTTGATGTAGACCTCCATTGTGTCTTCCATCTATTTTTTGAACATCTTTATGACTAACCTCCAATAAGTTTCCCCCACATTCTTTAGGCCAAATGGCATGACCTTGTTGTAGTATAACCCAATGGGGGTTATGAAGGATGTTTTGTCCTAGTCGGGGCTGAACAACGAAATTTGATGGTACCCTGAATAGGCGTCCAAAAAACTCATAATTTTATGTGTTACTGTTGCGTCAACCAACCGATCAATTTTAAGCAGTGGGAAGTTTTCCTTAGGACATGCTCTGTTGAGATATGTGAAGTTAATACAGACCCTCCAACTACCGTTACTTTATCGTACTACTACTGAGTTGGATAGCCACTTGTTGAACTGAACTTACCTAATAGATCTTACATCCATAAGTTCCCCCCACTTCATTCTCCACCGCTTTAGCCTTTTAGGGGGGTATTCAATGAGCCTTTTGAGTGATGAAGGTCGGGTCAACGTACAGATGATGTCAGACTACATTGGGATCAATCCTTGGAATATCATATGGTTCCCAAGCAAAAACATCGAGATTACTTCTCAAGAAGGTAATCATTTCTTTCTTTTCGTGATTGGCGAGTGTGGTTCTGATAAGAAACTTTCTTTCTGGAAAGTTGTCATCAACTCCAGCTTCCTCCAAGCTTTCAATGACCCTGTCAGCGGGGTGTACCCTGGTCTCCTCCATCCCTAGTAGGTTACACCGTAGTTGCTATTTAAAGGGTGTAGCCCCCTCCTGGGCTTCCTCCCGATCATACTTTGGTTCTTTTTTCTTATCCTTCCTGGGGCGAATGGTCGAGATGAATCACTTTCTTATAGTGGACTGGTCATTACGAATTTTGACCACGCCCCGATAGATGATACACTTCATCTTTTGGTGGTAGGTAGACGATAAGACCCTCATGGAATGAAGTCAGCCTCTACCTAAAATGGCATGGTATGGGGAATCTATGTCTACCACTGATAACTCAATCAACTTTAAGATGTTGTCTACTCTGACTAGCTGGACTATCTTTCCCAGCGGCATTGTCATTTTCTCTACAAAGCCGACCAATGGAACTGTGGCCTCCTTGAGGTCGTCTAAGTTGAGCTTTAGCTTATGGAACAACTCTAGGTACATTACCTCTGATGAGCTTCCCTGATCCACCAATAGCTTATCGATGTCCTAATTTGTAATTCTGAGGGTTATCACTAGTGCGTCGTGATGTGGTTCCTCACTCTAACCAAATATTCTTTAGTGAAGACGATGTGTTTTCTATAGTCGACATCCTCTGGTCGCCAATGCTTTCCATTATGGCTCTTAGCAGGGTCGATATGGAATGCCTCCATGAAAGTAGTGACCTTTTCCAGCTCCATCCAAATAGCATTCCCTCGGATCTACTTTAGGTCTGATCCCCCATGGATCACTGTGAACTCCTGTCCCATGTCATTATTAGGGACGTTGTCTGAATTCTAATAGTCGTTGGTTGTGACCGTATCCGCTTTCTTCTCTATGTATTCATTGAGATGCTCAGCTTAGGCCAATTCTTCTTTGTGTGACTTGTGAGCCTTGTAATTTTCATTCCTGTGTCCGCCCTCCTTATGGAATGCACATCTCAACGCATTATTCTTTTTTATTAGGTCACCACCCATATTCTTGGGACACTTTATGAACGGTTGGTTTTTGATCTTGCTCAAGATCTTGTATATAAGTTCCTTGAAGACTGTGTCAACATCCTTAATGCATTTAAAGGATCAGCCTTGTTCCCATTCTTAAAGTTGTTCTTGCCCTCGTTCTTATTCCCTTTCTTTATAGTGTCACCCTTTTTTGTCCCTTTGGTTACCTTTGCTCGACCGTTTCCCCTGTATTAAAGTGGACCAAATCTTCTACTTTGGCATATTTCTCAATATGAGCCATGAAATCATCGACAGTGTTGGCTTCTTTCTTAGTTAGGGACTGGTGAAGCAAAGATGTGGTCGGTAGACCAATATTGAAGGATGCAACGAAAACTTGCTCCGTGCAGTTCTTCACTTCATTGAAGACTTCCAAATACCTCTTGGCATAATCATGAAGGTTTTCTTACGACTTTTTCTTCATCGTGAGTAGTGCATCCATCTGCTTGGAATGGGAGGTGGTGGTTATGAATCGAGCAATAAAAGCCTCTTTTAAGGCCTTAAAGCTCCTGATTGACCTGTGAGGCAGCTTCTCGAACCACTTATGTGCTACGTCATGTAGGCTAGAAGGTAAGATTCGACACATCAATACATCATTGTGGCTCTATAGGGTCATTTCCTGTCTGTACTTCCAAACATGGTCTATATGATTTGTCTTTCTGTAGTAAATCTTGAACCTGTAAAGGGCAAACTTCTTTGGGGGTTTCTTTTATTCGACCGCCCTTGAAAAAGGGGATTTCATCTGGGTATTGATACCTCTCCTAGCTAGTTCTCTGGTAGACCAGGCTTCTCAATGGGCTGGGTGTTGGTCCATCTCTGTATGAACCAAACTCTTGATGTCCTTATTCTGACGATCATTGCTCATATGGCATCTTTCTGATTGACCATGCTCTGATCGACCATGCTCTGATCTGCCACATTTAGATCTATCCTGGTCATTCCTAGAGCTCCACCCTCAGCCGTGAGTATTACTCGCCTAAGGACTAGAAGTCATATCATGACGTTTCCTTGTATGTCTATAGATATCTCTCTCCATCCTTTCAAGTCACCTTTGAAGGCGAGCATTCTCTTCCACCAGGAGGCGTGTAGCCTCCTCTTGTTCTTGAAGCCTGGGTTCATAAGTGTCAATCAACCTGGAGATATGGGTAGACCTAGGTAGTCCCTAAATATCTTCAGAGGTCCGCCTTTCTTGGCGAAACCTAGGATTTGTTTGCTGGAGAATTTTTGACCTGACCCTAGGTGGGATTAGGTCATCTTGTACATCGCCAACCTCAGGAATGTTGCTATTGTGGTGAGACATCACGGGCTTTCTAATGATGAGTGTTTTTATAGGAATAGAAATCGATTCCCACAGACGGTGCCAATTGTGAGTATAAGAAATATCATAATAAAGATCTACAATAACAATCACACATGCAGGAAGCAAAATCACACACAGATCAACGATATACATAGTTCGACAAGTTGCCTACGTCCATGAAGAGATTACTATAATATTATTAGTGTCTCTCAATGCTCCAAATTACATCCCTTTGCCCCAGACCAGGGTTTATAATTTATAGACGTTAGCATAAGAGATTGAGTTGTACAAGTAACTCAATGTGATTGTAGATAATTAGTGGTGTCCCTGAATATCTCCTCCGAGATTGTTGGTAAGTGACTTGAATTTATCCACGAGTCCTTTAGTGTTTGTAAGATACACGAGCTATAATGAATATTGGATTTGGGTTGGGAAGTCCTCTATATAGCTTGGTCTGGTTGGCTACATTTGTGGGCCAAAATAATTGGGTTCCCACAGTGTATAATAGGGATCCTATTTTTGATGGGTCTAATTATGTATATTGGAAAGCTCGAATGAGGTCGATATTAAAATCGATTGACGAGCGTTCCTGACTTGTTTGTGAAAGAGGGTGGACACCACCCACTGTGACTAATGACGACATCATAAGTCTGAAATCTGTGACTACTGCTCGGACATAAGATGGTTTTAAATGGAGAAATATTAACACCCGATGAGTTTCATTGTATTATGATGTGTACCATGTATAAGGATGAGTGGGATATCCTCCAACTCACTCGCAAGGGTACCAACGTTATGAAAGCTTCTAAGCTTCAAAATCTCACCACATAGTTTGAGACCATTACCATGCTAGAGACTGAAATATTTGATGAATTCTATGCACGATTATATGATGTTGTTAACTCTAGCTTTAATTTAGGTGAGAGAATTCCTGACAAGAGGGTAGTTAAAAAGATTTTGAGATCTCTTCCGTCCCATTATGTCAAGTCACGGTCCTAAATTCTTTGGAAATCTTAGATACTCTTAGGATAGAAGAACTCGTAGGATCCCTTAAAACTTATGAAATAGATATGTTCCCTAAAAATCAAAAGAAGAAAGAAAATGGATCATTTTAAAAGCTCAAACAAAGAATAAAGGAAACGTTTTTTACTCAGTCTCCGAGTTTGATTTTGCTCTAGATGATCTTGCTCTATTTCCAAAAAATTTATATTTTTTTTTCAAATTGAAAAAAGAAAATTCTTCCAAGGAAGGCAAAAAATTTGAGAAAAATAAAAATAAAAATACGGGCGAGAATGATCAATAGAGAAGGAAAGGTGAGTAGATTAGGAAAGTAGATTCAAAGAGATGTTATGAATGTGAAGGGAAAAGACAAAAATCCCATGAGTGCCCCACTAGGTTTAAGAGACAGGGCAACGACCAAGCTACCTATAATGCCACTCTTAGCGATAGTGATGTCGAGTCGGTGGATTCCAAAAATGAATCATCGCATAAACCTAATTTTCGTGAATTCATGGCTAGTCACGTTAATACTTATAGTACGTCCCATGTCGGTGAGGACTTTTCTAAATGTGATATCCTCGACAATGTGTCAATCCTTTCTAGAGAGAGTCAAAGTAATGAAGAGAATTTAACTGAGGGAGAACGTGGCCTTCAAAAAGCTTCGCCAAACTTTACAAAGAGTCTTTAAGAACAAAAAAGAAAAAAATAAATTTGATTATTAGGGTGTTATATTTAGAAAAGGATTTAAAAGTTCTGAGAGAGTGTGAGGCTTCGGTAAGTCAACTCGAGAAGTTGAAAGTTTCTTTGTGTGAGCAACTGATTGTGGTTGGTAGGGAAAAGACTGATTTGACTAACATAGAGACTAGTCTTATGAGAGATCTTAAAGCTTCATTGGAGACTCCTGAGAAAATTGAAGCCCATATTTTCCAACTCGAGAAAGATCTCGAACGTGTCCGGGAGGTCAAGTTCACTTTAAAGGATATATCTAAGAAGGTTGGAAATATGTTTCTTGGTCCCGTGTTAGGTTTAAAGGAGAGGCAATGAATAGGTTACGATGGTGCACCCACTTCCAATGCCACACCTGAATCGATTTTCGAGTTTGTGATGGATCCTTATAGGCCTCGACCTAACCCACTAAGGAGAGCTCGTTCTAGGCGTTTAACCGTGGTAGACCCAAACCTATCTCTGTTTGTTCCCATTGCTAACAAAGAGGTTACCTTTTGGAGTTTTGTTTAAATCTAGGGAGATATTCTCACACATGTGTTCCCATACATGCTCCCACATGAGTTCCCCCACCTGCTTTTATATGTGTTCCCACACATGCTCTCGCACATCACCATAGATATTTTCATAGTCTTCGAGAGCAAGTGTCATTTTTAGTCAAGACTTCTCAAAGTTTGATGAAGGAATTTCAAAGGATGTCTATGCCTTTTGAGAACACCTCCCGAACTAATGCTTGAGGTCAAGACTTGCATCTAGTATACGGTCATTATCACGTTGCTACCTCTTATCCCTATTGCTAGATTTTATTTCTATATTTCTACGTGTTTATATTTTTAAAAAATACAAAAAGATTTTATTTATCCTCAAGAAAAATTTTCAAAAAGATTTTTTGTGATAAAAATTTTGCAAAATTAAAAAAAAAATATTGTATTTTATTTTTCACCGTATATGGATGTGCATATATGATGTTCGAATCACAACTACATTCAATCCATTCGTGTGATTTTTTTAATGGTGTTTTGACTCATGGCTTCGTTTCTTTAGTTTGCTTTATAATGCGTAACTAGCATTTCGTTGTTAAACTACGATAACATTCTTCTTGCTAGACTTTTTATCACCTTTATTACACATATGCAAGGACTTTTTGAACATTGTACTTACTTGTCATATGTTGAATACAGTGTTCTCATCTCAATAGTGTTTAATTACGAACCAAATGCATAAGAGATAAGTTATGCTTGTAAGAACCATTGCCCGAATTTCTTTTTTAGGAAATTTTATTTTTATGTAAAGCAACGGAAAGGGTCTACGAAAGAGAAAATTCCCTTTGCGTTAAAATCCACCATTTGCAAGAGACGACGCATAAAAATAGAAGTGCCAAGGTCAATTTTATTTCATTGATACTTCGCCTTAATGAGCATTATGATATCTTCAAACTTTTGAGAGTGTATACTTATATAAAGTGAGATTTTGAGGGTGTTATGAGTAAAAGATCAATGCGTTTGCATAATGGACTTATTGAAAAAATATTAAATAGTTTGGCTTTATTGATTTGAGAAGAATTTAAATTCATGACATTTTGCATAAGTCGGGTCAATTTCATTTTGTTCCACATTCTTACACCTAAGGTTAAACTTGAGTTCTTTTATTGAAGTGTCTCATTAACTTCGTGCAACTTTGTTACGTATGCCTGTGTTGATTTTCCCTTGATTTATGTTCACACAATTACATTCCGCTTTCATGATTTAGATATTTTCGTGATTTCCCTTGATTTATATTCACACAATTTTTTTAAGTATGTGATGTATTTGTACATATATGTATCTTTTATACTCATATAAGTTTACATAATCAAAAAATTAAAAATCTTCAAAAAAAGTTGGTTGCTTCTTCAGAATTTCCTTACATATGCTTAATTGTTTATCTTTGTGATGATATTTCTGTTGGATTCGGGTGATGCTAACATTTCAGGCTTAGTGTCTAACCCTTTGTCTATTACGGACAAAAAAAGGGCTAACAAATTGAGGGGGATATTTTATGTTTCTTTAAACTATCGTATACGTCACGGTGTTTCTTTTGCTTCATATGTGTAGGTCGTTCTGCCTTTATGATGATCTCATGGACCAAATAAGATGAAGACTTTCAGTTGAAGATAAAGTTTTGAGTGTATTTCCTTTTTGGGTTTGGGAGGGCATTAGTAGAACTTGTCTAAGGGGTTTAATTTCGATTTTTATTTTATATCGGAATATCCAAACGAGGATATTTGTAAGAGAAAGTTTTTATGATTGCTCATCTTTTTATTTATTTTTGCATATCCCATTACAAACCATAAAAACCACATCCTCATATACTTCCCAAGTTCTTTGAAGACAAGTTAGTGACCGAGCAACATACAGAAGATCGAAAGCGTCGAAATTGTCACGACACTTTCTAGGAGGTATATGGTATAAGGTTTTTGATGTAGACTTATACATATTATTCTAGGATGCGTTTAAAATTTATATGAGGCAATTTTATAAAAGTTCTTTTTCAATTTTTATCTTTTTATTGTGGTCATTCGAACGAAGGTTTTCGTTCGAACGAGATCTTCATCTCATTTGAATGAGGTGCTCTTTTGGTTGAAACGACTTTGTGAGTGCATTGGAACAAACATCAAAATAACTTACAACGGGGCTTCCTCACCTGGAAAAGTTCAAGCCGTTAGAAGGTCGTTTAAACGAATTAGCCAGTTCGTTCGAACAAATCTTGAGCTCGTACTAAACTGTATTTTCTTTCAAACGAACCCTTGTATTTGTTCGAACGAAGTCCACCGCCTCTATTTTGTGTTTTCTATAAATAAGACTCTTGTGGACTGATTTTCTCAGAACTTTTGACAAAAAATGTTTTTGCATACCCGTCCCAAAAGTCACATAAGTTTTGTTTCACAAAAACACTTTTTGTTTTCCAAATCATATCCCATAGAATGATTTTTTTAGTTTAGTCAAACCCTAGATACATATACACATTCAAACCCTTGTAGAGTGTTGCTCTACTACTGATTTGTGGAGATTAGGGTTTTTTTTCCGAACATTCTGATTTTTTCGTTATCCGATCCGATATTTTTCGATTTTGGAACGTATATAGGGTTTTTCAATTTCCAATTTTCCGATTTCTAATTTTTTTGAATTAAAAATTGGAACTACGTTTTAAATTTCAATTTTTTGATTTTTTAGCCGATCCGATTTTCCGAAATAATTTTTGATTAATTTTTTGAATATTTTTTCCAATTAATATTTTGAATATTTTATATATTTTTTTTACCTTAAATTCCCTTATCTAATAATTGTGTGTGCAATTACAATGTAATATAATTATATAACCCTTATATTAGATCAATTTAATCTCAACCCTTCATTTACCCTATATAGACACTTAGTATTGAGCAGCTAGGGTTAACCAAACCTTAACATATCTCTCTCTACCTCTCTCACTTCTCTCTCTACTCTCGTCCCTTTCTCGACCGAAACCCTTTTGTCTATGATTCACCTCTCTCTTATCTCTATTCGAACGAAGGCAAGATCTGTTTATGTTTAGGTTTAATTTCGTTTTGTTTTGAGTTATGTTTAGGCTTACAAGGCGAACAATTATTTCTCTCACCTCTACTCGAACGAAACTAACTATTATCTTTTAAATGTAGAAAGAAATGGATAGATCCGTTTTGTATATTTTTATTTTGTTGACAAATAACACATTGCTAGATCTGTATGTGTTTACAAAAAATTGATAGATCTGTTTTATTGACAAATAACACAATAAATAAAGATTTTGGTTTCTTCAAGTTTCTTTGTAGACATATTTGTGACGAGGAGGTGTATGGTTTATTCAAGTCTCTTTACATATATGTTTTGAGTTATGTTTATGTGTTTTAAATGTTCATATAAATGAATGTAGATCATTGTTCATATAGATCAATGTTTGTAGATTACATAATGTGGATTTAACTTAATTTTTCTATGTAGATTTAATATATTGTGCGACTGAGAATCCCCACACAAAAAAATTAGCTCTTCAACGTGAGGTATTTTTTTGTCCACTCCACTATTAATTGTATGTCGTCGACAATGGATGAAAGCACTGGAGTTACTAGTAAAGTCAATCCTAAAAAAAGGAAAATAATATCAAAATAAGGTTTAGTTGGTCATCATGAAGTATCGGGTGTGTGGGAGCATTTTGAAAAAATTATGGTTGAGGGAACAAAAAAAAATTTGGGTACTTGTAAGTGCAATTATTGTAATGTACAAATTTAAGCCCCTTTTACCGGGGGAATAAACAAATTATGGAATCACCTTAGAAAGTGTAAAGAGTTTTTCGATTATGAAGGAGATAACACAACGCAAACCATTATTTCTATGGTAGGATCCCAACCTTCTAATTGGCGATTTTATCAAGAGGGGCGTTGAAGGTATTTAACTGGAATACCCCGTACTTTTATGGATATTTAAATTTCATAATTGGGCGTAATTTGGTAATTAAAGGAATTATTGTGAATAGTAATTTTGGAATTTATGAGTATAATTCGATAAATTGAGAATACAAAGTGAGTAGTAAATATTAGTTTGTAAGTGCTGGATTAACATTTGCATGACGTCTTCAGTTGGGTAAAGCGACGGGAATTATTTTATGTCGTAGAAAATGCGTACTGAGAAGTGTCGGGTACGACTAGTAAATTTTAGTTAAGTGACTCGGATGGAGATTTCGAGTGCACTGTTGGTTTCAGAATGGCCAAGATAGTCATAATAGAGTATCCGGGTGCAATGTTTAGGTTTTGGGGACTTTTGGATTAGTAGGGACTCGCATTTGAGTAAACGAGTCATTTTTTGGTTTATAAGGGATAAGCCCTTATTTCTCTCTTATAAGGCGCGAGAGAGGGAGAGAAAGAAAGAAAAGAGAGAAAGAGGAGAAAGAGAGAGGAAGAAGGGAAAAGAGGAAGAAGAAAGGGATTTCTGGCCCAAACTTCGCGGAATTCAACTCGAGGTCGTCAGAATTTATCTACGAGGCAAGTGTTTACTTGCTTTATTCATTTGTGTATATCTCATATTATAATTGGAAAACTATATGATTTTTGGGGTTAGAACCCTTAAAATAAATTTGGGAAAATCGATTTTGAAATCACAAATAGATGTGTTGTTAACTCCTGATGATTTCTAGTGTTAAACCCATGTTAATGGTGTGTATATATGGATTGAAATTGGAGAAAGGAGAAACTAGGGTTTTAATGGTTTTAGGGTTTAAATATAAGAGAAATGGTTTAATACCACAAATTAATTGATATGTTGGTTAGAAATCAACATTAGGATGATTATAGTGTTGTTAACCATAAATATGGAAGTTGGGTTGTTATTTGGGATTTTTGAGAAGATGAAATCGCCCAAACAATGCTCTCCACAGTGAGAATCGATTCGGGTCTAGACCGAATCGATTCGCATAAGGGGTCCTGTAAGGCTATCTTAGGTTGAATCAATTCAAATTGAGACCGAATCGATTCGCCTTTGAGGACCTACTTGCAGAACACTTTTCGGATCAATTCGGATGGAAATCGAATTGATTCTCTAGCCCAAATCGATTCTCATTTGAGGTGAATCGATTCGCCTTTGTTGAAATTGGCAGTTTTCCTTCTTTGAGTTTAGGGGAACTTAAATTGCAATTGGAGATTTTTTATAGGGGATTCTAGTTATGATATTAGGACTCCTAGATGATGGTATTGAGGGTGAGTAAACCTTGATATGAAATAGGGAACCTCGGGAAAATTTAGAGTACAATTCGAGGAACGGACCTAGTGAAAGTTCGGATCGAGCAACATTCGAGAGAGAGAGGTCTTCGGTAAGTGTGTAGAGATATTTATGCGGTTAGAATGTATATGGGCTGAATGCATTTGAGTAAATCCTAGTATGCGATTAGGATGGAATCTAGGATATGGGATAATGAAGATTGATCGACTATCTAGTACATCTGTTGACGACTATTATTATGGGTGATGTGATACCTATGTATCCAAAATAAGTCGATAGTATAATTATTTGATTATTACGAATTGGTATATTCGGGATTATATATAAATCCTTAAAAGTGATTAAGGTGTGAGTTATATATTAAGTAAGAGAATACTTATATGCTATTACGAATGGGAACATTCGGGGTTATTGGGTATCGTTATAAGAGTTTGGCAATTATGGCCATATATATTGAGAAGTGATATATATTATATACAGGAGTTGTTACTGTACATATATGATATGATACAGAATTAAATATATCTGTATGTGATTGGTATATTTGTATCTTAGAGGCTGGTTCCACAGGCTTCCCGGGGCATAGGGTTGGACAACCAGATTATATATTTTTCTCTAGTGCTATCCAGGGAGGTTGCATGATTTGAGTGAATCACTTGGCTTGAGGAGCAGGGAGAGTATATCCCAAGGTCATATCATCCCGTATACGAGTGCAATATCTATATTCCACTTTCAGGAGGGAATATGACCCCCTCCACCGTTGTGTATTTTTACCATGACCATGAGTCAGTCTGGCTTGCTACCATGGTTGATTGAGTAAACCCGGATGCGAATAGGCACTATGAGACTGCATCCTCGAGTTATAGCTCGGTGAGATGGTTATTATACTTATGATTGTAATAGGTATAATTATACGTGTTGAGTATAGTATATTTCTTGTATAGGAAGATGAAATATTATATAAAGTAAACTTGTGTAAAGTGAAAAGAATGAATAAGACTTAATTCCCTTCCGGTAGATTTATATCCGGATTTATATGAATATAAATCATAGGTTCTAGTGAGAACTATATATATATATATATATACGAGTTTTTATATATGTGTTATGTACTGAGGGCCTAATGGATCTCGACGATCAACATTGTCAGGTAATAGTGTATCGGGGGGTTCCTTGTTTAGATTTCGCTTCACGAGACACCCCACGCACGAAATGTTGAGAATGGGGAGAAGTTTAGTCCTTAGTACTCGGGTTTATGAGGACTTTAGAAGATGGGTGAAACAGATTAGTTAGGAGGGGTATCTTAACTAGGTTGTTTAGAATGTATGCGATAGGTGTGCACTATTAGAAGAGGGGGTGAAGTGTATCTCATGAGAGTGTGGTACTAATTTAAATATGAGAGATTTCATATTTTAAAATATGGCTTTTAAGCACTCGCTAAATATTTTCAAAACTTGGGCTCTGACCCTTTTCTCTTTTTTCCCCTCTCTTGATATATATATATATGTATTAGGTGTCTAGACACAGGGACGCCTGGATGATGATCCGTTCGAGTCAGACGTTCGCTGCAGTAGCTGTGGATGCATGAATTTTTATTTTAGTCTCTTTTATTCTTGTGATATAGATAGGAAGCATTGTAGTAACATTCGGGCTGATAGACCAATTTTATTCATTTATTCTTTTACCGCCTTTTAGTGCAACATTCGATTTGGTTGTAATATGTTAAATCGAGTGTTTGATTATTTTATTTCATTTCAGTTTCGTGTATATAAACCGTGTGAATATTTTTATTTAGTTGGTTTGGTTAAAAATATTAGCTCATATAAAATTTTGACACCAGCCTAAAAAGTTATTAGTAATTTAATTTGTTTTTGACAGTGATACTAAGAATGAACCATATGAGACTCCTGTTTTAATTTGGTATAGGATTGATCACCCGGTATTTTATTAGGCGGGGTGTCACAGATAGTATCAGAGCATCAGGTTCTAGTATCCTTAGAAATCTGTGAGGACGTACTACACTTTCAGCGTTGCTTTCTATTTGATATAGAGCCTTATGATTAGGATTGTTGGTTCCTATTGTGAGATTTCTTTCTCCTGCCATTATGTAAGATTATAGTAAATCTTTTGTGTGATCATTCGAGATTCGTGTGCTGATCGAGGAAGGGCGACCAAGGAAGTCCGTTAGGAGGGTAGCAGGAGGCGTGGTTGAGTTGGAGCTGTAAGTTGAAGTTGGGAATGAGGACCTCAGTCGAGGTCACTCCCCTTGTGTCATTGTCAAGGATTGCTGCAATGACTACTAAAGTATAGTAGTTATAATTATCCATGTACTGCTATAGTATAGAGAGTGGTGCTAAACTTGAATTACCCAGTGAAGTAAATTGGGAAAAAGTTTGAAAGGGTCTTTGATAAGGACCATACATTGAATTTAAGTCATGCGGAGGTAGTGTAGATTTATTCAGTGGAAGTATAGGGCTCAAAAGCTTTAGCTTAGAGCGGGGTATAGGAATGCACAAATGTAAAAATTTGAGGAAATATTTTTTCACTCGTTGGAGCAATGTTGAAATGGTGGGAATAATAGTCACCATGTTTGGGGGAGCAGGATGTTTTGCTCATAGAATGATCTTACGGATGGTTTTAACCGCGAGTTCCTTTGAGCTATCAAAAATTAAGAGAATGCAGTTCCTAAATTATTCACATGAGGATCGGTCAGAGGCTGACAATGAATAAAGAGTGATATGGAGAAGTGAACCTTGTACCGAATTAGGGGAAGTACAATGAGGAGAGAGTCCTTCAGTGGAATGATAGGCTCACTAGTAAGTGTTGATAACACTTATGGAGAAGTTGTGTTAGTGGAACCCCATGGGTGGGCATCACCCTGGGGAATTCATTGAAACAGGGTAGTTGAGGACGGTAGCGTGTTTCCTTTAGTAGGAGAGAGATGAGGGACCTATGAAGGTGATTATCAGGATCGAGGCTATAGGGTCCAAGATACTGCTAATCTTAACTTGGTCAGGGAGGCCCGAGATGAGGAATGTGGTGGTGTAGAGCGTAAAACCACACGGTTAATCCTTGACTAATATAAGTTAAGGGACAAGAGTAGGGTGCCTAGAAGGGGCATTGATCAAAATAATTTTTTGGTTCGGTTAAAATAAGTGTACTATATCTGGGAACCAATTGGAGCCATCAGGGAAATTGGCAAAGTTATCGTTATGAGTTACACCTCAGATGAAGGAGGTATATTTTATGTGGCTAGATAGTGTCACAATATTATGTTAGCCCTAGATTCGTGTGTGTGATTCGAGTTTTGTGCCAGTACTGGTAATATTATAGAAGGTATATCTATAGATTTTTTCGAGATAGAGGGGTACTATTTTTCTTTATTCGTTGGGAAAGCGGGTGTTGGTATATTGAGCTTATATTTGGGTTTGAACTGCTCATTTTGTATGTGTTATACATAATATGTTTTGATTGATCGGAGCGATAGAAGGCTAATGATTGCAATACTATCGTATCCGCGGTTCCATGGTGGAACCGGTTGTTTTTGCGGTTTGGATGGAACTTCGGTGAGTAAATGTTTCACTAGCATGACTTTAGTGCATGGGGACATTATAGATATGATCTAAGGTATGCAAGACTTATTATTTTACATGTTTTACGTTGACATACCTCCAGGACCGACAAAGTTAAGTAGTAGTGTACCGGAGGGGTTCCTTGTTTGGATTTCGCTTTGTGAGACACTCCACGCATGAACCTTAATGGCGTTGGGAGTGGGGATATGTTATTATACTCTAAGATGTCGGTTTTGATGATAGATTAGCTGAGGGTCATGTGACGATTAAAGGCTAATGGAAGTAGATGTGTTGTGGAAAGGCACTGGAAATGTTTCTCTCACCGCAAGTATGTGGGTGAGGCAAGGTAAAGGAATTCGGGTTGAGGCTTATTGCTATGCCTTGAATAGAAGGAAAATTCAGAGGAAACACGTTTTGGGTATGATATTCGTAACACTTTTTCAGAGAGTAGGAGCCCCGATTAGTTAGACATTCCATTTCGCCAAGATGGAAGGACATACTGGTAGAAGTACGTTAGTAGGTTAATAAGGTAGGATTTAAATGTCCCGATGGCGTGCCTTAGGCCGTTATATCTCGATGACCGACGATGCGAGGAAGTAGTGTAATGGGAGGGTTCCTCGTTTGGATTTCGCTTTGCGAGACGTCCCACGTATGAAATAGAGCATATGTCAGAAGTTGAGAGAGGTCTTGGGCACTAGGGATATGGTTAGGACAATACTCATTTTACGTGTGTTGGAAAATACACCGATCTTAGGACTACTTAGAGATAAGGCCAGTAGGGCAAGTGGCGCTGATATAGGAAGAATGGAATTTTGAATTATTCAAGTTAGGAATACCCAGGTGTTAGTACCAGGTCGAGGAAAATGAGGCTCATTTTTCTTTTAGAGAGAGTGTTACGTGTGTGACGTTTGCAATAGTGTGCTGATAAGCACAAATTATAGGGTGTGTATGCACCTTGGTAAGTTGGTTTTATATATTGTTTGAAGAATATGCTTTGGAGCAGTTGTCGGTTGGATTGAACGTCATAGGAGGCACGCAATAATCCAATTATATAGGTGAAACAAGAGTTAGCTCACCTGAGATGGAAGATTGGCGGGAGTAGTCAAGTGCCAGTATAGTTTCTTTTTTTAAGCAAATTCAAAGTAGTGAGGTAAGAAAATGGACGCTTAGGGTGTCGGCTTTTCGATAGGATCGATATGTTAGAGCGGTGATTGTAGGCTCGTTTTCTTTATATGCGGTTATAGAATCACTAGGTGCGACGCGTCGTTGTTAGAGTTAACCTTACGACCAAGGTAGTGTGTTAACATGTAGAGATTTAGTTAAGCTTGTTGTTCAACTAGTACCTTTCGACTTGTGTGTGCAGGATGAAGTGTGATTAGCAATCCTAGGATGGTAATACCGGTCGTATCCGAATTTTGAGGATATAATTTTGTTGTAAGGGGGGAGAATGTAATACCCCGTACTTTTATGGATATTTAAATTACATAAGTGGGCGTAATTTGGTAATTAAAGGAATTACTGTGAATAGCAATTTTAGAATTTATGATTATAATTTGATAAATTGAGAATACAAAGTGAGTAGTAAATATTAGTTTGCAAGTGCCGGATTAATATTTGCATGATGTCTTTAGTTGGGTAAAGCGACGGGAATTATTTTACGTTGTAGAAAATGCGTACTCAGAAGTGTCGGGTATGACTAGTAAATTTTAGTTACGTGACTTGGATGGAGTTTTCGAGTGCACTGTTGGTTTCAGAATGGCCAAGTTAGTCAGAATAGAGTATCTGGGGCAGTGTTTAGGTTTCGGGGACTTTTGGACTAGTAGGGACTCGCATTTGAGTAAACGAGTCATTGTTGGGTTTCTAAGGGACAAGCCCTTATTTCTCTCTTATAAGGCACGAGAGAGGGAGATAAAGAAAGAAAAGAGAGAGAAGAGAAATAGAGAGGAAGAAGGGAAAAGTGGAAGAAGAAAGGTACTTTCGGCCCAAACTCTGCAGGATTCGACTCGAGGTCGTCGAATTTTATCCACGAGGCAAATGTTTACTTGTTTTATTCATTTATGTGTATCTCATATTATAGTTGGTAAACTATATGATTTTTGGGGTTAGAACCCTTAAAATAAATTTGGGACAATCGATTTTGAAATCACAAATAGATGTGTTGTTAACTCCTGATGATTTCTAGTGCTAAACCCAGGTTAATGGTGTGTATGTATGGATTGAAATTGGAGAAATGATAAACTAGGGTTTTAATGGTTTTAGGGTTTAAATCTAAGAGAAATGGTTTAATACCACTAATTAATTAATGTGTTGGTTAGAAATCAATGTTATAATGATTATAGTGTTGTTGGTTAAGGTTAGAAACCATAAATATGCAAGTTGGGTTGTTATTTGGGATTTTGGAGAAGATGAAATCGCCCAAACAGTGCTCTCCGAACAGGGCGAATCGATTCGGGTCTAGATCGAATCGATTCGCATAAGGGGATCTGTAAGGCTGTCTCATGCTGAATTGATTCGGATTGAGACCAAATCAATTCTCCTTTGAGGACCTGCTTGCAGAACACTTTCCGAATCAATTCGGATGGAAACTGAATCGATTTTCTAGCCCGAATCGATTCGAATTTGGGGTGAATCGATTCGCCTTTGATTAAATTGGCAGTTTTCCTTATTTGAGTTTAGGGGGAGTTAAATTGCAATTGGAGATTTTTTATAGGGGATTCCAGTTATGATATTAGGACTCCTAGATGATGGTATTGAGGGTGAGTAAACCTTGAGATGAAAGGGGGAACCTCCGGTTAGTTTAGTGTACAATCCAGGGGACGGACCTAGTGAAAGTTCGGGTCGAGCAACATTCGAAAGAGAGAGGTCTTCGGCAAGTGTGTAGAGATATTTATGCGGTTAGAATGTATATGGGATGAATGCATTTGAGTAAATACTAGGATACGATTAGGATGGAATCTAGGATATGGGCTAATGAGGATTGAGCTACTATCTGGTACATCTATTGACAACTATTATTATAGGTGATGCGATACCTATGGAACCAAAATAAGTCGATAGTATACTTGTTTGATTAATACGAATTGGTATATTCGAGATTATATATAAATCCTTAAAAATGATTAAGGTGCGAGTTATATATTAAGTAAGAGAATACTTATATGCTATTACGAATGGGAACATTCGGGGTTATTGGCTATCGTTATAAGAGTTTGGAAATTATAGCCATATATATTGAGAAGTGATATATATTATATACATGAGTTGTTATTGTACATATATGATATGATACGGAATTAAATATATATGTATGTGATTGGTATATTTGTATCTTAGAGACTGGTTCCACAGGCTTTCCCGGGCATAGGGTTGGATAGCCAGATTATATATTTTTCTCTAGTGCTATCCAGGGAGGTTGCGCAATGTGGGTGAATCCCCTGGCTTGAGGAGCAGGGAGAGTATATCCCCAGGTCATATCGTCTCGTATACGAGTGCGATATTTGTATTCCACTTTCATGAGGGAATATGACCGCCTCCACTCTTGTGTATTTTTAGCATGACCATGAGTGACTCTAGCTTAGTAACGTGGTTGATTGAGTAAACTCAGATGCGAATAGGCACTATGAGACTGCATCCTCGAGTTATAGCTCGGTGGTATGGTTATTATACTTATGATTGTAATAGGTATAATTATATGTGTTGCGTATAGTATATTTCTTGTGTAGGAAGATGAGATATCATATAAATTAAACTTGTGTAAAGTGAAAATAATGAATAAGAGTTAGTCCCCTTCCGGTAGATTTATATCCGGATTTATATGAATATAAATCATAAGTTCTAGTGAGAAGTATATATATATATATATATATATATATATATATATATATATATACGAGTTTTTATATATATGTGTTATGTATTGAGGGCCTAATGGATCTCGACGATCAACATTGCCAGGTAGTAGTGTATCGGGAGGTTCCTTGTTTGGATTTCGCTTCGCAAGACACCCCATACACGAAACGTAGCGCAATGTTGGGAATGGGGAGAAGTTTAGTAATTAGTACTCCGGTTTATGATGACTTTTGAAGATGGGTGAAACAGATTAGTTAGGCGGGGCAGATTAACTAGATTGTTTAAAATGTATACGATAGGTGTGCACTATTAGAAGAACGGTGATGTGTATCTCATGAGAGTGCGATACCAATTTAAATATGAGAGATTTCATATTTTAAAATATGGCTTTTAAGCACTTGCTAAATATTTTCAAAACTCGGGCTCTGACCCGTTTCTCTATTTTCCCCTCTCTTGCTATATATCTATATATATTAGGTGTCCAGATACAGGGACGCCTAGATAATGATCCGTTCGAGTCAGACGTTCATTGCAGCAGCTGTGGATGCATGCAAGTTTATTTTAGACGCTTTTATTCCTGTGATCTAGATAGGAAGAGTTGTAGTAACATTCGGGCTGATAGCCCAGTTGTATTCATTTATTCTTTTATAGCCTTTTAGTGTGACATTCGATTTGGTTGTATTATGTTAAACCGAGTGTTCGGTTATTTTATTTCATTTCTTTTTGGTGTATATAAACTGTGTGAATGTTTTATTTAGTTGGTTTGGTTAAAAATATTAGCTAATATAAAATTTTGACGCCAGCCTAATAAGTTATTAGGAATTAAATTTGTTTTCGACAGTGATGCTAAGAATGAATCGTATGAGACTCCTATTTTAATTTTGTATAGGATTGATCACCTGGTATTTTATTAGGCGGGGTGTCACAGACTAAATATACTATTATTGATCAACTCCTTTTTAATCACGTGGAAAAAGAAGGTTTTAAAATATTTTGTGTTGATTTACAACATAAATTTCACGTGATATGTAGAACCACACTCACTAAGGATGGTTTAAATATGTACCACGAGGAAAGAATAAAGTTTAAAGATTACTTCAAATATTTTAATACGAGGGTATGCCTCACAACAAACATGTGGACTTCATTACAAAACCTTGGGTATATGGCCTTGACCGCGCACTTTATTAATAGAGATTGGGTTCTACATAAGAAAATAATAAATGTTAGAGTCCTTCCTCGCCCATATAATATTAAATTATTTCGATTCATTTTTTTCGATTTCTTATTATGTATTCATTCTCACTATTTTCTATTATTTTGATTGTAGTTTTGAACGGAGATATGGAAGCATTGTCGTTGGGAACAATATCAATTAATTGAAATTTGGATGCTTGGTCCAAGCAGCTTGGATGCTCAATTAATTGAAATTTTGAACAATGTTGGATTATATTTGGTTGTTGTTGGATATTTTGAATTATGTTGTGGGAAATTTAAACATTTTGAACCATATTGTGGAAGATAATTTTGAAATATGTTATTGGATATTTAGAGTCTAAATGACAATTAGTTATATTTAACAGTTATTTTTTTATGGACGATCAGTTTATTAAGATGGCCATTTTTTTACCAAATGACAGTTATAATAACAGTTATAACCCAAAACCCTTTCAAACCATTCACAGTTTCTAAATTTTAGTCTAAATAACAGTTGAAACAATTTGGATAACAGTTGATTAACAGTTGAAACAATTTGAATAACAGTTGAAACAAAATGATAGTTAAAATTAAGGTCCAACTTGAAAGAGTTGGGAATTTTAGTCTAAATAATAGTTTCAATAACAGTTGCAATAACAATTTGAATTTTACTCTAGACATTTTGAATTTTAGACAATTATTTATAATAACAGTTCCTAAATTTTAAAAAATAGTTTCTAAATTTTAAAAAATTATAAATTAAAAAAAAAACTATTTCTAAATTTTAAAAATTATAAATTAATTGGATATTTTCGCTCTCTTTCTCCCTCCCTCCCTCTTCCTCCCTTTCCATCGTCCCATTGAATGATGAATCAACACAAACCCTAGGTTCAAGTAAAAAAGTCTCAATCATTTCAATGGGAGATGATCACCACAAACCCTAGATTCACAATTAATCACCATTTATTATACCTGTTGTGAATAATCCCTTATTTTTCACTGGAGTTTTTGCAGTGCATCTTCTACAGGTATGTTATTTTTGTGTTTTTATTTTTATATTTATTTATACCTATGGTTTGTTTGCAATCACACATTTTGTATATTGACAAATTCAAGTATGTGTGCATTTTTTGTGTTTAGTTATTCAAGGATTGAATTCATATCTGTGTTGATTGAGCAAGAGGAGGCCATGCCACATACTCTATTGTTCAAGCATTTGTAATTAGCGAATCATAAGCTCCTTAATTACTTATATTGAGGTGATATTTGTATATTATTTTTATTGGTGTCGCCAAATTTGTTTATCCGGTAATCTAGCCATATAACAGTTAAATAATTTTTAGAGCTTGTGATAATTGAGTTGGGTGACATTTGAACAACTCATATTTAGGTATCAAAATTTTCCCTGTAACACTTTCAATTGTTTCTCTTTCTAACATAAATACGACCACTAACATATAAAGATTTAAGATCCCATTAACTATGCAAGACAGTAGAACACAAAAGAGAATAGCTCATATTAGTGAGTTCTGCTTTGTTGAGAAATCATTAATACGAGCCCAAAAAACCATGTATGGATTTCCATGATCTCCTTCTCCTTTATTTTGCATTATAATTGGTAATTCATAATATGTGTAATACCATTCATTTTAATTTTTAAATGAACATATACATCAAATGGTATTAGAAAGTTCAAATTCATGTAGTGCTCTTCTTGTTAAACCGTTTTCAATATTTAATTTGTAAAAATATGCAGCTATCAAATTAACAATATATATATATATATATATATATGTCATATTGAAATAAATTCATAATGTAAGGTGACTGGTTAAATGCAACAACGACTTTTTGTGAGGTGTTTAGAATATTTCAATGATTAATGTTAAGATGTTACAATTAGTTATGAGCATTTTATTAAACTACAAGGAGGGGAGTTTGTAATATGGCATTATTCCCTTAGCTTTGAAGGTACTATTTCATAACCTTGTACTGTTTGCTATATTTGGTTTCATTGTCCATAAATCAGCGTTTGATGTGACTTAATGTGTTACTAATAGGAAACATTTTTGTGCCACCGTATGCATCATTTACAAACTGGTTGTATAGATGTCCTTTGCCTTCATAGGTATGTACAAAGTTGTATTACATTATTTTCTTTCTCGAGATACTTGCATCTTTATCTCTACGGTTTCTCCCTCAGTCCGAGGTATTTTGTCCCCCAAAATATCATTCTTTGATACATTTATAAAAATTATGTGTATATATTTATACATTATGGTCAATTAACTTAACAAGAATATATATATTGTGAGTATTGATAATGCCTTTGAAGTTAAAGTTTCAATTACCCATGTAGTTGAAGATTTCTGGATATTTTATGATGGGTGTGTTTCAATTGGTTGGTTCTTGATTGTTTTTTTTTATTGTACTACAATTTGAAATTTGATATTTAAAGGTTTCCTTTGTCATATGATAGAATTGTGGCAATCATTTTCGATCACTTGGCCTTCAATTTGGTAGATTTGACTGATTGAGAGGGGGGGGGGGGGGGATTATTTAATGGTTTTAGATTTTATCCATTATTAGTGTTTAATTAGGTAGTAATATAAATCTTTTCTATTGGTGCAAATTTAATTGAAAAGGATGTTTGAACAATGGATCATATTGTTGTTGGCAGAAATATTTAGCTAGGGGAATTTGCAATAGGTCCTCTGGTCATATTTATTTTGGCATACCCATTTTAACCCTGTCTAGATTTTGGGTTAAAATTTAGTAAGGAATCTTTATAATGAAAATGGAATCATATTTAGATTAAGAAGTCGCTTCAAAATTAAATCGAAGGGATATTTTATATTTGTTTCCTTATTGTGAAGGAAACTAATATTTTATATAGGCACGTTTCTCATTAAATGTCCTTAATAGTTTAAAATATTAATTTAATAACACATACAAGAAGGTTAAAGGAAAATAATGGCATCTATGATGTTATATTGCATTCTGAAGTGAAAAAAGAAAGATAAAAAGTAACCAAAAACTGACCATGTAGCTATACATTTTACGACTACTAACTGAAAGATGGAAAGAGAACACTAAATATTTATCTTTAGAGTTATACTCACATTTTTATTTATATGAATTTGGACAGAAAAAATATAATGAATACTTAAAAAGCGTCACTAAAAGGTATTTCATACTTTTGAAGGTTTAAAGGTGCTTAAATGAAAATTGTGGAGGTTAATGTCATTCATGTCTATGGAAAGCCCTTGATAACTCTTAACATAACACACACGCGTGCACACACACACACGCGCGCGCACACACACACACACACACACACACACACACACACACACACACACACACACATATATATATATATATATATATACGGATGTATACATTTTCTCAATATTTGTTATCCAGTGAAACCAATGAGCATTATTTTTGTCTCATTGAATTGTAATTTTAGTGGCATAATTAAAATAATTTGTGTTATGATCGGTGTTTCACTTATTTTAAAAATTTGTTGTCGATAATAGTTTAACACTATGTACTATGAGACTAGTTTTGCCATATGATAAAAAATATGTCTATGTCCCAACAAGTTATCATTGTCCTGATTTGTACCAGGGCAATTGAATTTTTCCCCACCGTTAAACGTTTTTCAATGATTTTCAGTGAGTCAATCAAAGAGATACAAGAAGAACAAGCAGAACGACGACACTTTAAGAAAACAATATGATTTAATCATGTCCTAGTCCGAGATAGATAACAATTTAGTGATAAAACAAAATAAAAATGGTATGGATATAACTACTTAGTTTTATGATTATTTTTTTTTTCTTATTGACTATTTTCCTATTGTATTCTGAAAATGCGGGTTATATGGGTTCACTTATATATTAGGTCACACGCATAAAAAGTTCACTTTTTAGTTAAATTTTATCTTGATTAAATATAAATGAACGTGCAAGATAAATTCCAAATCTGAAAGACACCAAATAATTAAACAAAAACAAGAAGAAGATTTAAGGGAAAATCCCTTTCAGACAAAACCTTTTTTCCTGCACTGTTTATGGTTGGACATACCAAGACTCACTTATATACAACATAGAGATTCACTAAGTTTAACGCGGTAATATCTTCGAATTTCAATAGAATGCGACATAGTCCATCACCGTCC
Organism: Sambucus nigra; assembly: GCA_949130495.1. Classification (NCBI taxonomy): domain Eukaryota; kingdom Viridiplantae; phylum Streptophyta; class Magnoliopsida; order Dipsacales; family Adoxaceae; genus Sambucus; species Sambucus nigra. The sequence goes on from OX422217.1 coordinate 159,910,171, forward strand.
ACAACAAGCAGCTCTTGCCTAGGTGTCCACCGATCAGCCTCAGGAACCTTTCTTCTTCAACAGTGGAGATTAATCTCCACTAGGGTTGTGTTTCAGCCGGGTCGGATCGAAAATGACCCTTTCGGAAAAATTCGGCAAAAAAAATCTATTTCCAAAGACAATTCCGATTTTTTTCGAAATAATTTATTTGTACCATTTTCGACAAAATCAGAAAATTTCAAATTAATCAACGTATAAAACTACGCATAATAGTCCAATTCAATTAAATCTTAATTTAATTATCACATCATCATAAACACCCAATTAATCCTATATAATTATTTTAAATTAAATTCACCGAGATTTCATCATTAATATATCATATTTCCAATTTCATCATCTCTACGCAATTCACATGAGTTATACGTTCCCAAAATTCATTTAATTCAAAATAAAGATTTTTCTACATACAACCTATACCAATAAAACCCAAAATTCACTCATCAATCCTACGTACTCAAGGGTTATGAATAGTATTCAGATTAAAAGATTTAATAAAAATAGTCCTATAATTAGTGTCCACTTTCTCTAATTAAGTTACTAATTTATTTAAAAAAAATACGTGATTAAGGGTTTAAGCGACACTTAAAACGCATAATACTAAAGGAAAAGAATAGAGTATTCATGCCTAAGATTAAGTTGAAGAAAAACTGGTAGCACGGTTGGATTCCTCTCGAAAAAATTAACAAAGAAGTGTTCTTGAACATACTTGATTAAACCCCAATTAAGCCTTCCAAAACTTGTGACAAAAAACCTGATTATGTTGGAAGTTGATGAATATGGTGGAGAGGAAAAACTTTTGGAAGAACTCTCTCGTGAAAAACTTGGGAAAAGTGATTTTGAGAAGTCCCCCCCCCACAAATTAGAATGGTTAAATACCAATTAGGACTCCTAACCCAACTCAAGCTCTAAAAAAATAACTCATCGACTCAAAATCAGGGCATAGTCGATCAATCGACTCCCAGGGTCGATCGATCGACCCTACAGATCTGGCGACAGTTCCCCCACAAAATGCCTATAAGGTAAAAATAATTAAAAACTCAATTAAAAATCCATTTAAAATCCGATTTCAATTCCTCTTGAAGTTTTATTCTTCTAAAATCATAACAAACATATTTTACTAATAAAAATTATTAAATTATTAAATTTATTTTTCTCGAATATTCCAATTAATTAATTAAATTAATTAATAAAACACGGGGTGTCACATATGTTTAGTCTAATCCTACCTTAATAAAGCATGAAATATTGAATTAGTTACAAACACAAAATTTTGTAGTTTTCGGTAGGAATGTTCTTGTTGGAGACTAGTTTTGATCACTATTATATAACAATTGACTTAAGGTGAAATCTAGATAATTGTAGATATATGAGTTAAGCTTGTAACACAAAAAACGGTGTATAAAACAGAGGTTCGAGTAAGGAGTAATGCTGAAATTACGAAATAAGGGAAAATTTATCCATTCGTTAAGTGGTATTTTGTCATACTGGTGTAACAAGTGGTTTGTTTTGATTGGTTGGAAAGGGAGGTGAGTTTGATCGACTTATAACCTTTGAAACAACCTCCTCCTTTGGCATATTTTAGCCATGAAAGAGTTTTATCTTGAGGAAAGAGAATTGGAAAGTTTAGGAAGAAAATGTGAGGAAAAAATGGAGAAAAATTCATAGGAAATTACGTAAAAATTCCTAAGGTAATTCTATCCGTAAATCTTGTTATATTTTTTGTATTACTAATTGAAATTATATGAATCATCATTTTTTTACTAAACTTCCATGTCTTGATGTATATGTATGTGTTGATGTAAAAAACTAGATTTGATCTAATTAATTAATCACAAATAAATACGAATAATGAAATAAGACAAAAGATTTTAAAGTGGTTCAACCTCAATGAAAATGGCCTACGCCCATTGTCTTGTATTGCTGGGTGTTTTGCCTTGATCTCAATTATGACCGCCCGTGATCAATTGCCCGGTTATGAAGGGGGTTACAATGTATTTATAGCCCTTGGGCTATCAATATGAATAGACAATACGTCGTTATTTAATAGACATATACATCTGTACATAATAAGAATGTCCATTGATTCCGATGTGCATTGAATATGTAATTGTCGCTTGATCTTCTTGACTAGATGCTCTGCACGTTGAGTAGCTTGCCAAGTTGAGTAGCTCGGTACGCTGAGTAGCTCGTCAAGTTGAGTAGCTCGGTGAATATATATTTTTCCACGTTAGATGATACGTGTCTTCATTTAATTAGTCCACATCACCTGACTAATTTTTGTATCAACAGAAGCCCCCAATGTTTCACAGTTGAAGTTGAATATGAGAGTGTGGAACATTATGTACAGAAGTTGCTCGGGCACATTTACCCAGTCTTGTTAGATTACAGATCTCCAACACTTAACATTTAATGATTTTGATCATGAAATGGAAAACTCGTAAATATTTTGAATTTTTGACAGACGCTAGGGTATTTGTGTCTTTTTCATCATTTAGCCACTGGAAACGCAATCGTCTTTTCTAGTAATCATTTCTTTTCTCGCTTACCGATGCAGGGCATTTAAAAGCGATAGAATCAAATCATCTTCCACCTTTTCACTTTTTAGACTTCCAAACTCTTTGTCTTCTCACTTTGTCTTCTTACGATCGTTCTTTTTGTCACTCGCCTTAGCAGATTTCTCAGTTTTCTGTAAGAACTTGTTCCTTCTTTTTTCTTTGCATTAGTCACCATGATTTATCTTGTCAAATCATTAGATAAATTCCGGGATGATTTTGCAATTCCCTCTTGGGTTATTCTAGAGGAACCTCCTTGCCCTTCTAATTTATTTTCTTTGGCTGAGGGACACTGGTTTCCCTCCATTTTTGTAGCGGAATGCGATTTTTCTTTCCTTCCTAATCCCCTGTGTTTGGAGTTTTGCCAATATTTAGATATTTTTCCTGTAAGAGTAGCTCCAAATACATGGAGGGTAGTTAATGGTGTACATAGGTTGAACCAAATACATGGAACTCGCTTAGGAATTACTGAAATTATGTATTGTTATAAATGGATTACCAGCGACACTACTTTTTATTTAAAAACTAGGTTTTCAAATAGTGCTTTAGTGGTCAATCTTCCCGATGCTAATAGGGACTATTTTGATCACGGGGTTGTGATGAAAAATTGGCAACACCCCCCGTTAAAACGAAAAGATGTATACCAATGTCCCAGATGTCCACTTTATGGCAATGAGATAGGTTGCTTTTAATTTTTCAATTTAGCTCTGTTTTTGTTCGATAAAATGTATCACTCACATGTACATTTTTATTTTGCAGTTGATAGCAAAAGGAAACCTCCAAAAGAGAGTGACATAAATATAAAAAACTTAACAATTATCTGGGGTTTGCATAAATCCATTGATGGGGAGCATGTGAGGTCTGCTTCTTATTTGTTGAGATACAAGAACACCACCTCGTCTTTTATTACCCGGCCTCTTGTTCCTCCTGTGGTAATTGATCTTGACCAAGTACCGGCATCTCCAGTAACTGTAGGATAATCTTCTTCTGATTTGGGTACCTCTATTGCTGATCTGATGACGAAGAAGAGGAAGGTACCTGAGTTCTTTGCCAAGTCTGCTCCTGATATTGAAGGGGCGAAGAAGAACAAGGGCGACGTTCCAGCTGACGGAACTGAGAAAAAGGATGTTATTCCTCCTGCCAAAGATATCGGTAAGAATCCCCCTGTTTCCCCTAAAGAGGCAGCACCTATGATTGAAGTTGTTATCCCAAAAGAGATAGCACCTTTGATTAAAGAAGAGGCAGGGCCTATGATTGAAGGTGCTCCTTTCAGAAGGTTGATAAGGGGTCTTGCTGAAAGACCTGTGAATGTTGTTGCCCAACCTACCGGAGTTGGGATTTCTTCTTTGAGGGCTAGTTCTCCAGCTGTACTTACCCCTGGATTGGCTAAGAAATTGATCAAGTCTGGGACTTTCCCTAATTATCGAGTTGCTGAAACTTCAACTCCTCGGGACAAGGTTGTCGATGTGGCTGCCCAACTCCTTACCTCAGTAAGTGGTCATTGTACGTATCTTTCTAATTCTTCATTACCGTGCTCATGCTCTGATTCATGCCTTTCTTCTTATTGCAGTTTTTGGTGTACTTTGATAATATCATTAAGAAGGATGAAGCCATCAAAGCTTCAACCTCATCCAGTGGAGTAGAGGAAGCCCTTGCTGGGTTATCAAAGTCTTTGAGGGAGTCCCGTTAGAAGTACAAAGAGGACAAAGCTGCATGGGAGAATAAACTCCGATCAGCTGAGTCAGCTCGTTAACAAGCTGTAAATGCCTCCAAGGAGTTGGAGAAAAAATTGAAGGTTGCTCTTTCTAGGCAAGTGGAAGCTGATGGCAAGCTTAAAGAGGTTGAACGACGTAAGAAAGAGGTTGAGGAGAAGGTAAAGTCTATCGAAGAGCTTCTCAGGGAAAATCTTCATCAGAAAGAGCGAAGAGGAAAACTGATGTGAAGAAGTCCTTTAGCTGTGACACCCCGCCTAATTAAATACCGGGCGATCACTCCTTTATTAAATTAAAATCAAGGTGAACAGTTGGTTCATTCTTAGCATCACTGTCGTAAAAATAACTTTTTCCAAATTAACACCCTACTTAATTAAGCTAAGTGTCAAAACCATTTTTCAACATTTCTGACCAATTTTATTTTTAAAGGAAAATTATTTATTTAATTAGTAACAACATTTTCAATAAGTAAGAATCATACAACAATTATCCTGGAACATAATCCAATTACTTTAAACATTCACCATCCAAAATCCCAACATTTAAAACTTAATGTAAAACATACATGCTGAATAAATCCCAAAGTAACAGTACTAGAAATAACTGAAATACAAATGTCCCCACAAAACAGATAAATAGTGGAAAGGGCGACACATGCCCCAATAACTGAGAATCATAGGAGTGGAATCAAGTAAATGAAATCGTCTAAGCAAGTGGCCTGCAACTCCCACCTAAGCTGCAACACGTTCCTTCCAAGGGATCCTAAGCAAGACGCCCCTGTGGCTGGGCACCATTAATATATACATATATATATATATATATATATATATATATATATACAAGAGAGAAAGAGGAAAAGAAACGGGTCAGAGCCCGATAGTGTATATGATTTAAAAATTTGTTTAGCAAGTATTTAAATTGATACAGGCCAATGCAACAACATATTAGTGCGACACTCTCTTGAGAAATTCTCACCTCTCTTCTAATGTGCACTCCTATCGCACTAACCTTCCCAATGGTTTATCTCATCATATATCACACTATCTTTCCCCAAGGATTTAACTTATCTCAGATTATTCGCAGGATTCCAAATTTAACGATTCAATTGTTTGAAAAGAATATTTCAATTAGTAACCAAAGTTCTCATTTTAACTTTATAAATTAATAAAGTTTTCCAGTGTCATATTATACTTTCTCAAAACAAGTATTTACAATTTGAGTCATCAACAATGTCCTACATATCAAATCACAGTAGGAAGTTCCAGATTTCAGAATTTCATATAGATATTAACTACTCGTAAAATATATATATCATAGCAGCACCCCAAATAAAACTATGGTGCCGGCATACTCTACTATCCAATCCCCGTATCACTCGTACTAAGGGAAATACAAATTCGGAATCACTCTCGAACTGTATTAACACATACTCAAACAATATTGAGGCGAAGCATAGATTCCAGGTCTCTAAGAGGATGGCATATGTCTGCGTCTCTTAGGACCGTCTGAACTATCACTGCGATAGCCTGTACCAAGGATATCTATACACAAACAATATGAGGCGAAGCATAGATTCCAAGTCTCTAAGAGGATGGCACATGCCTGCGTCTCTTAGGACCGTCTGAACTATTACATCGATAGCCTGTACCAAGGATATCTATCTTCTAGGGTACAAGTCAATATCCCCCATAAAGGTTCCATCGAGATAAGACTGTCCCAGCGCGAAAACCTCAGGGATAGCAAGTAGCGTGGGCATGATTTTCACACATAGATAGTATATGCATACACAATCATATAACTATACTAATATTACCATATCAATAATGGGTATATTCTCAAATCCCATAATTACGACTTTTATCCATATTATCATATTTTAGTAAACACTTATAACGGTTCGTTTCTAACCTTGATTCGATATTATTCCAACGTACCACACAACTCTCATGGCTTTATTCTCCAAATTATAAAATTCAGTAGGTATACGCATTTGTCCCAAAGTAACTCTCTTACGTGTCTCTATCTTTAAATCATAAATTCACCAACCCTTATGTAATTATCCCAAAATACAATCTTTGCCCGACATCAAGGGTCCCAAAATTTATTCACATGTCCTACTGGTCTTCCCTATCTCCCAAAACATTTTATTAAGGATGCCCAAGAATTATTTCACAATAAATTGAACTTAACTAATTTAGAAAGGGAAATAGGAGTCTGCCAGGAGGGGTCGATCGATCGAGGTCTGGGGCTCGATCGATCGAACCTTCGATCGATCGAAGCTCTGGGCTCGATCGATCGATCAAGCAGGTATTTCGATTTCTGCAGTTTTGCAGTTATGGGTTCTAACACCTATCTTCATCCAAATTCAAGTTTTACATTCCCAAACGTCCAAAGATTCATACTACTAACATTATATCATCATACTAAGTAGTTCCAACGTAAGGCATGTGGATTTCTATCATTATACTTGGATTAACAGCCCAAAAATTATCATAATTATCAAGAACCCTAGAATTCTCTTAAACATGGTTCTAACAAGTATTTCCAGAAAATCTCTTCTTTTAAACATCATAATTTCATGGGTAATTCCTCTACATGGCAAGGGTTTCCAGAATTATCAATTTATCCATCACTACATGCAATTTCCTAACTCATATCTTAGGTTTCTTCCGTAAAAACTCATTTTAATTACTCCTAAACTAATATGAAAGATGCACCAATAAAATAAGTAAGATAAAAACTTGCCTGGGATTTTTGGTGTTCTGATTTGCAGATGATTTTGGTGTGGTTACGTAGCCCGTCGCGCGATCTACGCGTTGGTGGTGGTGGCAGTGAAAACGGATGGATTTTGGGCCTTGGTTTGCCTTGGAAGCTCTCTCCTTCCCTCTCCTATGTCCGTCACCTGTCTTTGGTTGTTCTAACCCTAGAAGACAACCTTAGACATCTGATATAACCCTTAGAATTTCGTGGGTTTAATTACCCATAATTGCGAAATGTCCAAAACGCCCTCCCGGGGTACTAATTAGGCTTAAAAACGCCCCGAGACCCAAACTAAACCCCCCGGGTACACTTTTTTGACTATCTCGACCCTTCCGGACGCGTTGGCGCACTCAAAATGACCATACGAATAGTTTATAAAATATTCACTTTTATTTATCAATGTTTAGTCCCGACGCGACACGGGCGCGTCCCGACGCGACACGGGCGCGTCCCGAGTCAAATTTCCAAAATTGTCATTTTATTCACTCGTGACATTCAATATAACCAATATTATATATTACTTTGCTCATTAGTAATATTAGACAAATTTCCCATAATTACTAACTCTCGTCACGTTAATAATTATAACATAATTAATTTCCGGATTTTTATTAAATAATTAACTCACATTAAATTTAATAAATCCCCAAATTAATATACAAATTAATATAGCATAAAAATATGGGGTATTACATACTTCCCCCCTAATAACGGAATTTTGTCCCGAAATTCGGAAAACAAGGCATACCTGGCAAGAACAAATCTGGATATCTCTCGCGCATATCGGCCTCGCGCTCCCAAGTGGATTCCTCCATATTATGATGCTCCCACTGGACTCGCACAAGTGGAACTATATTCGACCTCAATCTCCTCTCACTATAGTCTAGGATAGCCACCGGTATCTCCTCGTAAGAGCTGTCAGGCTGTAAGTCTATCTCATCTATCGCGATGTGAGTATGGGCCATATCATCCCGAAGATACCGTCTCAATTACGAGATGTGAAATACATCGTGAATGCGATGCAAATGTTCTGGCAGTCCCAATCTGTATGCTACCGACCCAATACTCTCGATGATGGGAAATGGTCCCACGTACCTCGGGGCCAATTTCCCTTTCTTCCCGAACCTCATCACTCCTTTCATAGGAGATACATGCAGTAACACTTGGTCCCCCACATTAAACTTCTGGAAGAACCGTTTCGCATCGGCGTAGCTCTTCTTCCTGTCCTGGGCTACTCGAATGCGACTCCTGATCATCTCAATCCTCGCGGAGGTTTCCTGAATTACCTCCGGTCCTAGCAACTTGTTATCCCCCACCTCAAGCGAACAAGTTGGAGAACGACAAGGCCTGTCATATAAAGCCTCAAATGGAGCCATACCAATCGTAAACTGATAAGAGTTATCATAAGCAAACTCTACCAGTGGAAGATGTGGCTCCCAACCTCATCCAAAATCAAGAACACACATGCGTAGCATATCCTCTAACATCTGGTTAGTACGCTCTGTCTGTCCATCTGTCTGTGGGTGATAAGCTGAACTCAACCTCAACTCAGTACCCATAGCCTCCTGAAAGCTTTCCCAGAAACGTGACACGAAAATCTTGTCTCTATCTGACACAATATTCAGGGGCACCCCATGTAATCTGACAACCTCAGCAATGAACAACTGAGCATACTGACCCGTGGTATAGTCTGTCCGCACCGGTAGAAAATGAGCCACCTTGGTCAAACGGTCTACAATCACCCAGATAGAATCGTGGCCCCGCTGTGATGTAGGCAACCCTGTAATAAAATCCATGGAAATACTCTCCCACTTCCACGCGGGTACTTCCAATGGCTGAAGCAATCCTGACGGTTTCTGATGGTCCACCTTCACCAGCTGGCAGGTAGAACACTTGGACACGAATTCAGCAATGTCCTTCTTCATCCCACTCCACCAGTATTGCCTCCTCATATCCTGGTACATCTTATCTCCTTCAGGATGTACTGCAAATCGGGACCCGTGAGATTGGGTCATCACTGTATGACGCAATTCTGCTCCTTCTGGAACCACCAATCTCCCATTAGACCTCAAACCCCCATCAGAACTAATAGAATATGACTCAGCACCCTCGGCTAAAAGTCGTACAATCTGCTCCTGGAAAAACGGGTATGTGGTCTGTGCCTGTATCACCCTTGTAACAATCTCGGGTGTGACTGTCATAACAAATATGAAGGAACGGGCTACTGCGTCCTGGTGGCCTAACTCCTTCCACTTTGCTTTCCAGACGTCCGCTACCTCATTTACCGGTCTACGGCTCAACGCATCAGCAACTACGTTGGCTTTCCCCGGATGATACTGTATATCAAACTGATAGTCCTCACAAACTCTAACCATCTGCGCTGACGCATATTCAGCTCTCGCTGAGTGAATAGGTACTGCAGTGACTTGTGGTCCGTGAACAAGCGAAATTTCTCCCCCAATAAGTAGTGCCTCCATATCCTCAATGCAAAAATGACCGCTGCTAACTCCAGGTTGTGGGTGGGGTAATTCTTCTCATGCGGCTTAAGCTTGCGGGAGGCAAAAGCTATAGCCTTATCCTCCTGTTGAAGTAATCCCCCAAGTCCCCGTAAAGAGGCATCGGTGTAAACCAGGTACTCCGCACCCGGCTTTGGTAAAGCAAGGACTGGCGCTGAAGTAAGCTTGTCTTTCAGCTCGTCGAAAGCCAACTGACAAGCGTCATCCCAAACATATGGTACCCCTTTGCAAGTCAGGTTCGTCAATGGACTCGTTATTTTGGAGAATCCCCGAATGAATCTCCTGTAGTATCCGGCTAACCCTAAGAAACTACGCACTTCCGTCGGTGTCGTGGGCTGTCCCCATTCCCTCACCGCTGACACTTTACTTGGGTCAACTGCTATCCCCTGCTCAGAAACAACATGGCCCAAGAACTGTACTTCTCGCAACCAGAATTCGCACTTCTCGTAATTAGCATACAACTGATGCTCTCGTAGAGTCTGAAGAACCTGTCTTAAGTGCTCGGCGTGCTCCTCCTCGGAGTGTGAATATATCAAAATGTCATCTATAAAGACGATGACAAACTGATCCAAGAACTCTCTGAATACTCGGTTCATTAAGTCCATGAACACGACTGGAGCATTTGTGAGACCAAATGGCATCACTCTGAACTCGTAAGACCCATATCTCGTCAAGAAGGCAGTTTTTGAAACATCCTCCTCTCTAATACGTAGCTGATGGTACCCCGACCTCAGATCTATCTTCGAAAAGAAAGTTGCTCCCCTCAGTTGGTCGAACAGATCATCGATTCGAGGTAACGGATACTTATTCCGTATCGTGACCTTGTTCAACTCCCGGTAGTCCACACACAACCTCAGTGAACCATCTCTCTTCTTCACAAACAGAACTGGAGCGCCCCAATGTGAGGTACTCCTGCGAATGAAGCCCTGACCTAACAGCTGCTCTATCTAATCTCGTAACTCTCGCATCTCCACTGGAGCTATACTGTATGGAGCGCGTGCTATAGGTCTAGTATCTGGCAATAAATCTATAACAAAGTCTATATCTCGACTGGGGGGTAGGCCTAGTATTTCCTGAAACACATCGGAATTCTCACGAACAACTGGAATCGAGTCTAACGGAATCACAACCTCCTTATAGGTATCCTCCTCTATATAATACAAATGAGCGATCGAACCTCCCTCTGGGCGAGGCATCTCCACTACAAACATCTCTTGCCCCGGAATGGCAAAAATAATGCTCCCACTGAAGCAATCAATCATGGCTCTATAAGCTGCGAGCCAATCCATACCAATAATAACATCATGCTCATGCATATCTAAGACTAACATGTCTGCAGGTAATACCAAACTACCAATCTCTACCCCCACTCCTCGGCATATAAAGAAGATAAGCGACCCACTCCCTAGTGGTGAGTCTACCCACGTCACTGTGCTCTGTGCTATGGCTAACAACCCTAAGGCCTTCGCAAAATGCGTAGCTATAAAACAATGTGTCGCCCCAGTATCAAACAAGATCCGACCCATAGTACCATGGATAGGAAACATACCCTCAATCGCGGGTGGTGCCTGTGGAGCTGCTGCCTGGTGGACGTTATAGACACGTCCGTACTGTAACTGTCCCTGCTGCACTGGAGCTATTGGAACGGCTGGTAGGGCTGGCACCTGGGAGGGCAGCCGAAAAAGTGGTCCATGTGGCTCATTACGGGCACCCTGCTGCTGTGGGGCCCTATCTCCCTCCGGACAATCCTGGCGCCTATGGCCGTGTCTACCACACCCAAAACATCGGCCTTTGAAGTTGCCTCCCCTCTGACCCTGCTGATCACGGCCCTGCTGGCCGTTACCTCCCCCCCACTGGCCCTGATAAACACGCTGTTGGCCCTGATGGCCCTGCTGCTAACCTTGTTGTCGGTGTTGGCCTTGCTGGCCCTGATGATTAGGCTGGCCCTGCTGACCCTGCCTATAACCCCCAAATCCCTGCCTGGAATCACCTGAACGGAATCGCTTAGCAGGGTCCCCCTGATGGGAACTCTGCTCGTGTTGACGAGTCTGTCCATGAGATGGTGCCCCATTAGCACTATTACCCCCGGTCCTGCCCTGCTAGCTGGACTCTCCTGCTCTCTTGCTTCCCTGCAGATGGAAACGGTGATCCTGGCAATGTAGTAACGCAGCATTGAGTACATCAGTAAAAGTACTCAGAGATAGATTCCCTATAAGATGCTGACGGATCCTCCAAGCTAACCCGTCCACAAACAACATAATCTTCTTGCCCTCAGTGGGTGCCTCATCTGGCACGATGGTGAGAAGTCTCGTAAATTCCTCCTCATACTCAGCTACGGTAGAATTCTCCTGTTTCAAATTCAGTAATTTCTGCCTCATCTCAGTCTTCACGGCGGGTGGAAAATACTTGGGGTCAAACCGCTCCCAGAACAACTGAATAGGGATCGTGTCCCTCTCCTCCAATGTGGTAGTGGACTCCCACCACTGCAAAGCGGCCCCCACCAACTTAAAGGAAGCCAACAAATGTTTTTGCACGTCGGTGCACTCATACATACGAAGATGCCGCTGGATGTCTTTCTTCCATTGGCCGACTGTGACGATATCTGAGCTACTAGAGAACTCAGGGGGATGCGCCATCTGAAAAGCATCCCTAACCCTCTCCCATGCAGATGGAAGCTGTGCTGGTACTGGCGCCACTGCCTGAATCTGGGGTGGAGCCTGCTGAACCACCGCTAGCGCGGCATTCACCGCCTGAGCAACAATGGCGGCTACTTCATTAGCATTCATAGTGCCTTGTGCCGGAGCTGCTTCTTAGTCTCGGAGGCATTTGAAACGTGAAGAAGTTTCAGAGGCATTCACGCCTATCCTTTGGTTCACGTCTCGGAGGCATTTGAAATGTGAAGAAGTTTATTAGTCTACAGTCATTAACAAATCTCAAATAGCTGAAGACGTAAACTTGAAAGCAAGAATACAACCATCCTATAATAGGGCTCTATAGAAAAAAAACGTTAAGCTAAAAGCGAAATAAGCCGTACAGATCCTATGGACACTAGAACCTGATGCTCTGATACCACCTGTGACACCCCGTCTAATTAAATAACGGGCGATCACTCCTTTATTAAATTAAAATCAAGGTGAACAGTTGGTTCATTCTTAGCATCACTGTCGTAAAAATAACTTTTTCCAAATTAACACCCTACTTAATTAAGCTAAGTGTCAAAACCATTTTTCAACATTTCTGACCAATTTTATTTTTAAAGGAAAATTATTTATTTAATTAGTAACAACATTTTCAATAAGTAAGAATCATACAACAATTATCCTGGAACATAATCCAATTACTTTAAACATTCAACATCCAAAATCCCAACATTTAAAACTTAATGTAAAACATACATGCTGAATAAATCCCAAAGTAACAGTACTAGAAATAACTAAAATACAAATGTCCCAACAAAACAGATAAATAGTGGAAAGGGCGACACATGCCCCAATAAATGAGAATCATAGGAGTGGAATCAAGTAAATTAAACCGTCTAAGCTAGTGGCCTGCAACTCCCACCTAAGCTGCAGCACGTTCCTTCCAATGGATCCTAAGCAAGACGCCCCTGTGGCTGGGCACCTGTAATATATACATATATATATATATACAAGAGAGAAAGAGGAAAAGAAACGGGTCAGAGTCCGATAGTGTATATGATTTAAAAATTCGTTTAGAAAGTATTTAAATTGATACAGGCCAATGCAACAACATATTAGTACGACACTCTCTTGAGAAATTCTCACCTCTCTTCTAATGTGCACTCCTATCCCACTAACCTTCCCAATGGTTTATCTCATCATATATCACACTATCTTTCCCCAAGGATTTAACTTATCTCAGATTATTCGCAGGATTCCAAATTTAACGATACAATTGTTTGAAAAGAATATTTCAATTAGTAACCAAAGTTCTCATTTTAACTTTATAAATCAATAAAGTTTTCCAGTGTCATATTATACTTTCTCAAAACAAGTATTTACAATTTGAGTCATCAACAATGTCCTACATATCAAATCACAGTAGGCAGTTCCATATTTCAGAATTTCATATAGATATTAACTACTCGTAAAATATATATATCATAGCAGCACCCCAAATAAAACTATGGTGCCGACATACTCTACTATCCAATCCCCGTATCACTCGTACTAAGGGAAATACAAATTCGGAATCACTCTCGAACTGTATTAACACATACTCAAACAATATTGAGGCGAAGCATAGATTCCAAGTCTCTAAGAGGATGGCATATGTCTGCGTCTCTTAGGACCGTCTGAACTATCACTGCGATAGCCTGTACCAAGGATATCTATACACAAACAATATGAGGCGAAGCATAGATTCCAAGTCTCTAAGAGGATGGCACATGCCTGCGTCTCTTAGGACCGTCTGAACTATTACATCGATAGCCTGTACCAAGGATATCTATCTTCTAGGGTACAAGTCAATATCCCCCATAAAGGTCCCATCGAGATAAGACTGTCCCAGCGCGAAAACCTCAGGGATAGCAAGTAGCGTGGGCATGATTTTCACACATAGATAGTATATGCATACACAATCATATAACTATACTAATATTACCATATCAATAATGGGTATATTCTCAAATCCCATAATTACGACTTTTATCCATATTATCATATTTTAGTAAACACTTATAACGGTTCGTTTCTAACCTTGATTCGATATTATTCCAACGTATCACACAACTCTCATGGCTTTATTCTCCAAATTATAAAATTCAGTAGGTATACGCATTTGTCCCAAAGTAACTCTCTTACGTGTCTCTCTCTTTGAATCATAAATTCACCAACCCTTATGTAATTATCCCAAAATACAATCTTTGCCCAACATCAAGGGTCCCAAAATTTATTCACATGTCCTACTGGTCTTCCCTATCTCCCAAAACATTTTATTAAGGATGCCTGAGAATTATTTCACAATAAATTGAACTTAACTAATTTAGAAAGGGAAATAGGAGTCTGCCAGGAGGGGTCGATCGATCGAGGTCTGGGGCTCGATCGATCGAACCTTCGATCGATCGAAGCTCTGGGCTCGATCGATCAATCAAGCAGGTATTTCGATTTCTGCAGTTTTGCAGTTACGGGTTCTAACACCTATCTTCATCCAAATTCAAGTTTTACATTCCCAAACGTCCAAAGATTCATACTACTAACATTATATCACCATACTAAGTATTTCCAACGTAAGGCATGTGGATTTCTATCATTATACATGGATTAACAGCCCAAAAATTATCATAATTATCAAGAACCCTAGAATTCTCTTAAACATGGTTCTAACAAGTATTTCTAGAAAATCTCTTCTTTTAAACATCATAATTTCGTGGGTAATTCCTGTACATGGCAAGGGTTTCCAGAATTATCAATTTATCCATCACTACATGCAATTTCCTAACTCATATCTTAGGTTTCTTCCATAAAAACTCATTCTAATTACTCCTAAACTAATATGAAAGATGCACCAATGAAATAAGCAAGATAAACACTTGCCTAGGATTTTTGGTGTTCTGATTTGCAGATGATTTTGGTGTGGTTGCATAGCCCGTCGCGCGATCTACGCGTTGGTGGTGGTGGCGGTGCAAACGGATGGATTTTGGGCCTTGGTTTGCCTTGGAAGCTCTCTCCTTCCCTCTCCTATGTCCGTCACTTGTCTTTGGTTGTTCTAACCCTAGAAGACAACCTTAGACATCTGATATAACCCTTAGAATTTCGTGGGTTTAATTACCCATAATTGCGAAATGTCCAAAACGCCCTCCCGGGGTACTAATTAGGCTTAAAAACGCCCCGAGACCCAAACTAAACCCCCGGGTACACTTTTCTGACTATCTCAACCCTTCCGGACGCGTTGGCGCACTCAAAACGACCATACAAACGACTTATAAAATATTCACTTTTATTTATCAATGTTTAGTCCCGACGCGACACGGGCGCATCCCGACTCAAATTTCCAAAATTGTCATTTATTCACTCGTGACATTCAATATAACCAATATTATATATTACTTTGCTCATTAGTAATATTCAGCAAATTTCCCATAATTACTAACTCTCGTCACGTTAATAATTATAACATAATTAATTTTCAGATTTTTATTAAATAATTAACTCACATTAAATTTAATAAATCCCCAAATTAATATACAAATTAATATAGCATAAAAATACGGGGTATTACATTAGCTCTGGCTGGGACAAAGGATGGAATAGAGCTTTGGTTGTTGTCTCTTCCCTAATGGAGTATGCAAGTTTGAAATACTTCAGAGATGGATGGGTTGTAGCTGATGATTATGAGCTATTTCAGAAACACACTCATGGCCCTCCTCCTACTATTGAAGAAAAAGAGGAAGATGAAGTTGCATCTGATGAATCTTCTATGGCGATAGTAAAACACACACCTGTTGCTACCCTTCCTCAATCTTCTGAGCAAGTTCAGAAGGCAAAAACTTCAACCGATCAACCTCAACTGCCCTTCGCGCAACCAACTCCTTCATCCAAATCGACTGAAGATATTGTAGGAAATAAGGAGAAGGTGTAGAGTTGTTCGGCTCTTTAGTTATGTTTTTTTTTCTTTTTTTCCTTTCATTGTAACCTTGGTTGTACTTTCTCCTACTCTGATCAATAAAATGGACGTTGTTATTTATTCTGAGTTTTCTCCTTTACTTGATCGATCTGTATTGCTGTTGATCCATTTTTACTTTTCCTTGCTAGTTTGTTGCCAGAATGGAACTCTTGTCATCTCATAATACAAAGCTGATGAAGAAATGTGAAGATTACTTCTAGGCTGGTCATACAGACTTCACTAAAGCAGAAATAGCTAATATCCTTGGACCTGATGCCTCTGAGTGAGTAATTGAGGCTTACTAATATTTAAAATCTCTGCTTGATCGGGTTGTGGCCAATAATGCTGCTTACTTTGAAATTATTGAAGATCTTCAAGGAACGATCGAGGAACTTCAACTTCAACACAAAGAAACCACTGCACTTCTACATGAGGATTATGAGAAGAAGTACCAACAGTTAAGTGCTGATCGGGGATATGACAAGTTCATTTCAACCCATAAAAAGAGAGAGAGAGCGTGCTAAAACTTGAGGTTGAGGAGTAAAGAAATATTGCCAAACTGTTGGAAGAAGAAAATATTGCCTTGCGAGAAGAAATGAGACAATTAAAATATGTTTCTTCTGTTGGAGCTATGGTCCCGGTTAATGATGAGGGAATTTCATTTTTAGAAACTGAAAATGCTGCATTGAGAGAAGAATTGGAGGCTTTGAAATGAGCCAGACCTACATCTTCCTCGCGGGGTAGAGCTAGAGCTGGTCGGACCAGCATTGAAGAAACTAGGACTCAACAAGCCTTAACAAATCAGGCTGTTCAGATGAAAGCCAAAAATCAAGCTCTGGTTGAGATGTCCCGAAAAATTCAAAGTCCTATCGAGTAACTTTCCAATCAGAGTTCTGCATTGGAAAATAAAGAGAACTTAGTGAGAAAACTTCATCAGCATGTGGAGAGATTGACTTATCAATTCCACAAATAACCCAAAGAATATTGGATGGGGGGATACAATAAAGATCTATGCCATCTCGATGCCCGGTTGAAACAATCAAATAATGAGGGATACAAATAAGGATGGTTGAACACCTTGATTGTGATGAAAATTGAGAAAGGAAATTCCTTATAGGATTGGTATGAGCCTGGATTACTTGATCTTCCTGTACCTATTTTTAAGCTAGATGTCAGTTGGATTCCAACTCATGCCACTCCTCAATGTTTGATCTCCAAGTATCTTAGCGACTACATCTTCATGAAGACTTTGAGATATCTAGACCTGAACATTTTCTTGATCGACCGAGTTCGAGAAACATCAGAATGCTACGAGATATGAATTTTATCAACTCTCCTTATGCTTTAGATGATCCTCCCGCTATAATGGAACCTGTACCAAAATCGGAAGGAAAAAGGCCAATAGAATATGAGATTTGTATTTGATGAAGAAAAGTTCATTATTTTGTAAATGTAATTGTAATTTTCTTTTGATGAGTATAAATATTTATAAAAGGACAATTTGTCCTATTCAGTTTTAATTGCCTAGACAATGGAACTATGCCCCATTTGTTGCCTAGTTGTAGTGACTTGTCACCCATAAGTGCCTAAGCAATGGAATTATTTTCATCCCATGGTCCTGCTTAATTGTAGCAATCTTATCTAGATTACCTTGGTGCCTAGGCAGTGGATGCCCCTTGAGGTCACCCATCCTTTTGCCCAGTTTTAGATGCCCCTTGAGGTCACCCATAATCAAACAGTCCTTGCCTTGTGTGATTTGTTATGCCAACATTGTTGGTTAAGTTTATTGATGCCGACCAACCTTAGTTGGTGGTTCCTGATATCCGACTAACCGTAGTTGATGGTTGCTGATGTCCGACCAACTATTGTTGGTGGTTGCTGATGCTTTCTTGCAAAATTCAAGTATAGTGTGTAGCACTAGTACTCCGAAAAAAATTAAACTAAAAATAAAATAGGGAGAATATCATTTTTATTCATATTGAAAAAACGAAATATATGTGAATCTACACTACTGATAATATTTACGCAGATGCTCTGCATTCCACGAATTTTTGAATTCTCCCCCCCCCTAAAGTTTCTATTCTGTAGGTTCCAGGTCGAACAATCGTTGCTACACGATAAGGCCTATGCCAGTTGACCTCCAGCTTATTATGCTTCTGAATGACTTTCTTGAGTACATAATCTCCCTCCTTAAGATCACATTTCATAACTCTTTTATCGTAGAACATGGCAGTTCTTTGTTGATAAGCTGCATTCCGGATAGCCGCGTCTTCTCTCACTTCCTCGAGCAGGTCCAGGTCTAAGCGTTTCATCAAATCGCTTACTGGAGAGTTGAAATTAAGCACCCGGTGAGTAGGTAGGCCCAGTTCAGATGGTATGGCTGCTTCACTTCCAAAGGATAACATGTAAGGAGATTCCCCAGTTGCTGTTCAGGGAGTTATTCGGTAAGCCCATAATACATAATGCAGTTTGTTAATCCAGTTCCCTTTTGCATCATCCAATTATTTCTTCAACCCGTTAAGTAGAGTTCGGTTCATCACCTCTATTCTCCCATTGCTCTGGGGATGGCCTGGTGCAGAATGGATCTTCTGGACATTGGACTGGTGACAGTACGCAGCAAATTCCTCATTTTCAAATTGGGTACCATGGTCAGTGATTAAGGCATGTGGCAGACCATACCTGCAAATAATGTTCTTCCAGATGAACGCCCGTTCATAGTCCATGTCAATGAGAGGTTCAACTTCCACCCATTTTGTGAAATAATCAATAGCGACTACCAAGTATTTAAATCGTCCTTTAGTAATTGGCAGAGGCACGACCAAGGTTATTCCCCACATGGCAAATGGCCAAGGAGAAGTAATTGGGGTTAATAATGCCTGTGGACTTCTTCGTATGGTAGAGAACTATTGATACTTATCGCATTTCTTAGTATAAGCTTTAC
The DNA here is from genome assembly GCA_949130495.1 of Sambucus nigra. Classification (NCBI taxonomy): domain Eukaryota; kingdom Viridiplantae; phylum Streptophyta; class Magnoliopsida; order Dipsacales; family Adoxaceae; genus Sambucus; species Sambucus nigra. The sequence goes on from OX422217.1 coordinate 159,929,318, forward strand.
AGTTAGCTCACATCGTTGGCCAATAGTATCCCTGCGTCACCATCCTCTCCAAGAGGGTCCGACCTGCTGCATGAGCTCCACAAGAGCCTTTGTGAATTTCTTCTATCAGATCTTTAACTTTCGATGGATGAACACATCTCTGTTGGCCTGCTATCATTCCTCTTTTGTACAGAATTCCATTGCCCAACACATATCGAGAATCTTTGACCTTCAGCCTTTTGGCTGCAACTTGTTTAGTTGGTAAAATTCCTTCTTCTATGTACGCTCTGATGGGATCAATCCAGGAAGGTCCCATATCCAACGTGATGAACCTCACTATCAAATCTTCATCAATGCTTCGGTTCGCTATTATTTTGATAGGAATAGTTCTTCGCAGCTCGATGCAGGTAGCTGAGGCTAACCGAGCTAATGCGTCAGCCCTCACATTTTCCAGTCTTGGTATTCTGATCACTTGGACTGCTATAAAATTGGACACAATCTCCATAGCTATGGCATGATATTAGACATAAAGTCTCCCTTCGTTGCGTACAGCCCGAGAATCTAATTTACGACTAGTTGTGAATCACTAAACACCGTAACTTGCTTTGCATTCACTGTTTTGGCTAAACTGAGGCCCATAATCATAGCTTCATATTCATCTTTATTGTTGGAAGCTTTGAATTGGAAACGCAGAGCATATTCTATATCCAATCCATCTGGACTATTCAAAATTATTCCATCTCCACTGCCTGTGGCGCACGAGGAGCCATCAATATACAAATTCTATACCGGGATGCAATTATCAAACTCTTGGTCTGATAAATTTCCCCGATGGAAAATTTGGTACTTCTTCTTATCATCTCTACACACTGGGCTTTTATCAGAGGATTCTTGTTGCTTGGTTACTATCCCCTTCGGGATATTTGCTGATGGACGTTGATCGAAGACATTCTTTGATGATCCTCTAACATCCATGGGTTGTTCTTCATTAGACCCCCATTGGTCGGAGGTATCTGGGTAAGTGAACTCCGTAATAAAATCTGCCATTGTTTGCCCTTTTAGCGAAGACCTTGGTTCGTAAATAATATTATAATCTCCTAGTTCCACCGCCCAATACATTAATCTACCAGATTTCACCGGTTTTTGCAAAGCCCATCTGAGTGGCATATCGATGTATACCACTATAGTATGTGCCTGGAAGTATGGTTTCATCCTCCTGCTTGCCTCGATCAGTGCTAATGCCAGCTTCTCCAATCGTGGATATCTGATCTCTACTCCTCGGAATGCTTTGCTTGTATAATACACCGGTCTTTGTATGCCGTCCTCTACTCTTATCAGCACTGAACTGATAGCACTTTCTGAGACAACCAGGTACAAGTATAATTTCTCTCCCACTACTGGCCTGGATAGCAAAGGAGGTGTCCCCAAATATCTCTTCAACTCTTGGAATGCCTTCTCATACTCATCATTCCACTCGAAAGTTTTTTTGAGTGTCTTAAAGAATGGAAGATATCTGTCAGTTGCTCATAAGATAAGCCTATTGAGAGCTGCAGCACGCCCTGTAAGGCTTTGTACTTCATTCTTCGTAGTTGGAGATTGTAGCTCTAGGAAAGCTTTGATATTGTTAAGATTCGCTTCAATGCCCCACTGATTCACAATATACCTAAGGAACATGCCTTATTGTACACAAAATATGCACTTGGTCGGGTTTAGCTTCATCTGATATTTCTCCAGCTGATCAAATGTTTAGCCTAGGTCAGCTATATAGTCAGCAGCTTTCTTTCTCTTAGTCAGTATGTCATCGATGTAGACCTCCATGTTTCTACCGATTTGCTCCGCGAACACCTTGTTTATTAGTCGCTGGTACGTAGCACCTGCATTTTTAAGACCAAAAGGCATAACATTGTAGCAGTATGTTACCCTTGGGGTAATAAAAGAGGTATTCTCCCTATATTTTGGTTTCATCTTAATCTGGTTGTAGCCAGAATAAGTATCCATGAAGCTCAACAATTCATGCCCCGAGGTGGCATCTATTATCTGGTCTATTCGGGGCAGTGGGAAGTGATCTTTTGGACAAACCTTATTTAAATCTGTGAAATCAACGCACATCCTCCATTTATTGTTCTTCTTTTTAACCATCACCACATTGGCCAGCCACTCAGGATATTTGACATCCTCAATAAAAGAGGCCTTTCACAGTTTCTCAACTTCCTCCTGAATAGCTTGGTTCTTCTCTGGGCTGAAGACCCTTCTTCTTTGTTTCACCGGTTTGATTTCTTTATTAACACTGAGTTTGTGGCACAGGAAGGTTGGGTCTATTCCCGGCACATCTTCATGACTCCACGCAAAATCTTGCTTCCTATGCCTAAAAATGCCACTAACTTTTGCTTTATTGGTGGATCCAATGAGGCGCCAATTTGAGTTTCTCGCTCTGGTCGTTCATCATCCAGAATAATGTGCTCCGTTTCTTTCATGACATAACCCTTCACGAGCTATGATTCATCCCTGGGTCCAGTGTCTCAATCTCTGAATCTTCAAGCTCATCCACTTGGTAAGTGGTGGTCTTCTTCTTGGCATCTTCCAACTCTTCTTGTTCAGCAGATGAATAGTAGCATTCTCGAGCTACTTTCTGATCGCCCTTCACAAGTCTCACACCAAAATTAGTCGAGAATTTTAAGCATTGGTGTACCGTAGATGGCATTGCCTCGAACTTTTTCAAGCATACTCTTCCCAAGATTACATTGTAAGATGATTAGATGTTTTTATCCATTATGAAAAAGCGTACTTTTTTTGTTCTGTAGGCAGGCCAAGTTCCAATAAGCATGTCCAATTTGATCGTCCCAAATGGAAAGACTTTTTCGCCAGAGAAACTGAGGAGGGGCCTGTGATATGGCTCTAACTGGGCTAGTTTCAAGTTTAAACTATCAAAGCAAGGGTAGAACATGATGTCTGCAGAGCTACCATTGTCTACCAATACTCTTAAAATGATTACATCCTTCATCCTCATTTTGATCACCAGGGGATCGTCGTGAGGATACAAGACTCCTTCCAGATCCCTTTTGGAAAAACTAATGACTAGTTTATCCTTGTTAACCTTCCTCGGACGATCTTCTTCTGCCAGATTTATCCGCTGTATATAGGAATAAGCTTGGGCCTCATTGAGGTAAGATTTTCTTTCAACGGTATGATCACCACCTCCAGCATCTCCACTTGTTATCATATTACAGTCAAATGAATAAAAGTGGATTGAAAATACCTCGTGCTCTAGTTGCCTTGGATTTTTGGGGAGGTCGGGGTCATCCTTCGGATCATCTTTGTGGTCCCTTTTCTTGTCTTCTTTTGGTCGGCGAGGAGATTTAGACCTTTGGCTTACTCTGTCGTTGGTCTTACCGTCATTCTGGCGATCAACAAACCTGCTCAATTTTCCTCGTCTAACGAGTGCCTCAATATCATTCTGGAGATCTATGCACCGCTGGGTCGTGTGGCCATATTCTTTATGGAACTCGCAATACTTAGACTTATCCCTCATTTCAGGGGTTGTCCTTAATTTCTCCGGCCAGTTTAGTTCTTCTCTATTTTTTACCTCCTCCAGAACATGGTTTATGCCTACCTTTAAGGGGGTATAATTAGCATACTTCCTCAAGTTCTCTATAGTTTCCTTGCCTTTTGATTGCTTGCTTCCCCCATTATGCTTTTGATCTTTCCTCTCGAACCTGCCCTCAGCTTTAGTCTCTACTTTGGTCACACCATTATTCTTTGCAGCCATAGCTTCTTCGGCGTTCATAATTTTGGCTTCCTTAGCCATTAATTCCTCCATGGATTTGGGGGATCTTTGGCCAAGGTATAATACAGCTTGTTCGATAAAATACCACTCATCAGAGCTGTAATGGTTGTCTTCTCTTCGTAATCGACTACCTCCAATTTCTCGTTGTTAAAATGAGTGATGTAATCCCTGGTGATTTCTCATATTTTCTGCCTTACACTCAACAGGTGTGCTACCCTCTTGACTAGCTTCGCACCAAAATAGAAATTTCCTATAAAGAGCTCTTCTAGTTGATTAAAAGTAGCAATTTGTCCCCGAGGAAGGTTATTGTACCATATTTGAGTTGCCCAGTGATAGTTCCTGAGAATGCCCTGCACCTCATCTCATCGGGAACTGCATAGATATCGGTAGCAGCTTGGTACTGCTCTATGTGGAGAACATGATCAGTCTTTCCATCATACTTCGGCATAACTATAGGAGCCTTAAACTTTGAGTGTGTGGGAAAGTCCACAATTTCTTGTACGAAGGGTGATCCTTTGACAAAGGTTCTTTGGAGAGGATTTCTGGACTTATCCATTTCCACTAACCTATCTTCTAACCTCTGAATGGATCCCTTCCATGCGTCATTACCAGTGTCTGATCTATTTGCCCAAGCAACAGATCGCTCTGAATTCTCCTCTTGGGATCGTTCTATACGAGCTGCAGGGCGTGATTGGGCAGAACCTTCCCTTAGATCATTTGGTCGTTGAGAATTCCCCGATGCAATTGGAGGAGGATTTTTATTCCTCCTGGGGCCCAAACGATCAAAAGGGGAGACTCTACTCAACCTTTCCAGGGCTCTTATTCATTCCGGTGTTAAAGTAACATTTTCTTGAGAGTCCATGACTCTTATGGGAGATGTCCGACCATGCTGATAAGAGGGATCACTGGACCTCTCAGTATGATGTGATTCAGTATGCCTGGATAAGGAAGCATGAGGGAACATAGTAGTCTGGATCTTGAAGACGGCAGGTGAGTGTTTCTATGAACGCTTTGCTGGCCTGACTGAGCAGGCGTTTCATTTTAGAGATATAATTATTAAGAGAGAGAGAGAGAGAGAAAGTACACCCGTGCTCGAGATTTTTTACCTCATTCCCTATAATTTGTATGAGTTTGGCTATAAACTGAATATAATGGATGGATGTTAAATTCGAACTATCCTTTTGTCCTTCGTGCAATTTGAATTGGGATTTTATGGCTTAAAGTTGTTATGCAAATTTATAGTTGTTTTTCGAACGAGTGGCCAAATCGTTAAAATGAGAAAAGGCATGTCATTCGAATGAGGTTTTAACGAACATCTAATGGCAAGGACCTGAACGATTTCTATCTTTATTTGGAATCTCGTTGGAACGCCCTCATTCGAACGAGGTGCGTTGTTGTTTGAATGAGGAGTAGTTTCCTATTTGAACGAGTGTGTGTTTGACCCATTTATAGCATATGTTTGACCCTCATTAGAACTCTCGTTAGAACTCTGTGTTCGAATGAGGTCCAAAGTCGTTCGAACGACCTAACGAAAATATTTTTTTTTGCACATTTTTATGTACTGTCGTGACGTGGATCGTTGGATTAGATAAGATGTCGAGCTCTTAGCGGCTCAGATCAAAATGTGGGTCAATAGGGGGTTGGACCATTGGTTAATGGGTTAAGTGTTTGTGGATTTAAATATAGGTTAGGAGGGATGGAGAGAACACTAAAGTGAACACTACTTCTCAAATTAAAACCAGTCCATACAAAATGGTACAACTAAAGGATTTTTCTTGAATAATAAAATTAGACTTTCCCCCTTTTAATTCCTTGACTCGGTGCGGGTTGACCCGACGGTGACCTAAACCCGGGTCGAGGTGTTACAACGCTATCAGAGCAATAAGATCCTTGGGTGTGATGGAGTGTTTTACGTTTTCTTAGTACGTTTCCATTGTAGTTACCATTTTAATTTAATCATTTTCGCTATCGCTTATGTTTCGTATCATTATGTATTCAACTCTCATTTCTTTTGTAAATGACTACATGTCATGGTGCGGCTATCAAAAAGAGGAACAACGAGCTCCGACGCATGGAACCGGTCGTAAGTCAGCTCTCTCAGCAGCAGAGAGCCAACCGTAGTGGCACGGCTGAAAGCACTACCTCAACCTCCATTCTAAAGAAGTTCAGAAGGCTGCACATACCCACCTTTAATGGGGCATCTAGCTCCAACCTTACAGAGAAGTGGCTACATAAGGTCACCTGGGTTATATAAATTCTTGACGTTCCAGATGGGCACAAAGTCAAGATAGCGACTTTTCAGCTCAAAGAGCAAGCGCATCATTGGTGGAGTGCCTACTCCGCGAGTGTGGCAGAGACTATAGACTGGGACAGATTCAGGGTCGCATTCCTAGACCAGTACTTTCCCCAAGAATTTTAAGATGCCAAGAAGAACGAGTTCCTTTATCTGATTCATGGGAAGATATTAGTGAATGAGTACCAAGTCAGGTTTGATAGTTTGTGCAAGTATGTGGATGCAGTGTAAAAGGATGGGGCTAAAAAGATAAGATTATTTGTCAAGGGCCTTAACCTCAGGATTCGGTGGATTATGGTTAGTTTGGATCTACCAAACTTCAGAACCGTAGTGAATAAGGCCATCATGTTAGAGTTATAGGTAGAGAATTGCAAGGCCACCAGGGAGAAGAAAAAGGAGCCCAACGGAATCCAGGGGAGTGGCCATAAGAAGTCCAAGAGCGGGGCTCAAGGCCTTTTTGCGACGTTGAAGGCCACTCTGGGGGTTGGTTCATCATCCATCACTGTACCAATGACCAGAGTCCCATAGGCTTTACTAAGAGGATTTGCTTTGCGTGTGGTAGGGATGGCAACGGGGCGGGTTGGTTTTTATTTAAATTAACTCCTAACACGCTCCATTTAATAAATGGGGCGGGCCGGGGCTCCTACGGGTTGGGTTAATTTTAAAAATAATAAAATTAAAATTATTACATTGTAGTCTTAGAGGCCTATAATGGTTCATATTTCAATATGTGAGACAATCCCCCAATTGTCAATCCATATTTTCACATAGATCTTTTACAAAATTAACATTCAAATAAAGGTTTTTTTAGTGTATGTGTATGTGTGTGTGTGTGTGTGTGCATATGGTTTAATTGTAATTAACATACATATAAAGGGTAATTATGTAGGCATAAGTTAAACGGGTCGGGTGGTTTTATTTAACTTAACTCCTAACCCACCCCATTAAATAATCGGATTTTTTAAAAACCCATACCCACTCCTAATTCATTAATGGGATTTTAAAACCCATCCCAATAGGGTCGGGGCGGGGAGGGGCGAGGATCCTACTGGTCGAGTTAAATTACCATCCCCAGCGTGTGGGTCCCCTAGTCACTTCAAGAGGGATTGCTCGCAGAGAGCTTTGGATAAGTAGCAGGGCAGTTAGTAGACTGTCAATTATATATCGGGCAGAAATTCGAGCTACATGGGCCCCACCCAACAGCGACAGTTTTCTTCTGGGTATTATCGGTCGGCAAGGAATAGCATAAACGGTTCACGTCCTAGTCAAGGGAAGAAATGTATTGTGCTAGATCAGGTGACCGACGGCCAGAGCAACAGGTTTGACCCTGGATGCGCCTATGCCATGTCATAGTTTGCAACCCTTTTTGGTGATCCATCCGTAATGGAAGGTATGATTCTATTGTTCAGCACGTGGGTAAAGGCACTGTTTGATTCACGTGCATCACATTCATTTATATCGATCTCTACAGCATTCAGTTTGGGATTTGAGGTAGATCAGATTTACCTTCCTATCTTCATAGGACTTTCGGTCGGTGGCAGAATAGTTCTTAATAGGGTCTGCCTTAGTTGCATGATTAGAATTAGAGATTATGTTATGGAGTATGACTTGATTCTCATGGATATATGTGGGCTCTAAGTGATCCTTGGTATAGATTAGTAGTCGTATTTTGACCCCACCATCGACTGCCATCGGCATAGTATCTCGGTATCTCTTCCAGATGGGTCTCTCCATCGTTTCAGTAGCGAGCAAGACGTTGGTTATCCTTATAAATTTTTCACCGTGCGTGAACAAAAATAGTATTTTGAGTGGTTGAGCAGTATCGTGGCTTGGGATGAGCCAGACGGTATATTATTAGACTATCTAGTAGTGCGAGTTTCCCAATGTGTTCCTGGATGATCTTCTTGGTTTACCCCCACATGGGGAGGTGGAATTTTCTATAGAGGTGCATCAGGGCATATCACCTATCTCTTTACCACCTCACATGATGGCTCTGACGGAATTGCAAGAGCTGAGGGTTCAGCTCGAGGAACTGACTAGCACGGGCTTCATTAGCCCTAGTGTGTCCCCTTGAGGAGACCCAATCCTCTTTTCCCAAAAAAGTACAACTCCCTATGGTTTTGCATCGATTACAGGCAGTTGAACATGGTAAAAGTGAATAATAAGTACCCTATGCCTCGTATCAATGATTTTTTTACCAGTTGCATGGAGCGGGTAGGTTTTTAAAGATTGACCTTCGGTCCGAGTACCATCAGTTGCATGTCAGAGAGGAGGACATTACTAAGATAGCATTCCGAACTCGATGTGGTCAATATGAGTTTCTAGTGATTCCCTTCGATTTGACGAATGTCCCGACGACATTCATGGATTTGATTAACCATATCTATTGCCCTTACTTCGACCGATTTGTGGTGGTATTTATGGATGATATACTGGTTTGCTCAGCATCGAATGTGGACCACGAGGATCATCTCCGCACGACATTGTAAGTTCTCAAGGAGAACAAGTTTTATGCCAAATTCGTTAAGTGTGAATTTTGGATGGATAATGTCAAGTTCCTTGGCCATGTGGTTTTCGACGAGGGTATTTTCGTTGACCCTTCCAAGGTCGAGGTCGTTCTGAGCTGGGATAGGCCGAAGACATTCACGGAGGTGCGCAGTTTTTTGGTTTTGGACGGTTATTACCATAGGTTTATGCAATACTTATCGAGAGTTACATTGTCTCTCATTCTGTTGATGCGGAAATATGTGCACTTTGAGTGGTACGACGATTGTGAGTCGGCCTTTAAGGAGTTGAAGGCTAGGTTGACTTCAGTGCATGTACTTATCCTTCCAGATAATGGCAAGTCTATACCATGTATTGTGATGCTTTCGGGTCAGGACTTGGTGTGGTATTGATGCAAAATGGTTAGATGGTTGCTTATGCATCCTGTCATTTAAAGGTGTATGGTAGGAACTACCCCACCCATGACTCGGAGTTAGTTGATGTGGTGTTCACACTTAAGAGCTGGAGGTACTACCTTTACGGGGAATGGTTTGAGGTGTTTTCTAATCATAAGAGCCTTTAGTATATTTTCACGCAGTGTGACCTCAATCTTAATCACAGAAGGTGGATGGAGTTAATAGAAGACTACGATTTTTTCTTAGAGTATCATCTCGACAAGGCTAATCTGGTGGCCGATGCTCTTAGTAGAAAGTCTGGGCTTACGCTGGAAGCATTGAAGTTTCATCGAGAAAAGATATTAGGCGAATTTTAGAAGTTCGACCTGCATGTCCAGTGGGGTTACAATATGGCGTACCTTTGGGGAGTGGTGGCCCTGTCACTCATTCAGAAGAAAGTTGATCCTGGGTTCGCATATTATCGTGATCGTATTCATAGTGGTGAGGTGTTCGACACTCTTACCATGGATAAGGATGGTGGTGTATGGCACAAGGGCAGGTTAATTGTCCCGATTATTAATGAGCTTTAGAACGAGGTGATGTCGAAGGCCCATCATTTGAGCTTCAGCATACATCCCAGTGCTACGAAGATGTATAAGGACATATGTAGAGACTTTTGATTGTCCGATACGAATAGGGATGCGGTTACATATATAGCCAAGTGCTACACTTGCCAGCAGTTGAAGGAAGAGAACATGAGGCCAATAGGCCTATTGTAACCACTACCATAGCAGAGAGGAAGTGGGAGCACATCACAATGAACTTTGTCACAACTTTACCATGGTCTAAGCATGGTCATGGCACAATATGGTTTATAGTGGATCGGGTCACAAAATCCACACACTTCTTACTGATTAAAGTCTCGAAAAGTATGCCTAAGTTGGCCAAGTTATATGTCCGAGAGATAGTCCAACTTCATGGTGTTACGTTCTTGATTATCTCGGATAGGGATCCCCGCTTCGTGTCCCGATATTGGAAGAAGTTTCACCAGGAATTGGGCACCGAGTTGAGCATGAGTACAACGTATCACCCTGAGATAAATGGTCAATCAGAACGAACCATCCAAATCTTGGAAGACATGTTGACAGCTTACATAATTTATTTTTAGGGTAGTATGGCGGAGAATTTACACCTGCCAGAGTTTTCCTATAACAACAGTTACCAGGCAAGCATTTAAATGGCTCTATATGAAGCTCTTTACGGGAGCCCATGTCCCTCTCAAGTTTGCCGAACAGAGGTAGGTAAGAAGCATTTCACCAATTCAAATTTGAGCAGAGAGACGATCGATAAAGTTCGGGTAATTTGATAAAGGCTCATGACGGCTCAGAGTCGACAGAAGAATTATGCAGATAATCGACGGATACGTCTGCAGTTTGAGGTAAATGACCATGTGTTATTGACTTATATAGATAGGATCGGTAGTCAGCAGTTCGGCTAAACAGGGAATCTTGCCCCTTGGTATATCGGTCCCTTTGAGATCCTGTAACGGATTGGGGATGTATCTTATTGCTTGGCGCTACCTCCGTTGTTGTCCTAAGTTTATAGTGTGTTCCACATTTCTATATTGAAGAAGTATCTCCATGATCCTCGGAGAAAAATGTCACCTTTTCAATGCGACATGTGTCCATTTTGGACCACAAGGGCAGAATCTTATGCAACAAGGTCATTCCATTAGTGAAGGTTCTTTGGCAGTTCTAAGGTGTTGAAGGTGCGACTTGGGAGCGCAAGTCAGAGATGCATGAAAAGAACCTGGAACTCTTTGCTTAGTTAGGTTGTTCTGATTTCGGGGATGAAATCTCCTAAGGAGGGGATAATGTAACACCCGTGCCCGATATTTGTACCTCGTACCTATAATTTGTATGCCTTTGGGCCATGAACTGAATATAATGGATGGATGTTAAATTCGGACTATCCTTGTGCCTTCGTGCAATTTGAATTGGGATTTTATGGATTAAAGTTGTTATGCAGATTTATGGTTGTCTTTTGAACGAGTGGCCAAGTCATTCTAATGAGGAAAGGCCTATCGTTCGGATGAGGTTTGAACGACCGTCTAACGAAAAGGACCTGAACGATTTCGATTATTCTTTGGAATCTCATTAGGATGCCCTCGTTTGAACGAGGTGTGTTGTCATTCGAATGAGGAGTAGTTTCCTGTTCGAATGAGTGGGTGTATGACCTATTTATAACCTACATTTAACCCTCCTTAGAACTATTATTTTAACGAGAGGGGATCTCGTTCGAACGAGGTCCGAAGTCGTTCGAACGATCGGACAAAAATAAAAAAAAATCTGCACATTTTAATGTGTTCCACGATGTGGATCGTTAGATTAGATGAGCTTCCGAGCTCTCAACGACTTAGATAAAAATATGATTCAATATGGGGTTGGACCATTGGTTAATGGGTTAAGTGTTTGTGGGTTTAAATAGAAGTGAGGAGTGATGGAGAGGCCATTCTCATGAGATTTTTGAGTTATCTCTCTCTAAGCTACATTCTTCCATTTTCAACCCATTTTTACCATCCCCGTGGTTTTTCCTTCCATCCCAATATCCTTTCAAGCTATTCCAAGGCTAAATACACCCATTTCAAGCCTAGTTTGAGGAAGAAGTTGGGTAGAGGAAGCCATCATTGGAGCTCTCTTGAAGAAATTGGAGCTTTGGAGTTTTTAAAAGCTTTTAAATCAATCTCTTTAGTTTCTCCTCTTCAAATCCATGGTAGGATTTTTCTCCAAATGTTTTCAAGATTAAAAGCTATTAGGATGCATGCTAGAAAAGTTTATTTTTGAGATAATATTTTCCAGTATGTTTATTTAAAGTTTTCTTGCAAAATATGGATTTTTTGAGAAAACTGAGTGTAAATGGATTTTTTATGAACAAATTGTATTTTTAATCTTGAAATATGAGGAAATAAGCACAAAAAATATATTTCCATGCTAAAATCATGTTTGGTTGCATATTTAAGGATTTATAGGTTTCAAATCCTTTCAAAAATGTGTTATATATTGTAGTATGTTGAAGAATGGCTTACAAACATGATATATAGAATTAAATATGAGTTTCTTAATGAAATAAAGAAGTTGGAATTATTAGCCCTAAATATGTTGTAAAATCATGATGAAATTAAGATAAAATGAGATTTAATACAACAAATATGTTTGAGGGTAAAGTAGACATTTCAGTGAAAATGGTCTTGGTGTCACTAAATATGTTTCTTTAAAGGAAATAAAAAGAAATGGGATTTTCTTGGATAAACAGATATTGTATGATTTTTAGACATAAGTTCATGAAATATAGTTTTGAATATTAAATGACGATTTGTGATGCCACAATGGAAAAAATATGTTTTTCCGTAAGATTTTAATAAACTAAGGATAAAAGCGTAATTTTGATAAAATTAGAGAGTCCTAGTGATTGGACTTCCTCATTTTGACCTTGTCGGTCGGTTTGTGAAAAAGCGGATAAACGAATGAATTGGCATGAAAATGGTGAAAGTAAAGGAATAATGTGGACATTGGTAAAAATGTTAAAACACATTAATATGATTTCGAATGAGACCAAAAAGGAATTAAGAAGGGATCGGAGCCCTAGGGTTAAGACCCAAAATCACTAGTCAGAGGATATGATAACATAACCGGTGGTGTGGAGCCCGTTAAAGTATGCAGTTATTTGGAGGATTCTGAGAAAGATAATGGAAATGAAAATGAATTTGGTTGTGCTTAATGAATGTAAATAAGACAACCTAATAAAAAGGGATAAAATGAAAACTAAGGAATAAAATAAGATTAAATAGTCTCTAGACTCGATAAAGGATAGCATAAAATGGTTAAGTGTGAATATGAGCACATTGCACGGGTACATTGCATAGTCGCTGCATTAATATTAGCTAAGTTGATAAACTTTTTAGAAATTGTTAAAATATATGTTATATGCATAGTATTTTTATAGAAAATGTATAGCGTAGTAGTTTCCTTCCTGCTGAGCGTTCGTTCACCCCTGCTTTTATATTAAAATCCCCACCCCCGTGTACATCGAGTAGGGACGTTGGCACGTATGCAGGTAAGGCCCCTGGGGGCAATAGTCATCGCTAGAAGCTCTGCTATTATATTTAAAACTTGTATTTTTGAAAGTATTGGATTTGGAATATTCTAGACCACTTTTATTTGGGCCTCGGGCCAAGCGTTGTAATAATTTAGGGACAATCATGATTTATTTCTTATTTATTAGGCATTGTTGGATTCAATGGGTTTTCATAAATAAACCTTATTAGTCAACCTAATTACATAAAGTGATCACTACTTCTCAAATTAAAACCAGTAAATTTAATCCTTATAAAATAGTGCAATTAAAGGATTTTTCTTGAATAATAACATTGAAATCTCCCTCCTTTTGATTCCTTGCCTCGGTGCGGGTCGACCCAGGTCGAGACATTACACACACACAGGGGGTGGGAGAGAGAGAGAGAAAGATCATGTGGGTGAGCCTATGGGTGAGATACTTGAGGGTAGACTTGGAAGAAACACATTATGTGAGGGTATTCTGGACATTTAGATGTATCTAAGTTTTTGTCTCTTTTTAAATAGTAGAAATAGAGATAGGGTGCATATCAACATGATCCTTGAAACAGTGGAAGTGTAAAAAAAAATATCTAAAGCATTAACAATCTATGACTATAAATCTAACAATTACTTGATGTGTGGAGTGTATAATTTTTTGGATCTTGATATCATGTGCCCTAAGGGCACACTTAGAACCAAAAATAGTAGGAACAAAGTTTCGACTTATAATTAATATGGCACAATACTCATGTGCAGCTTTCATACTTACTATTTTGACGCTCAAAACATTTGCCCTTAGGTCACATGTTAGCATTTTCCTAATTTTTTTTATATGTCTGACAGTTTTTCTTGACGGAGTGTATTATATACCCCCTCAGTCTTATATTAATATCCATTATTTTAAAAACGATGACTTTTAAGAATATACTTAATCAATAACCAATGTCAATGCATTTTTACTATTGTGATATTTGGTTCGTCAATTACGTAAAAAAATATGGACTCTTCATTTGAGACATCAAGAAAAACATGACTACTAATTTTGGAGGAGGGCATATATTTGTTTTAAAAATGAATTTATTATATTTAAGTCATATTTGAAGAGTTTGTCCTCATATAAATCCCATTAACTAGTCAACCATGAATTAAGTCTACTTTCAAAATATTCACTCTCATGTTTACCAAAATACCCAAACCTAACTTGTATTAGATAACTTCTAATCTAATGTTCTCATCTCTCTCTCTCTCTCTCGCGCGCGCGCGCGCGCCATATCATAAACCAACCTCTCCATCATATCCTATATGACCACCGACTAGAAATTTGATGAAGAAATTAATTATTAGCGAGTCGATTCGATATGGTTCGACGGAGTGAGCAATGAGATGGTCGTATGTTTGGGGCATTTTGAAAGTGGGACTTGCGATGGATGGATTGTCCAGGCAGGAGTGTCAGATTTGGAGTGGCGATGGGTGTTGTGGGAGTGGGATCGAAGGAGAAAATTGAATGTTGGATGATGATGACAAAGGTAGGGGTTAGGGTTTTAGTGAGTAAATTTGTGATCTATTTTTTAGGGTTGATGATGTAGAGGAATAGAAAACAATGGCTTGATTTACTGTAATGTTGCTCATGCAGTGATATTATTGTTTGTCCATTATTCTTGTGATAGAAATTATTACACATAGTAAATATTTTTCTTCTGATAGAAATTATTACACAAGCAATCCTTTTTTTTTCTGATATAAATTTTTACGTACAATAAATGTTTCCTTAGTTTGTTAAGGAATCTTCAGTCAATATTACTTGTCAATTTGATATTATCCTTCCCTTTTTCTTCTTTGTATATTAATAGGAGAGTAAATATCTATTTTGAAAAATGAATATATACTAATAGTGCAAATATTTACTATTACAATAAATATTTAGTATTAGAGATTAATTCGTATTCTTTTCATCTCCTGTTCTATTTTGTATTATAAAGTAAATATTTATCGAGACGGTAAATATTTTAATGTCAGTGTAAACTTTTACTGCCAGAGCATTGATTTTTGATTTTTCTAAACGTAAAGTTTACTTCTCAATTTAATTTATATTCTTCTCCATCTAATTTTCTTCAATGTATCTTAATAGCAAAGTAAATAAGGATCCGACAACCAATATTTTACTTTCATTGTAAATATTTTTTATCAAAGTGAATGTTTACTGTTGAAGTAACTTTATACATATAATAACCATTTATTGTATTCATTTTTATTTTTGAAAAAATATTTAGTGGTGATGGAGATTGTTTGATAGATCTCTGCGAGTGGATTTCAAAAATATCAGTTTTTTTGTAAATCAGAAGTTATGACCTTTTGAAGTTTAAAGAGGAAGAAAAAAATTTGGGTCACTTACAAAACCTTATCCCAAAAGTTACGACAAAGTAGTTGTAAAAGGATATATAGGTCAAATAAAAATTCTTACAATTAGTAATAAGACCTATTTAATATTTGATTAGTCAATTAATTTTATTTATGAAAAACTATTCAAATGGGACTTATATGTAGAAACCCCTTTAAAAAAAAAGTCGTTAGACATAAAGTCCCTCGACATTTTTTTAATTAATGTTTAGTTCAAACTTTTTTATTTTATTCCCAAAGATCTCTCACCATATAAAACAATCACAAACACTCTTTTTTCTTTTATCCTAAACTTTAAAAAAAAATTGTCAAAAAAATAGACAAGAGACTTTTTAAAAAATAATAAATTAGTGAACTAAATACAAAACGTACTTAGCTCCAATAAACAAAATATATATTTTTCCTTATAAAAAATACTATTTAAATATTATTATTACTTTGCCACCCTTGCCCTTCAATAAAGTTTCTTTAACAAGTTAGAAAAGATGCTAAAATAGTAGGAAAAATCATGCATTAAGTCTTGTTGATTAATGTAGTTGAACAAGAAGTCAAACCTTGAATTGCAATTGGCAGTCAAGGCAGTAGAAAGCCGCGCCATCACTTTTTAGATGCTGCTTTTCTTAATTGTTTATCGTATTGGCACGTTTTGGGTGGAACTTTCTTTAAAGAAATATGGGAGTAACAGCTAAACATTTTTTATCAAAATAATATATAAAAGAGGGTTTATAAAATATTCATTTCAATTTAGCATGAATTTCACGTTCATGACCCACTTCTCCACTAGCACCCTAACCCTCTCTCCTTAAAAGGGCAGAAGTATCATGATATTATTAATTTACTCATAAACTCCGTCTTCTTTGACTTGTCTTGCAGCTGCAACTTTGTAAATCCAGCCTTTCAGGATTTTGCTGAAGATTGTCAATTCATTCCTCTAAAAGTAGTAGTAGCTGAGTTGAGTTCTTTCCAGTCCTATTTTAACAAGACTTTTGTTTGTTTACCCGGCTTACAGCACAACATACAATATTAATAAATATTTAATTGATCAAGGATTTGGAATTATTATAATATCGTGTCATTTACAAATTCCAAACTTGTGATGCCATTGCTACGTCCGTCATCCGAATTTTGTAAATGAAGGAGATTTATAATATTAACAAAAAGAATATATCACAATAACAAAGTGGCCAATATATGTTACTCATTCATGCTGCAAATTTGCAGATTTATCATACATACTTAATTATTTAAGAGCAATTCCAGTAGGTTAGATAATTACTTAAATCTAAGCTTTAACCGGTTGCAATGGATAGGATAAAATTATAAGATTACACCAAATAGAAAATAATTGCTTAAACTTATACAGAAATGGGAAGATGGAATATTGTGCAAAAACAAACACTTGTCCATCATGAATTAAACATATAGTTCATGATAAGAAATTATCGCAGACAAAACAAAGATTGAGTTGAATGTGAGACAGCTCTATACTTAATACATAATTCGCTCTCAATCTTATTCCTTACTGTTGATATCAATGGGTGTCTCCTAGAAAGACATTACCCTCGACACACGCAAGAAGCATTGCAATATGTGTCTCACAAGAGAAAACAATGGTTATAAGCTCCCTGACTCGATACAAACTCAATGTGCAGGAAGACACTAATGGAATGAATGAAATGAAAAGGGGTTTGTTTGTATACATAGCCATCTTAGGTGCTTGGTAAAAAATAAAAGGTACATTTTCTCGAAAAGATTTACCTGTTTGTGAATATACACAACCAACTTCAATTTCTGGCTTTCGTGTGAGGAAAGTTTCGGTAAACAAAAGTTTAAAGAAAATGGTTAAAAGAAGGAAACAAATGCACGAGGTTCTTTCATTTGAGCACATAATTAGACAGCAAAGGCTATCATTCATCCTGTTAAAAACCAGAGCAGATGGCTTAAAGGTCAAGATCTCAAGACAAATGCAGTGAGCTACTTCAAAGACTTTAAAGTTGTCACTACAATCTCGAGACAGAGTTTGAGCTGGACATGATTCCAAACCTGATTCATATGGAGATGAATGTTAATTTAACTGCTATTCCGGAAGAGGGGGAGATTAAGGCATATTTTTTCAGTTTCGAGGGCGATAGTGGGACTGGTGTAGACAAATTCGCAGCTAATTTTTTTCAGGAATGTTGGGAGATTGTGAAAGTAGATTTTATCAAAGAAATTCAAAGTTTCTTCTTGAGAAGGGATCTGCGTAATAGTGATTAGTACCTTAATGTGTTAGTCCCCAAGATTTACCCTCATTCCTCGTGGGGGATTTTAAGCCAATCATCCTCTGCACAGTTGTGAGCAAGTGTATCACGAAGATGGCAACTAGGTTGAGTAATCTTTTGCCGAACATCATTTCTAAAGAGCAAAACGCATTCCTCAAGGGGAGAAACATCAGCGACAACATTTTACTTGCCGAGGAGAAGTGAACTTATACAGGGTAAAAAGATTTCCGGGGTAATGCCATCTTCAAACTAGACTTAACCAAAGCGTATGACCGAATCCCTTGGTTGTTCTTAACACAGGTTCTCCGCAATTTTGGCTTCTCAAAAACTTGGATGGACTGGGTTTGGCTATGCGTATCCAATAACTGGTTCTCTATCTCCGCCAACGGAGAGACTTGAGGCTTTTTCACTCAACGAGAGGCTTGCATCAAGTCATCCTCTCTCCCCCCTCCTTTTTCATTATGTGCATCAAATCCTGGTTTTAGAAGAAGTTGATGAAGTCGTTCATTGTGCCTCGGGGTTGTCCATTCATTTTGCACCTAGCTTACTTCGACAACCTTAAAATATTCACTAGTGGGGGTGGAAAACTCCGTTAAAAAGCTAGTGTTTTTTTGCAGTGGTATGAAATGTCACACCCCGTCTAATTTTGGCGACGGCCGCCACCAAAATTAAGTCGGGCGTGAGTAAATAAAATACCATTCTTAGCATGAGACAGATATGAGACATAAATAAATCAGTCCATAAGATAAATAATTGAATCAACCTCAAATGATCATAAACAACTAAGCGATAAAAGATCGATCACATGCTAACTTCGAAAATCCAATCTCCAATAATGATTAATTAAAAATCTGAATAAAGATCCAACTCCGAATAACAGAAATAAATCCCATAAACAACTTTGGAACCGAATGCCCAATAACTCTCTAAACTGAGTCTCATTATGAAATACGACTGAAAAGAAAGTCTAAGCTAAAACAAAACAACAAAGTAAATCCGCTCAAGCTGCACCTCCAAATGATAATCTCCAAAAATCTTATGCAGCTTCTCCAATTCTAATCCTGAAAAAGATTAGTCGACGCATGGGTCAGAGCCAAAGCCCCGAGCAAGAATACACACTACACCCCTCAAATAGAATCCTTGAATCCAGACAATAACATTATACGCAATAAATATCACAATAGAATATTTTAAATTAAACGGGATAATTAAACGCGATAAATATAAATCACTAATTGTGGGTACCCGGAATTTAGCGCTACAGGCCTGGACGAGTAGCCCAACCCTAGCGGCCCAAAGTCCAGGCCCCTCATCTTTTGTATTGATCCAATTTCCCCACGATCCCATGAAGGGAAGTTCTAGGGAAGCACGATCCCATGAAGGGAAGTTATAGGGGAGATGGCTAATATGGAGGAACCCATCATCTCCATTAACTAACCTACACATATATAAATTAAACCCTAGGTCCGGGGCAAAGGACAAGTTGTATTCTCTGTACTCATTCCCCAGAATATTGAGAAATAATACTGACTGCACCACCGTGGACGTAGGCACCTCTTTGCTGAACCACGTACATCCGTTGTTGTGTGATTGGCGTTTTATTTTTTCTTTCTTGGTCATTACTTCTCTCATATTTATTTGTGTTGCATAACCATTGTCTCCACAATTGGCGCCGTCTGGGGGAAGCGTTCATCTTTCCCTGAGAAGAGCCCACGCCAAGAAAAGAATCTAAGATGTCTGGTCACAGCAGCAACGCTCCTCAAGCAGGAGATATTCAAGAGTCACCTTCTCCTCGCAGGATTAGGTCTGAAGTCCGACGTTCAGATCGTGGGGCTCGCTTGGAAAGGCCATCCTCAAAAGAAAGTCAAGGACCAGCGAGATCCACGCAGATATCCAGATTGATTGATGCATACGAGGCAAGGCTCCACGAACAGAGGGAGTCTTCTCGCAGATACGAGGCTGAGAATGCTCGCTTGAAAAGAAGACTGGAAAGACTGGAGAAGGAACTACGTCCTGATACCAGGAGACACCCCTATCGCACTCCTAGCCCTCAGGCGAGCAAATCTCGCAGCCGAGGAAGGAGCCCTAGGCGGGAATATTAAAGGGTCGAAGGAGGCAACTCAGACGACGACCTCCGCGAACAACTAAGAAGAGCTCGCCGCTACCAGAGCCCTGCTCGCAGCGACGAAAACATACGGAACCTGGTCCGCAGAGAAATGGACCAACATCCAGCTCACCGCGGCACCAGGTCAACCAGAGAACTTGCCAGGATAGCCCTCAAGACCCAGATGAAGTCACCCTTCACGAGGGAAATTGAAGAGGAAGAGGCTCCCAAGAAATTTGCCATTCCAAGGTTCAAGATTTACGACGGGAAGACTGATCCCATTGATCATGTCAAGCAGTATCGGCAGGCCATGTCCCTCTGGAATCACCGGGATGCACTGATGTGCCATATTTTCTCCTCGAGTCTCCATGATGTGGCCCAGAAATGGTTCGAAAAACTCCCTCACCGATCCATCAGAAATTTCAAATCCCTGGTCGAGCTCTTTACGGCCCGGTTCATCACCAGCAGCTCCCATCCCAAAAGGATGGATAATCTATTGACCATGAAGAAAACGCCTCAAGAAACACTCCGAGACTATGCGAAGAGGTACTGGGAGTTATTCAACGAGATCAAGGACTGCGCGGAAGAGGTGGCAATGGCTTCCTTCAAAATTGGGTTACCTAGCTCTTCCCTCCTTTACCAGTCCTTGACAAAGAAGGAAGCTATGACCATTGATGACCTGATGGCCCGGATTGAGAAATATGCAAAGTTGGAAGATGTCACCCGCCTTAATGTAGGAGAAAACGGTCGAGCCAAGCTCACTACCAAGGGAAGTGAGAAAGTTGAGAACCAGAAGAAAGGAGGAAAGAGTGGGGGCAAGAATGGCTCCCGAAACGGAGGGAATCCTGACGTAACAAAATCGTTCCAGGTGGTTAACACCATCTTCAAAGAGCCAATTTATAAAATTCTCGCAAAGATCAAGGATGAGCCGTTCATCAAATGGCCCCGGAAAATGGGAGGAGACCCCTCGAAAAGAAACAATGCATTAAGATGCGCTTTCCACAAAGAGGGAGGGCATAAGACCGAGCACTGCAAGGCTCTTAAGTCCCACCTCGAGGAGTTGGCCCAGTTTGGACATTTGAATGACTTTGTGGAAAAGAGGGTAGAGAAAGTGGCTGCCCACAGAGAGGCGAAACCCGACAACGTACTGGAGGATGATGCCGGACACGAATTCGCAGTAATCCACGGAGTATCTGACGTCAAGCAAATACAAGGGAACTCAGCTCGAATGGAGGTAAAGAAACTGACAGCGGTAATGCAAGCTTTTCAGATTGATCCAGCAAAATCACAGTCAGGAAAACGTCGGCGAGCAGAGGACATCAACTACAACCAGCATATTATTTTCACGGATGAAGACCTTGTGGGAGTAAGGTCCCCACATCATGATGCCTTGGTCATTACACTCAGGATAGCCAACTTTGACATCGACAGGCTACTCGTCGATCAAGGAAGCTCATCCGAAGTGATGTACATCGACCTGTTCAGGAAATTGAAGTTGAGCGTCGCCGACCTAAAGGGAGCTACTGTCCCTCTGGTCGGCTTCGCTGGAAAAATGACCATGCCCGTAGGCAAAATAGTACTGCCAGTACGCGCTGGAAATGTTTCCAAGATGATCGAGTTTTTGATGGTCGACATTGATTCACCGTATCAGGCCATCCTCGGCAGGGGATGGCTTCATGCGATGAAGGCAGTCTCCTCAACCTACCATCAGAAGCTCAAATATGTTACCGAGCGAGGAGTAATGGAGATACACGGCGACCAGGCGATGGCAAGGAAATGCTTCATAGCGGCCATCCGACCAAAGCCAGAGAAAAAAGTCGATCAACCCAGCGAGAAAGTGGAGGAAGGTGCAATTCCTTCCAAATAGCAATTAAAATATGGAAGGCCTGGAGTGGAAGAGACCAGGCTCCTCCCCTCCGAGCGTGTCCTCGAGGACCTGGTAGAAGTGGCGGCTAGGGAAGGCGACAACAGCAGAGTCTTCCTGATCGGAGCGTCACTCACTGACCAAGAGCAAAAGGAGTTGTCAACCTTACTCAGAAGCAACATAGATGTTTTCGCTTGGTAACCTTATGAGCTGCCAGGAATCGATCCCAATATGGTCTGCCACTAGTTGCACGTCGATCCCACATTCAAGCCGATAATGCAGAAGGCACGGCGAACTGCTCCCGAGAAGGCCAGAGCAATAGAAAAAGAAGTCGAAAAACTACTAGATGCAGGATCCATACGGGAAGTGCAATTCCCCAAATGGTTATCCAACCCAGTGGTAGTTCCGAAAAGCAACGAAAAGTGGAGAGTTTGCATAGAATTCACTGACCTCAACAAAGCTTGCCCCAAGGATAGCTTCCCTCTTCCAAAAATAGACCAACTAGTAGACACCACCGCAGCTCACGAACGAATGAGTTTCCTGGACGCGTACTCAGGTTATCACCAGATTCCCTTGTATGCCCCAGATCAGGACAAAACGGAGTTTATCACGACGGTTGGTTTATATTGTTACAAGGTCATGCCTTTTGGGCTCAAAAATGCAGGGGCAACCTATCAACGGCTAGTTACTAAAATGTTCAAGAATCAAATGGGAGACATAATGGAGGTCTACATCGACGATATGCTCGTCAAGAGCAAGGAGAAGGAGAATCACCTCTCGGACCTGTCAAGTACCTTCGAAATCCTCAGGAAGTATCGAATGAAACTTAATGCGAGCAAGTGTTCCTTCGGTGTCCAGTCAGGGAAGTTTCTTGGGTATTTGGTCATCAAGCGGGGCATAGAGGCTAATCCGGACCAGATTGATGCAATCAACAGAGTGCAACCTCCTCGCACAATCCGGGATGTACAGAAGCTCACTGGAATGCTCGCTGCTCTAAATCGTTTCATTTCTAAATCCTCCGAGAGATGCAAGCCTTTCTTCCAACTCTTAAAGGGTAGCAAAACAGTAGAGTGGATCCCAGATTGCTCGCGAGCATTGGACGAGCTCAAGTCCTACCTAAGCACTCCACCACTGCTTGTCATACCACAACAAATGGACTCTTTGTACCTCTACCTCTCTGTATCCAGTCATACTGTCAGCTCGGCGCTAATGTGCGAAGTTACTGGAATCCAACATCCCGTCTATTACACGAGCAAAACCTTATTAGATGCCGAGCAGCGCTACCTACCATTGGAAAAGCTCGCATTCACCCTAGTAATAGCCTCGAGAAAGCTGAAGCATTACTTCGAATCTCATACGATCATCGTCCTTACATCACACCCCCTCAAGGCTGTCCTAAGGAAGGCGGATTTGTCAGGCAGACTGTCTAAGTGGTCAGTCGAGCTCAGCCGGTTTGACATCCAATTTCAACCAAGGACAGCTATCAAGGGTCAAATCCTCGCTGATTTCATAGCTGAATTCACAGGCGAAGAATCCTTCGACTAGCCTAAGCCAACATAGCAAAACAACCAAGCTACAGTAGAAAGCTGGAAACTATTCGTTGATAGAGCCTCCAACTCAAAGGGGGCAGGGGTAGGAATTGTTCTCATCACTCCAGAAAACACAATCCTTGAGTAAGGAATCAGGCTGGGATTGGCAGCCTCCAACAACGAAACAGAATACGAAGCCCTAATAGCAGGTCTCCAAAAAGCGCAAACTCTGGGAGCAAAGCGTTTGTAGGTATTCGGCGATTTGCAACTAGTTTCCAACCAGATAAGTGGAGACTATAATGCAAAGTATGAAAGAATGGCAGCCTACATCTCCTTGGTGAAAAACTTAATGATGAGCTTTGAAGAGATCAACATCCAGCAGCTTCCCAGGGGGCAAAACAACCACGCCGATGCGCTAGCAGCCCTGAGTTCGGCAGTTGATTCTAGCCTTAAAAGGGTTATCCCTATCGATTTTCTCAGTGGCCCAAGCATTTACCCCAACTGCGAGCTGCCAAACGCGGAACTAATACTCCAATTGGAATCAGCCCCCAGGTGGATAGATCCCTTGAATGACTATTTAAAGAACGGAACGCTTCCAGAGGACAAGAGAACTGCCCACCAGATAAGAGTCAAAGTTGCTCGCTTTCACTTATCCACAGGAGGCGACTTGTATAAAAGATCTTTCTCCGGTCCCTACCTTAGATGCGTCCACCCAGGCGATGTCAAGGCAGTGCTTCACGAAGGAATCTGTGGAAGTCATGTCGGAGGAATGTCTCTATCCTTCCGAGCAATGAAGGAAGGCTATTGGTGGCCATACATGCAAAAGGACTCCGCAATATACGTCCGCAAATGCCTAAAATGCCAACTTCGCGCTCCTATGGTCCACCAGCCCGCCAGCGAATTAAAATCCCTGACCAGCCCCTGGCCTTTCGCCCAATGGGGAATGGACATCGTGGGACCACTGCCCACCGCTGCCGGCAATCGCAAATACCTGCTGGTTGAAACTGACTACTTTACCAAGTGGATCGAGGCAGAACCACTGATGAACATCCGAGATGCTGACATGATAAGGTTCGTATGGAGGAACATAATCACTCGAATCGGAATCCCCAGAACCATCATCACTGACAATGGAACACAGTTCGAGAGTGGCACTTTTCAGGACTTCTGCAACGAACACGGGATCAGGCACCACTTCAGCTTGGTGGCCTACCCTCAAAGCAACGGACAAGCTGAAGCTTCCAACAAAATAGTGATCGCTGGATTGAAGAAGCGGTTAGAGCGAGCTAAAGGCGCATGGGCAATCGAGATACCGCATATCCTATGGGCATACAGAACGACTCCTAGGCGAGCAACAGGAGAAACGCCATTCTCACTAACATATGGTATGGAGGCCATCATCCCACTAGAGGCGGGATTGCCAATAATGAGATCCGACCTTGTCGAACAAGGCCAGAACGATGAGGCTTTGCTCGCTGAACTCGACCTAGCCGACGAGCGCAGGGAACTTGCCCTAGTGAAACTAGCAAGCTATCAGCAACAACTCGCGAAGCACTACAGCAAAAGGGTCAACCCGAGGAGATTCAAAGTTGGGGACTATGTTCTAAGAAAGGTCTTGGGCAACACAGTGAAGCCATCCGACGGTAAGCTGGGCCCAAACTGGGAAGGACCTTATAAGATAATTAGAGACGACCTGCAAGGTGCCTATCATTTGGAAACGATGGAGGGCAGGGAGATACCACAAGCATGGAACGCAACTAATCTCAAGAAATTCTATTTTTAGGAATTCTATTATTAAATCTTTTATTGTATTCGTTATGTGAAAGGACAGTTCATTTCCCATTTCACTAATGAAAATCTCTCAGTTGATCACTCTCTAATTAGTAACAGTTATATTGTATTACACATCCCTTCCAAATCACAGGCATAATGGTCGACATAGTAGGGGAACACCCCTCCTCAGGTCATCGTCATGAAGCACGACAGACCTCTTAGCATTGCCCCTGGCAATATATGAAGCCCTACAGAGTATTCTTAGGCATAAAACCTACTTTGGTTAAACAAAATCCTGATCGGATGAAGACATCCAATATCAGGCGTGTCCTCGCCAATTGCCCTACTTAGGCCTAAGGGAGTGTGACGACACAACCTAAAAGGTAAAGTGAGGGCACAATGGTATTCTTGCATTATACTGGACTGGGGGGACACTCACGTGACAAAATAAAAAGATTATGAAGCAGCGAAAATATTAAAAGATTGGATGAACACGTTTAGTCGACAAAATTGCCCAAAATGCGAACTTTTCATTAATCCTTTATATTTACAAACAATGATAATACATGTTTAGTCGGCGAAGCTCGCCCAAAGCATTTACATTATCAAAAAGAAAAAAGAATAACCAAATCTCAAGGAGGTGGAAGCCTCCGAACAAGATAATCAGCAACTTTAGCTCTTCTTCCATCATCAGGAGCGGGGGCTAGCTCTTCCACGACCTCATTTGCGTCCAATTCCAATAGTTTACGGGGAATAGAATCAATGGGGATCCATCGATCATCCCTCCTGAATGGATTGGGCATCAGAGTGGAGGAGGACATCTCGTGTCGATACCATAACACCGAGTTCCTCGGGACCTGCAGCTCTTTCAGGGCACTCAACCACCCTCTGATAAAGGAAAGTTCCTCGAACTCTGATAGTCTCGTTGGATCATCCAGCCAGCCTTGATCGTAGCCATCAGACCACACTTGTCGAGGACCCTTCTTAAACAAATGCCGTAGTCGGGTGACGTCCCTCTGGAGACCAGCAGCAGTTACATAAGCTCGCTGAACATCGTTGCGCAGCTCCTCCATCTCCCTCTCACGTTGTTCCTCGGCTTCCCTGTTCCTACCCCTGGCACTCCTGCCAGCACGCGGGAGGGGAGGCCGAGCATCTCGCGACGAAGAAGAGCCTTGCAGAACTGCCGAAACGGTGCTCGATAAATGCTCCTTAAGCTTTAGGACCTCCCTCCTCAAGTCTTCATTCTCCTGCTGCAGGAACTCCCCAACCTGGTTAATCTCGGTGGCCTCCAGCAACCTTGCTCTCAGTGCACTGACTTCTTCTTGTACTGAGGCACCAATTTCTTCCATCTCCTGGAGCCTGTCCTTCAGCTTGGCCACCAGCTCGGACTGATCCTTATATTTTTGGTTCCTTGACTTAGCAAACTTGCAAAGTCTAACAAAGGCCTGGCGAACAACAGGGCTTGCATTAGGACCAAGAGTCCCACCCAGTTGGGAGGTAACAGGAATATAATCATCAACATCAACCAACTACAAGTAAAAGAAAGAGAAGAGAAAGAAATCCGCATAAACAAAAATGAAGTCTTTTCATTAATAAGTAACGAGGTTACATCAGATTGAAAAAGAAAAAAAAATTACAAAGCAGCCCTATCAATTAGCAACCTCGGGTGGCCCCTTGTCCCTATCAGCATCAGCAGGGGCATTACCCTCTGCAGGGGTGTCCTCTGTCCTCTCAATCAAAGGAGTGTCAGCAGGAGTCGCCTGAGAGACAGGATCAGTGCCTTCAGCAGTTGGGGCAGGGTCCTCATCTACGACTGGCCTCGGCCCTGGATCGTGCTCGTCAAAGAGTGGGGATGCAACGTCCACCCCGGTAGCCACGAGAGACTTATTCCACCCTTTCTTGAAGTTCGGACGGCTGATGTAGCCTATCTGAACTTCAGCATCCTCATACGCAGCAGCCCAGCCGGAGTTGTACGAGTCCTCCTTAAGGGTGGCTGCCTGGGCCTTCTCCGCCTCCAGTTGCTCGGCCAGAACCCTGTTCTTCTCTGCAAGGTCCAGCTTGCTCATGCACACCAGATCATAAGCCTTCCTCAGCTCGCATAGTTCCCTGACCGCATCATCTCTCTCGCGAGCAGAATTGACAAGGGCCAGGTCAGATGAAACTCGAGCTGCATCAGCAGCCTTCAGGTCGACCTCCAGCTGAGAGCCCCTGGCTTCCAGAGCATATTTTTACTGTTCCAGCTCACCATTCCTCCTCACCAGCTCGTCGTGAGAGAGATAGAGCATAGCGAAGTCGGTCACAAACTGCAAAGAATAGAGAGGAAATCAAGAAGAAGAAACCATCAAGACTTGTTAAAAGAAATTGAGAATTAGAAGAGAACTTTACCAAGGCAAGCCTCTGGCTAGCTTGCAGAGCCAGTTGATCGGACCCCGACGCCCTCTGGCGATCCGCAGGAAGGACTTCTCTCTCGAGCAGCGCAGGGGCTAGCTGAGGAGAAGTGGCCACCAAATCCCCATCAGGCAGGGCAGATACTGGGACCAGGGCTTGGCCTATTTTGGTCCTCGATTCCATATTCCTCCTCTCCTCCTCCTTTTCTCTCTCCCTTCTCTTTCTCTCCTCCACTTTCTTCTTCTCCTCCACCTTCCTCTTCTCCTCCTCCTTTTTCCTCTCCCTCTCTCTCACCTGCTCCTCCTCTCTCCTCTTCTTCTCTTGCTCCTGAGAAGAAGGCCGAGAACCAGTAGCTATGACCCCAGATGCAGACTTCAGTTTCTTGGACCTCTGTGCAAGGAGAACGTCATCATCATCATCATCATCTCTGATCAAATTCTTCCTGGGAGGCATCTCTTCACCAGAACTGTTGGTAGTGCTCGACGATCCTTGAGCTTCAGAATTCTTCTCAAAGTTAGAAGAATTGATACTGACAGAGCTCCCTCCACCAAGATTACCAACAGGCTCACTTTCAGAGCTCCTCTCCTCTTCGTCCAACTGGATTAGCTCGGCAGTAGTCTCTTCGAAGGAAGCAAACTCTGGAACACTGTCCATAGGTCGTGCTATGAAGCTAGAGCCTACGTTCTTATACTCTAACAAGAAAGCGACAGATCTGGGATGCTCGCCGTCACCCAAAGGCTCTCTGATGTTCCAAGCTTTAACCAACTCGGAAATTCGGACCTCGCTAAGAGCAGGCTCCAAGTTCCGTGACCTCGCTGTAAAAGAAAACGCAGAAAGGAGTTAGAAAAGTCATAAGTCAGCAGAGATTGAAGCAACAGTACAAATATCTACCTATATATTCTTCCCCATAAAAGGTAACAGTGAATCTTTCAGACCTTGACCCTTCAGATTGGGGAGAGAACTTCCAATTCCTAACAAGAAAACCTTCCTGCCAGTAGTCCTTATGGGAATCAGGTAGATTTACTACCAATACCCTATCAGGGCTCCTAGCTTTGAGGTACAGGACACCTGAACTAGTTCGAGAGAAGGAGTAACAAAAGCAGACCTCGGCAAGCCCTAACCTCATGCCATACAATTGATTTATCCTATGCACGACGTTCACTATTTTCCATACATTGGGCGAACATTGTGCAAGTACAATACTAAAATAGCTAAAGAAATGCAGAAACAGATCATTAGGGGGAAAAGTAAGTCCCCCCTAGGAGAGCAACAAAACATGAATCCAGTGGGCATCCTCTATATCCCTAACGTTCCTAGGAGGTGAGGCACAACACTCAATCTCTACCCACTCAGGAATGTTGTAGAATTTTCTAAATTCCGAGATTGACCTATTTCCAATCTTCGCCATTGGGAAATACAAGAAAAGCTACAAACCAAAGAGAAAATGCAAAGGGCACGAGAAACTTACAAGACAGAAGATCAGGTCAAATGGCGAAGAAGCAACGAGAATGGAGATCGAAAGCAGAAGGTACGAAGCGCAAGAGTTCTCAGAAGATAGAAGATTGCTGGAAAAGCTGAAACGAGGAAAAGAAATGAGCCTTATTCCAACAAGCCTTCAAAATCTAATCATATCGCACAGTAAGCGAAGCAGCTGCCGCCAGAAATCGACTCTACATCTCCCGAGGAATTACGACACGGCCATTATGGCTAATCATTTAAATCTGTTGGGCCCACATGCATGGCACAACAAATTTAGGGGCAATTGTGGGTACCCGGAATTTAGTGCTACAGGCCTGGACGAGTAGCCCAACCCTAGCGGCCCAAAGTCCAGGCCCCTCATCTTTTGTATTGATCCAATTTCCCCACGATCCCATGAAGGGAAGTTCTAGGGAAGCACGATCCCATGAAGGGAAGTTATAGGGGAGATGGCTAATATGGAGGAACCCATCATCTCCATTAACTAACCTACACATATATAAATTAAACCCTAGGTCTGGGGCAAAGGATAAGTTGTATTCTCTGTACTCATTCCCCAGAATATTGAGAAATAATACTGACTGCACCACCGTGGACGTAGGCACCTCTTTGCTGAACCACGCACATCCGTTGTTGTGTGATTGGCGTTTTATTTGTTCTTTCTTGGTCATTACTTCTCTCATATTTATTTGTGTTGCATAACCATTGTCTCCACAACTAACTACCCGCAAATATATTTTAATACCCGTCTTATTATCTTAGGTATTAGTTCTCAACTTCTCAATTCACAATTTATAAACACCCTACCCTTTAATCGATGTGAGATCCTCAAAATACTCCTTAGTCCCATACCTAGGGGTCCCCAAGTTATCAATACTTCCTAACCTATGTATAGGAGGATTTTCTGTCATAAATCATAACCTAGTCTCATACCTAGACTAGCGTAACGACGATAAAGTAATAAAAATCATCCCACCCCCAACACAATAAAACCACGATAATTTTCCCTCACTAGTCCCATTCCTAGAAGGCATTCTAAAATATAAGGAGAGCAATAATACCCAACAACTCGTCGTCACAATGATACTTAATAATACCAACAAGTCATACCAACAAGAATAATTAGTCAACGTATAAAACTGCGCATGATAGTCCAATTCAATTAAATCTTTAATTTAACTATCACAACGTCAACAATACCCAAATAATCTCATTTAATTATTTTAAATTAAATATACCAATTTTTCATCAAATATAAATCAAAACCAAATTTTATTATCTCTATATGTATTACATGAGTAATACACACCCAAAAGTCAATTATTTTAAAGCTAGGGTTTTTCTACATGCAACCTACACCAATAAAATCCAAAATCACTCATGAATCCTACATACCCAAAGGGTTATGAATATTATTCTGATTAAAAGATTTTACAAAAACAACCCCATAATTAGTATCCACCTTTTCTAATTAAGTTACTAATTATTTTTAAGGAAACATGTAATTAAGTGTTTAGGCGATACTTAAAATGCATAATACTAAAGGAAAAGAATAGAGTATTCATGCCTGTAAAGATTGTGTTGAAAATATTATTAGAAATCTAGAGTCCTTGCGAAAAATTAGCAAAAGAGTGTTCTTGAACCAACTTGATTAAACCCCAATTAAGCCTCCCAAAACTTATGACAAAAAGTTTGATAATGAAGAAGGATGATGATTATGGGTGAGAGGAAAAATATTTGGAAGTGTTCTCTCATGAAAAACTGGAGAAAAAGTGATTATTAAAAGTCCCCCTACGGATTAACAAAGTTATATAGCGATTAGGAGTCATAATCCTTGACAAATACTAAAAATAACTTACTGCTCACATTTTCTATGAGGGTCGATCGATCTACCCCCAGGCATCGATCGATCGATCATGCCTAAAATCTGGCAGTTCGCCTAAAAAATTATAAGGGACAAAAATTGTAAAATCAATATAAAATCCATTTTAACTCCGATTTTAATTCCGCTTGAAGTTTTATTCTTCTAAAATCATAACCAACATATTTAGCCAAAAAAAAATTAATAAATTCAAAATTTTATTTTTTCCGAATATTCCAATTAATTAATTAAAATAATAAATAAAAACACGGGGTGTTACATACTTCCCCACTAGCAAATAATTTCGTCCTCGAAATTAGACGAAGCATACACATAAACACGTAAATATCGTAAAAAGAAAATAAGGCTCATATATGCCTACCCGTAGAATGCTATAATTGGGTGCCCATACACCCAATCCTACGCGCACCTACCCCACGAATAACAAAATAATATATATATTGTCTATATGCATACGCATAACTATGAAAATAACGACGTACCACACGCTCTCACAAATCCCCCACTCGATCCTATATTCGAAAGTCATCAAAATGCTAACTTCCTCAAATTAAACCACAACATCAAAAATCGATACATACGATACCTAACATCTATACTAAAATCTCCAAAATAATTATCGTCTCCAAAATCCATTCTAAGGATCCCCACACCAAGCTTACTAATTCTAAACTCAATGCCTACAACGTCCTTAACTCAAAACTTCACGTCTCCAAAAAACACATCTAACACGTATGCTAGACCCTCTACCTTAAGAAATACGAATCAACAAAGGGAATCAAAGATCGGCAATGCAGAAGCTAAACTGACTCATAACCTACGAGACCTAAGACCATGCTCTGATATCATCTGTCACACCCCGCCAAATTCGGCGTGAGTAAATAAAATACCATTCTTAGCATGAGAAAGATATGAGACATTAATAAATTAGTCCATAAGATAAATAATTGAATCAACCTCAAATGATCATAAACAACTAAGCGATAAAAGATCGATCACATGCTAACTTCGAAAATCCAATCTCCAATAATGATTAATTAAAAATCTGAATAAAGATCCAACTCCGAATAACTGAAATAAATCCCATAAATAACTTTGGAACCGAATGGCCCAATAACTCTCTAAACTGAGTCTCATTATGAAATACGACTGAAAGGAAAGTCTAAGCTAAAACAAAACAACAAATTAAATTCTAGTTGCACCTCCAAATGATAATCTCCAAAAATCTTATGCAGCTTCTCCAATTCTAATCCTGAAAAAGATTAGTCAACGCATGGGTCAGAGCCAAAGCCCCGAGCAAGAATACACACTACTCCCCTCAAATAGGATCATTGAATCCAGACAATAACATTATACGCAATAAATATCACAATAGAATATTTTAAATTAAACGGGATAATTAAACGCGATAAATATAAATCACTAACTACCCGCAGAAATCCCCATTTATAAAGGCACACCAATATGATTTTAAATTCCCAAGTCCCGCAGAGTTAATCTTTTATTAATTAACCCAAATTATCAAATTTCCCAATTATTTATGTTCTTACTTCAATAATTATTAGGTGTGGCGGTCCTCCCTCCTCGGGTGATAATTCACCAAAATTCATTATAGCGGTCCTCCCGCCTCGGGTGATTTCTCCATCAAAATACACATCCCCTTGTCAAAATGTCGGTTAGCCCATTTAAACTGTCGGCCCTCGCTGATTGAAGAGGTTCCACACACAACACGACATAAAATGCTGACTGGCCCGTTTAAACTGTCGGCCTTCGCTGATTATGTCGCCAATATATTTTAATACCCATCTTATTATCTTAGGTATAAGTTCTCAATTTCTCAATTCACAATTTATAAACACCCCACCCTTTAATCGATGTGAGATCCTCAAAATACCCCTTAGTCACATACCTAAGGGTCCCCAAGTTATCAATACGCCCTAACCTATGTATATGATGATTTTCTGTCATAAATCATAACCTAGTCTCATACCTAGACTAGCGTAACGACGATAAAGTAATAAAAATCATCTCACCCTCAACACAATAAAACCGCGATAATTTTCCCTCACTAGTCCCATTCCTAGAAGGCATTCTAAAATATAGGGAGAGCAATAATACCCAACAATCCGTTGTCACAATGATATTTAATAATACCAACAAGTCATACCAACAAGAATAATTAGTCAACGTATAAAACTGCGCATGATAGTCCAATTCAATTAAATCTTTAATTTAATTATCACAACGTCAACAATACCCAAATAATCTCATTTAATTATTTTAAATTAAATATACCAAGTTTTCATCATATATATATCAAAACCAAATTTCATTATCTCTACATATATTACATGAGTTATACGCACCCAAAAGTCAATTATTTTAAAGCTAGGGTTTTTCTACATGCAACCTGCATCAATAAAATCCAAAATCACTTATGAATCCTACGTACCCAAAGGGTTTGAACATTATTCATATTAAAAGATTTTATAAAAACAGCCCACAATTAGTATCCACTTTTTCTAATTAAGTTACTAATTATTTTTAAGGAAACATGTAATTAAGTGTTTAGGCGACACTTAAAACCAGTGTTCTAAAAAACCCGCCTAGGCTCCGCCTAGGCACGCCTAGGCTTAAGGCTTGGGAGAAACGCCTCGCCTTACGCTTTTCACGCCTTATTCTTGGTAAAACCCTTAAGGCGCACTTTTTTCTAAAAACAACAATGCTTTAGTGAAACTATGTCGCCTTTTAAAGAATTTGTTTACAAACCGGACCATTATCTCATCCAAAATAATCAAATAGTATTTTAATTTTCTTATATTCAGACATATTTTTATGGTATGTGCAATTTTTGTATTTTAATAGCCTTGTTATGGTTAAAAAATATAAAATTATATAAAGAAGGCCTAAACGCCTTTTCACGTCTTTTTACGCCTAGGCCCGCTTAGGCTTCTAAGGCTTAAGGCTTGGCCTCCACGCCTCAATCACGCCCCGCATTTTTTAGAACCTTGCTTAAAACACATAATACTAAAGGAAAAGAATAGAGTATTCATGCCTGTAAAGATCGTGTTGAAAATCTTATTAGAAATCTGGATTCCTTGTGAAAAATTAGCAAAAGAGTGTTCTTGAACCAACTTGATTAAACCCCAATTAAGCCTCCCAAAACTTGTGACAAAAAGCTTGATAATGAAGAAGGATGATGATTATGGGTGAGAGGAAAAAAATTTGGAAGTGTTCTCTGGTGAAAAACTGGAGAAAAAGTGATTATTAGAAATCCTCCTACGGATTAACAGGGTTATATAGTGATTAGGAGTCCTAATCCTACACAAATACTAAAATCAGCTTATTGCTCACGTTTTCTGGGAGGGTCGATCGATCTACCCCCAGGCATCGATCGATCGATCATGCCTAAAATCTGAGAGTTCGCCCAAAAAATTATAAGGGACAAAAATTGTAAAATCCATTTTAACTCCGATTTTAATTCCGCTTGAAGTTTTATTCTTCTAAAATCATAACCAACATATTTAGCCAATAAAAATTAATAAATTCAAATTTTTATTTTTCCCGAATATTCCAATTAATTAATTAAAATATAAATAAAAACACAGGGTGTTACATGAAAGCGTTTTTGGAGCCAAAGTTAACAATCATAAATCTTCTGTTTTTTTTTTTGTTGGGAAAATCCTCAAATACCATAAAAAAATAACTAAGATGTCGTTTGTTGAAGTTTGAATTTAAAATCTTAAGTTTGAATATGAAAAGTCTATGTGCTTATTGTCTCACTTCTAAATGAATATAGGGGTAATTATTTTGAAGTCCCATTCACTTGTTCAATGATGGAAGAGATCATTTTACTGAGTTAATGGTGTCAAAGGTCCTATTTTGACAACTCGGCACATTAAAATAACAAATACACCCTCAAAATCACCCGAACAAATCTTTAACGTTGTTTTAAAAAAAATGCAACCTACACCAATAAAACCCAAAATCACTCATGAATCCTACGTGCCCAAAGGGTTCTGAATATTATTCAGATTAAAAGATTTTATAAAAACAGCCCTATAATTAGTATCCACTTTTTCTAATTAAGTTACTAATTATTTTTAAGGAAACATGTAATTAAGTGTTTAGGCGACACTTAAAACGCATAATACTAAAGGAAAAGAATAGAGTATTCATGCCTGTAAAGATCGTGTTGAAAATCTGATTAGAAATCTGGATTCCTTGCGAAAAATTAGCAAAAGAGTGTTCTTGAACCAATTTGATTAAACCCCAATTAAGCCTCCCAAAACTTGTGACAAAAAGATTGATAATGAAGAAGGATGATGATTATGGGCGAGAGAAAAAATATTTGGAAGTGTTCTCTGGTGAAAAACTGGAGAAAAAGTGATTATTAGAAGTCCTCCTACGGATTAACAAGGTTATATAGTGATTAGGAGTCCTAATCCTACACAAATACTAAAAACAGCTTACTGCTCACGTTTTCTGGGAGGGTCGATCGATCTACCCCCAGGCATCGATCGATCGATCATGCCTAAAATCTGAGAGTTCGCCCAAAAAATTATAAGGGACAAAAATTGTAAAATCAATGTAAAATCCATTTTAACTCCGATTTTAATTCCGCTTGAAGTTTATTTTTCTAAAATCATAACCAACATATTTAGCCAATAAAAATTAATAAATTCAAAATGTTATTTTTCCCGAATATTCCAATTAATTAATTAAAATAATAAATAAAAACACGGCGTGTTACATGAAAGAGTTTTTGGAGCCAAAGTTAACAATCATAAATCTTCTGTTTTTTTTTGTTGGGAAAATCCTCAAACAGGGTTGATACCATAAAAAAAACTAACTAAGATGTCGTTTGTTGAAGTTTCAATTTAAAATCTTAAGTTTGAATATGAAAAGTCTATGTGTTTATTGTCTCACTTCTAAATGAATATATGGGTAATTATTTTGAAGTCCCATTCACTTGTTCAATGATGCAAGAGATCATTTTACTGAGTTAATGGTGTCAAAGGTCCTATTTTGACAACTCAACACATTAAAATAACAAATACACCATCAAAATCACTCAAACAAATCTTTAACGTTGTTTCCAAAAAAAAAAAACACCAAATCTTTAAAAGTCTATAACTTCAAATCCACAAATTCAAAATTCATAAAATTTATATATTTAGAATCTACTCGTCGAGATCTATCAAACAACACCCATATTCGATATTTTTTGACGAAAAAATTGAAACAGATAAATTTATCTGTTTCTGTAAAAATTCCATTTTTTCCGATGAAACCCCCATTTTTTCGGGCAAAAATTCTTTTTCTCCAGCTCGGGTGATGGTGCCGCTGGCGCGGACCCAAAAAAATAAAGAAATAGACGAAGAGAGAGAGGGAGAGAAACAAGGAGATAGAAACACTCTGACGGGAATTCCGGCAACCTCCGGAGAGATTTTCTGGTGGGCTGTTTTCGGTGAGTCTGCGGTAGGGTGGGGGTGGGGGTGGAGGTGGAAGTGGGTTTGTTAGAGAGAGAAAGAGGGTGAGATTATGTGTTTATTTTTAGAGAAAGAGTAAGTGGGTTTAAAATGGATACATGTGAGGGTATATTTTTCTAAATATATGTAGTCTATAATGAAAAAGGACTTGGTGCATTAAAAAAAATTCAATGAGATTTGGTGCATCTTTGACCCAATAAATGGGACTAGCTTTGAATTATCCCATGAATATAATTTGGTTGAAAATTTTATGTCTGAATCTGAATAAAAATGATTTGAACTATTTAATTCTTATATTTTATATAATAAATAATACTCATGCATTTGTCAAAACAAAATATGGAAAATTACAAACATACATATGAAAAAAATGTAATATTAGACATTCACATAGTTTTAATTAATAGCATAAAGTGTTGGAAAATGTTCAAAAACTAACTAAAAAATTATTACAGGTCACAAAATACTAATAAGAGTAAATTATAAACCATAATTTCTACTAAATAAATAATTTGTAATTTGATCACGTAAATTAATAATTTCTTGTTTTGCTTCATGTCCAAATATTTGATCATAGCTTGGTTGAGTTTCCACTTGATCACTATCAATTGAAGGTCTTTCAGGTAAGTCCACATTCTCATCCTCATATGTCCCAAACAATAGATCATTAAGTTATGCTCGACGAAGAAAGTTACGTATCACCATGCACGCAACTACAATGTGCACTTGGGTTTGAAAACTATAAGGAGGCATTCTAAGCAATATTGTATATCTAGCGTTTAAAATACCAAATGTTCTCTCAATCACATTTCTTAACTTTGTATGCCCATGGTTAAATTTCTCTTTTTTATCTCTAGCTCGCCAACCACGATCAAAATCCGACAACTAATATCGCATACTTTAATAGAAAGACATAAAGCCTCAAGTGTGGATGTATGTAGCATCACACAAATAGTACGTACCTACAATAATAACAAGACACAAGTATGTAAAAGAAATTGTAAAAATGAATAACATAATTATAAAAAAATTAATAAGAAATATCACCTTCAGGGGGCATTGGAAATATATTGCTTGGATGACGCAAAGTCTCATTTAACACTCGTGAATCGTGCACGATTCCCTCCCATCCAGCTATCACATATATAAATTTCATATCAAAATCACATACGACCATGACATTTTGAAAACATTCCTTACCCCCTCGTCCTCTGAAAGGGGTTTATTTATCAACCGAAATATGTGCATTTATAAGCGTGCTATCAAGTGCTCTGATCACCCCTTTGAATGGTACCTCTCTAAGACGTTGATGTGTTCAAATTTCTCTTGTAGATCGATCAAATGTGGGAGGGGCTATAATCACTTTCACCTCATAAAGGGTATAATTTGTGAAGTAAGTATTGTGCATTGGTTGGTACCCTTGAGTTTTAAATGGATCCTCCTATCAAAAAATATCTACATCATCATTTTCAAGTGAACATTGATTGCGAGGATTCTCATGAGGCAATGAATGTATAGGGTTAAGCACCTCATCCCCAATTGCCATGGTTGCCTCAAACAATGTTGTAAGCAATTCTCTATCTTTCAAAGGCTTGTTTCTAAACTTCTTTGTCTCCGGGTACTTCTGTTCAATGCAATGATATTAAGGAAAAAATCAAATGCATATCAAAATTACATCAAATTAAAAAAAAGGATATATGTTTAATGTCATCCCAAATATCGTGGGGCCAATCAAAGGTTCCAGTTTCCACATTGTATCCACGACCAGTCCTATTTATAAGCACTCTCCAAGTACCATAAGACCTTCGAAGATAGTCCCACTAGTTCTTGAGTTCTTTTGAGCATATTCATGATTGCATTTCATTTTCAGTTCTTGGATAATCATAATCTAAGAAATAGTCTTCAACGAAGTTCCACTATACATGTGACCACCCGAATATAATTACGATTAATTATGTTTGAATCATATTTAGATTATGTGATATGGGTAATGTGTTATTAATATATATAATATTAAGTTATTATGTTTAGTCTAATCCTACCTTTATAAAGTATGAAATATTGAATTAGTTACAAACACAAGATTTATAAGTTTTCGGTAGGTATGTTCATGTTGAAGATTAGTTTTCACCATCATAATAGAACAATTGACTTGAGGTGAAAACTAGATAGATGTAGATATATGAGTTAGGTTTGTAACACAATAAACGGTGCATTAAACGGAGGTTCGAGTAAGACGTTATGCTAAAATTACGAAGTACGGGCAAATTTGTCAACTCGTTAAATGGTATTTTATCTTATTACGACAACAAATGGTTTGTTTTGATTGGTTGGAAAGGGAGGTGGGCTTGGCCGACTTAAAAACCTTATACTTATCTCCTTCTTCAGCATATTTCAGCCATGAAAGAGTTTTAGCTTGAGGAAAGAGAATTATGATGTTTAGGAAGAAGAAAGTGAGAAGAAAAATTGAGAAAAATCAATAGAAAATTATATAAAAGCCTCTAA
The DNA here is from genome assembly GCA_949130495.1 of Sambucus nigra. Classification (NCBI taxonomy): domain Eukaryota; kingdom Viridiplantae; phylum Streptophyta; class Magnoliopsida; order Dipsacales; family Adoxaceae; genus Sambucus; species Sambucus nigra. The sequence continues at coordinate 159,968,036 of OX422217.1, forward strand.
GGTAACTCTATCCATAAATCTTGTTATTTTTCTTGTATTACTGATTTAAATGGTATAAATCATCATTTTCTTACTAAATTTTCATGCCTTGGTGTATATGTATGGGTAGATACAAGTTTAAGGAAAGTTAAAGGTGTAAACCCTTTATATTGTTTTGATTAGAAACCTTGTGTATTTGAACTTCTATATCTATTTGTATACTTACTAGAATTCAGTAATTTCAGTTGGAGATTAACATAGACCCATATATTCATAACAAATATGGTAATTATTTAAAAATACAAAGAAATAAATCTTCTGTGATAGTTTGAAGTTCGGATATAAAATCTGCCCCAAAAGTGTAAGTATGCACACCATGCGTTCGATGCTTTGCTTGACATATCAAATGAACCTTAAAAATTATAAAAATTTAATTTTGTGTTATTCAATATGTTTATTGATATTGTATGGAATATCATAGGAAGTTTCAATTTAGAAAAATTATGAAAATTCTTGGAAGTTGATTGAACGATAGAGGAGCCTATAGGGCAGATTTGCTATGTATATAACAAATGGGCTTATCTTGCTCTAGGAAACTTGAAATGATGTGCTGTCTTTTATATTAGGAACCAAATATGATAAGGTTTGTATTACCAAGAAGAAATTAAAGTATGGTTGGACTATGATTGTATATGTTAAATATCTTTACATGAATTTAGATTAAACTTCATTTTTGATAAATGATTTGAATGGAATCATATGATGCTTATGAATTGAGTTACGTTTAAATTCTTCTTTAGATTGTTAATATTCTTATGATGATACTAATATTGTAAGAATTATAGGAAGGGAAGAAGAACTGGTTGAACAAGTGTTAGACAAGAGAAAAGGGAAAGCCTGATAAGTTGCCAAGGTGAGTGTACTTATGATTGTTTCATATATAGATATGAAAATGATATATTGGATATGAATATAGCTCTAAGAGAGGATTAGTCTAAGTACTTTGATATTCAGGATTTTTTCGAATATTCAGATATCAACGACTGTTTTGGTCTTATGATCCAGGATTGGAATTGGACAAAGATCCAATGATTTGTTTTGTCTTGTGACAAAGATTTGTTGGGAACTTTTGGTCCAGGATTTATTATTGCCAATGGGAAAGATTGTTTAGATTTTACATCCACAGATTTGATATGGAACTGGTATCTCATTACAGGGAAGGAATACCTCACTAAGATTAATGCTTACGGTTTATTTTTTTAACAATATCAGGTTTGTACGTTGCCAGCTGGGATACCATATGATCAGTAATTTTGAGAGTTGCACAGCCGGAAAGAGATGGGGTTTAGACATAGTAATTTTGTCATTGTCACACTGAGGATTTTACTACACTCACGTATTGTATATATGGAGTTAAAGTGGTTTATCTTGATAACTGTAATAGTTAATCGTTAGAGTGGTTTAGCTTGATAACTTTTCATGCACGAAATCTTTTATTTCCTTCCTTGCATCTTTCTTAATTCTGGCCACAGTCTTTGATTCCAGATATCTAGTATGTTGTTTAATCATTAATGCCATGTTTCTTTCCTATTGTTCTGCCATCCTTATCATTGCATGTGCCACTATCTGTATCTCTGTAGGTGTTCATGCTCTCTGGCCCTTCCAGTAACATTCTTCTTTATTTCGGTATCCTTCGTATGAGAAGCTATTCCCTCTTATATATGTTGTTCATTCCTAGGTTCTTAGCTATAATACAACAAAGCTCTAACAACCAATATAAACAGTTCATAATACTAAACTATTGGTTAGTACATAAACAGTTCATAATTATCAAATCAACTCAATAACTGCCATCTAACCGTCACACACGTCTAGAATTAATAACCTATAATCGAGATGCTCTGATACCACCAATTGTCACACCCCAAATCCAAATCCATTTTAATAATTTATTTTTATAATACTTAAATCACAATCTTCATCCCATTTGAAATATAATTCATTTATCAACATTTTCATGGATAACGTATATAATGAATATAATACTATTCTTGTATCATAACGTAATCAACATGAGAGTCATAATTAGGGGTCATGCAATACTGTGATTAGTTATGATTAACTATTACAATCAACAAATCAACCCATGCTAACTCAATATATACAATGTGTAAGTGTAGTAAAATCTTCAGTGTGACAATGATAAAATCCCTACACTTAAACCCCAGCTCTTTATCACAGTGCATCTCTCAAAGTTATTGATCATGTGATATCCTAGCTGGCATTATACAAACTTGAAAATTTTAAAATATAAATCGTAAGCATTAAGTTTAGTGAGGTACTCCTTCCCTGTAATGAAATAACAGTTTGTAAGAGGGTACTTTAGATAAGATGGAGGCGTAACCCCTTTGAAGTATAGTAATGATAAGTTAATTAGCTAAAACCTTGGATTAGTGATAGAACACGCAAACACAAACTCAATGAAGACAAAACTCAGTTTAAACTCACAAATCTCTCATGTATAACTCAGAAAGTAGTAATGAACTTAGAAGTAACATAGCTAGAGGGAGAGAGAAGTAAGCACCCTAGATACACCTTGGTTGGCAGGCAAACACACTAAACACTCTCAAGAATATCTGTCACGTATTAAAAGCTTCGTAATAAATGACCATGGCGAGTGAATAAGACCTCTGGCTTGTAAATAACTCTCTCTCTGATGTGTATTCTCTCTACTAATAACTTCTTAAACTCTCAAAATATCATCCCTCCTCAAGGGTGATTGGGGTCCTTAAATAGCCCCCACACCATTCCCGAGGTAACTCAGTCATTAAAGGCTATGAAAGACATCCCTCATACTTTATGTCATAACATTAAATACCTGATGCACTAGCTGTCCCCACATCATAAACATTAAATGTCAAGATATGTCTTATGCCTAACCACTGTGTGTCAGGGGGCTGTTGTCACAGAGGTGGCTCACCAACTGTCTGACAGCCCCAAATACCATGGTGGTTTACTCAAGTGCAGGTCTGACATTACCTAGCTTGTTAGTGACATCAGATAGAGTGGATGTGACATTAAGTAGAGGGTTGTTTGGCTCATAACTTAACGCCCGATGGAACTCCAAGCTGCTCCGCCCGAGGCTCCACGGTAAGGGTCCTTCGGTATTTTACCCAGTGTATTCAAGATGGTCGGACAAGTCCCAGTGATGCCTCACTTCTCAATCCTCCAAACCAAGTCCCTCTAAAGTTCCCACGGTGAGGTCATTCGATTGAGCATGAAAGCTCTCCCAGGCCCTGCCAAGCCTGATCTCTCGCAAGTATCGTTTGACCTCACATTAAAACTCATTATTATTATCGTTACACAATTACAACTGTTATAGCTTAAAGTCAATATAAATGAAGATACAATATGACTAATATAACAAGATAAAATACAAGTTGTCACACTGAGCTGCCTCGCTTGAGTTGTCGCACTGAGCTGCCACGCTGAGATGTCATGGTGCCTTAATCCCTAAAACACTATTGCTAATGTGGAATTACTTCTAATCTCAAAATTACCTTCAATCCCCCTCTATATTTACCCCTTCGTAGAGAGAGTTATTGGAGCAAGAAATGTCTACACGAAACTTCTCAAACCGATGAACCTTCTCTGCGTGAAAAAATTCTGGCCTCCTATCCTTCGTTAGAACCACAGCGTTATAATTTCCAGGAAAAAGTAAAATTCTCCCTATTACCTAAGTCGAAGCACTACGGCTTGTTGGGGCTTTAACGAAGGGACATCGCCACTTTTTCCTTATACTGCGCTTCAACCGTTCTAGCTTTATTATTTGAACTTCTCCCGAAAGGCCTACTAACCTTCTCAAATACTCGTTTTGATTCTTGGTAAGTGAAATTCTCCTTTGCAATGCTTCGCTATGTTCAAAAAAGCATAAATTCTCCCTGATGTAGCTGAGTCATCATTTGAACGACGTTTGAACTTGTGGCGAGGGGGCATCGTAGCTTTTTAAACCATTGGGACATCTGTTCCATTGGGAGCTATTAGATCTGTCTGGCAAAAATTTTGGCACTAAAACTCGAACTTGCTGAAGAAGGCAACCCTTTCTATTCCCCAGGTGTCACTTCGTAAATGATGTAGCGCTGTCTTTTCAGCTATCAAAACACTTCCTGAAGTGCCACGTGTTTATTTGAAATGATTATAGGTGGCCTTGCATGTGCGATGGTGGGAAACTCAAAAGACGGTTTTAAAAGGTTTAAAAGGCTTCAAACGTCTCTTTTATTTCAAACCATTCTCTTTTTTTAAGCTCCCGTATTCCTTAGAGAGAGAAACTTGTGCGAAAACCTCCATTGTTGTCCAGTTCTTTACTCATTCTCCTCCATTTCTCATCTGTTGTGCCACTACCCGTGGGTGTGATTCTCTATCTTTATTCCCAACCTTTATTTTATTAAAATTTTCGTACTTCGCCGTTGTTTGCAATGTCCCCCTCAAGCACTCCTACCATACCTACCACTAGTGCCCCAACATCCACCCTTGTTGCCCCTAGCGCCGCTGCTCTGAACGCTGCTCATCAAGCGCAACTACGCTTTTATCGCTGGGCGCCCATCTTTGGCGAAGATGATAAGTTTTCTGATGCATGTAAGGCTTGCCACTTCTCATCCAAGTTTGACCCTTTACTGTTGGGTGGTGAGGAAATGGATTCGTTAAAGTGGGGCTATCTACCCCTAGAGGGGACTCTGTATTTTTGTTTGGACCGTGGTGACTTCCCCTACTCTCAGATTGACTTCGAAGCACCCGGGGGGTCGCCAGACCATTTCCGTGCCTGGCATACACTTATGCAGAGTTCTTACGCTGATGCTCTTTCCAAGGTTGGGCTTCATCGAGCCCACTGGTTTGGGGAGTTCACCCTCTTTAAGCACAACGTGGCATTACAAGTACTAGTTTCCAGATGGAACATCACAACTCACACCTTTTTTACTGCGTGGGGGTTGAACTCCTTGGGTTTGAGCCCATGGGTGAGTTCACCTACCACGATGAGGCTCTGGATGTCGAAGAGGCTCGTGATCGAGTTGAGCTGGATCAAATCTGTCGCAGTTGCACCGACTCCTCAAACAAAGCCACATTTACCCCCTTATCAACTATTTTTTTGAAGCTCTAACGCCGAAGGATGTCAGTACTGTAACGGGTCGAGGTAGAGGTACATCCCTGGAACTACTAGCCTACATACTCGTATTACTTTCACGCTTCTTCCTAACTAGGAAAACAAATAATCAGCCTAGGAGGGATCTGATAAATATTTCCATTCGTTTGGCCAGGGGGTTCAACCTTCCTCTGGCCGCTGTCGCCTTAGGGTCCCTCTACACTTGGTTGGATCGAACCCACATGGCATGATCACTGGGACATTATAACTTGGCCAATTTTTCCAACACCATTATTATGACGGGCTTTCTTTACACTCGCTTTCCTGCTATTGCCGCCAAGTTAATTTCTCTGCCCATGAGCCAAGGTATCAAGCCCCCACGCCTCCTATTTTTCCATAAGAAGCAAAGTCGAAAGGAGATAATGGAAGTTTTTGATCTTCTAGACTCCTTTGTGATGAGGCCATACAGTGAGTCTACGTTTGCCCATAGTTAGGATTTCTTTTCTTTTGTAGCCACAACGGTCAAGTTCATCCCAATTGTAGAAGATCCCTCGCAAAACGTGGTGCTTCTATTTACCCCGAGGTTTCTTCCCTCCTATACTTAATGGGGATACACCTCAGAGCCCTACAACCCTGATAGGTGTATAAGGAAGTTCAGGTATGATCAGGGAGTCCCTCGACCTGTGTTTCAACACAGCCATGCAAAGGCCACTTTAGTTAAAGCCTTTTTTTTTTTTTTTTGTGGGAGAAAGGGATTTTTATTCTGAAGAAAGAATAGAAGAACTGGCCTCTTCTAAATAGCTTACATCAAGGATTCTACTATACTCCTTTAATACGGAAACACGTAAATGAGGTTCTTTATATATGAGAACCCTTACATAATATATAGAGATAGATGATGAAATCAATCCTAACTTGAAACCACTAATAGAAAGAATTTGACACCATGAACACCTAAACATTTATAAAATTTGGAAGGCTCCATCTGTCTGTGGTCAAAAGGCCTTTTAATTGCTTAGGAAACGCTTGATGAGAGTGAGCAAAGATGTTTTTGTCTTCTTTACTCCCCAGATTAGCAAGATAGTCTGCCACTTTGTTTGCTTCTCTGTATATGTGAGAGATTGAGAAATTTATCTTCTGCAGCATTTGAAAAATTACACGCATTAGCCAGTTAATTTTCCAAGGGATAGATGAATTTCCTTTGATAATATCTACCAATACTTTTGAATCGCATTCAATATGAAGCTCATAGTCCTTAAGATCCATGTAGTATTCCAATCCACATTTTAAGGCTATAACCTCTGCCTCCATATTTGTTACATCCTTTAGAGATGTGGAAAATGCCCATAGCAGCTCTCCGTCATGATTTCGAAGAATTCCACCTCCTCCACCCTTGCCATTAGACCCCAAAGCACTACCATCTGTGTTAAGCTTCAAAGTACCTTTGGGAGGAAACAACCATCTAATCTGCAGCCTTTTAGATGGAATATTTTAAGAAGGATTTGGAATGAGAAGATTCTTCATTTGGTGTACCTGATACAACACTGAACAAACATTAGATAAAACTTCATCATATTTGCATTTGTTTCTATGAATCCATAGGCACCAACACACTATAGATGGAATCACTTTGTTGATGACAGAGTCAGTCTTGTGTCCATGAATCCACCATTGAAATAATTGGCTTCGAATTCCTCCATTTCCCCTCCTAACACCATGCTCTCGAGTAAGTTTATCCCAAACTTTAGTAGCAACCTCCCCTTCCTCAAATATATGGTCTATGGTTTCCTCTTGAGGGCAAGTACAACACTGACATTTGGAAGGTCCTCTAATCCCTATAGATTTAATCTTGTCATCTGTAGGAAGCAAATTATTTAAGATTATCCACATCAGAACTGAAATCTTAATAGGGATGTATGGGAGCCATATGAATTTTCCACTGACCTGCATTAATTTCCTTGTTCTACATATCTCCCATGCAGAAGATATAGTAAAAGACCCACTATTGCTTAATTTCCAAATCAACTTATCAGGTTGATCCTCCCAAATCTCTTGATATTTTAATATCTTTACATATGTCTCTAAAGGGAAGTACTTTTCCAGCTTATCTTTGTCCCATTTCTGATCCAAATTCCAGAATTGTTTTACAGTTTGATCCTCCAGCACCTCCAGATTCTTTACTTCTTCTATACCCCATTTATCCTTAAAAATACTGATTTCCCCTCTTCCAATTTGCCATTGCATATGTTCTTCAGCATCCTCTCTAATCAAACACATTCTATTCCATGTATGAGCTCCTACTTTTAGAGGAGCAGTTATTGGATGGTCATTCCTGTAATACGCAGCCTGCATAAATTGGGACCATAAAGATCTTTTACTCCTTAAACTCCACCACATCTTCATGCTTAATGCTTTGCCAATATCGTAAAGATTTCTGATCCCCAATCCTCCTTCATTAGTAGGTCTAGTGATATTTCCCCATTTACACCAGTGATGTCTTTGATCTCCATTGCTGGAGTTCCAAAAAAAATTAGCCATAAGATTGTGTACTCTGTTAATAACTGTTTTGGGAGGAGACATTGCAGCCATAAGCAGTGGTGCTAGGTGTGACGTCTACCATCGATGGGCGAGTCACCCTTACTTGTTCCACTAGGAAGGGAGATGTATCCACCTCTTTCGCCACCAACTTCCATTGGGGCAGCTAGAAATGATTCGTGAGTACATTCAGTCCCCTCCTCAATATCCCCCAGTCCTTTCTTTTTCTTCTACTGAACTGGGTCTTAAGGGGAACTCCATGCTTGGGGTTGAATTTCCTTTGAGTACAACGATTAAAGAGTCTCCCCTGGAGCTACCCCCTCATTGTCCAATAATTTCCACTGCCACCCTGAAGTCCAAGGCCGCTGCAGCCCCTAAACAGGCTGCCCCTTCAATCGAAGATGCAAAGGGCGAAGGACCTTCTCAGCCACCTGCCAAAAAAGCTAAGAAGTCCAAGTCCTCAAAGTCTAAGCCTCAGGTTGCATCACAAACTCCCTTGAAGGCATTTCCTATTACCTCTGTTCCCCCTCCCATGTCTCCGGAGATAGCTGAAGAGCTGAGGAGGAAGGTTGCGGCCGAAGTCGTAAGAATAAATGTCGAGTTTCAACGGTGCGCTATCGTCGTTCCTCCTTTGGCTTCTTTTCCCACGACCGTGGTTGATCCTAGTGAGCCACTGACAAAAAGGAGAATAAGGTTGAGGGTACCTAAAACTGGTGGTGCAACGAGCTCCAGGAAGAAAATGCTGGGTACCAAGACCCATAAGAAACAGACACTTGAGAAACCTCCATCCCCAGCTCTTTCTGCTGCTGCCTCCTTGCCACCTTCACTAGTGCTTATACCTTCTCATTCTCCCTCTGGATCTGAGGTATGTGTTCATTCTTGATTTTTTATTCCCCTTCTCTTAAGGTGTGTTGCCTCTACTCATTTCTTAATAAGAAAATGTTTTGGTGCAGGGAGTTAGAGAAGAAAGGCACAATCCACCCAGTCCCCCTGTAAGCCTCTTCGTAGGGGGCATTGCGGTATCTCTCAAGCTGATACCACTCCTCCTTGTTCCCCCATGACAGGACTTACCTACTCACGAATATTTCCCTCCCAACGGGCCAAAGAAACTGCTACGAGGGCTGTTACCATTGAGTCTACTGAAATGTCTGGTCAACCAGATGGAACTACTGCAGCCTCCTCTGAGTTACCATCGGAGCAGGAGGTCCCTTTACCCATCGTTGTGGTCGAGGAGAGTGCCCCACAGGTAAATTTCTTGTCAAGTCTTACATATTTTATTTTTCCCATTATTTTTTTATCATTTCTAATATGTTGGGCCGTTTTAGGTTGAAGTGGCCTCACTGATAGCTAACATTCTCCTTCCTCCTGCATTGTCAAGGCCCCTTACTACAGTTCCTCTTTTTGGTGCCACAACGGGGGTAGGTAACTCTTAGATGTATTTCTATCTTTTTGAGTATTAATTTGTCATTCCTAACACTTATCTTTGTTGCTGCAGTTTTTCCCAAGTCTCTCTCCGCCCTTTGCCCTTAGTGGCCTTTTGCCCTTCAAGGCCACGGTTGATGCTACTGCTCTCGTTGGGGCATCTATTGAAGGTCCAATGTCTTCTTCCGATGATGCGCCTGTGTTGGCTTTAGTACCTTATTTTAGCGAGGGAAATTTGCCTACTGTTGAAGCTTCTTCAGCCAAGGGCCCCGCTGAAGTTGTTGAGGCAATGAGCCCGCCTCCAACGGTTTCTACCATTATGGCCCATGTGGTGACTCCCGTTCTTGCTCCTACTGTTGCTGAGGTACTTCGTTAATTTCTATGTATTTCTTAGTTTCTCAGACTTCACCTATGTAGGTGACTTAATCAATGAAAATACTATTTAAGGTTTTTTCGTAAACTCCACCTATATCGGTGACTTAACAACGAAAACACTTGTTAAGGTTTTCCAAAAACTACACCTATATCGGTAACTTAACAACGAAAACACTTGTTGAGATTTTTTTTAAAAACTCCACCTATATCGGTGGCTTAACAACGAAAACGCTTGTTAAGATTTTTCCAAAAACTCCGCCTATATCGGTGACTTAACAACGAAAACACTTGTTAAGATTTTTCCCAAAAAGTCCACCAATATCGGTGACTAAACAACGAAAACACTTATTAAGATTTTTCCAAAAACTCCACCTATATCGGTGACTTAACAACGAAAACACTTGTTAAGATTTTTCCAAAAACTCCACCTATATCGGTGACTTAACGACGAAAACACTTGTTAAGATTTTTCCAAAAACTCCACCTATATCGGTGACTTAACGACGAAAACACTTGTTAAGATTTTTCCAAAAACTCCACCTATATAGGTGACTTAACAACGAAAACACTCTAATTTTTCCATAACCTCTATATTTCCTCTAACTGTCCTCAGGTTGCACGAGAGGATTCTCCACCAGTTCCTTCGTATGTTGGCTCGCCCTATCGGGAACTTGTCGTCTTGGAAGATTCTATCCATAATGACCAATGTTCCATAACCGGTGCAGCTACCGATAGCGAATCTGGGTGCGAGCTTGCACTGCCCGACCTGGCTCCTCACGTCTTCTGCCTGATGGTGCTCCAACATTCTCCTCTAATGCCTGCCAACCATCGTTTGGTAGTTGAGCAACTTGCGAACCATCATCCTGAAACATTCATGGTGGATTGCCTTCGTTCAAACATCTCAGTTATGAGCTACAGGCTTCAGGGTATGGCCACCGTTGTTAGTGAAATTGCCAATACTCCAACTGCGAGCGTTACCAGACCCCTCCTTAACCAATTTCTACGTTTTCTGAGGGAGTTGGGTCGCGACGGCTTTCGTTTTGATTGGCTCATCGTGCATTTGATGACTTTAAAGAGCCAACGATTGGACAGCCAGAGGGAACTCTTGCAAAAACATCAGGAGGACCAACGGGTCGAGGAATCTATGCTGGCCGAGCTAGCACCTCTTCTGAAAACCATTGACAAAGAGGTGGGGGACCTTAAGGAAGCTCTACGCGCGCCAAAGTCAAAACGAGAGAAACTCCTCATCGAGCGTACACAAGTGCAAATGAGGCTGGAGGTTTCTATGAATGCCCAACGGTCTTGTCAAACAGTTTCTTCGGGCCTCCCTGGAGATTTTTTCTCTTCCCCATACCTATGGTTTCTACTAGGCCCATGAGTTTTTGTATATATTTTTCTTTTTTTCTTCTTCTCATGTAATTCTTGGGCAATAGCTCCCAATTTTGTAATGCCCCAAAGTTTATGAATGAAGAAAGATATCAATTTTCTCATGCCATTTCTTTGTGTTACAACTGTTTGCATAGATTATGAAGTGTGAAGTTCTGTAATTCTTTCATCTCTACTTGAGTTATAATGAAAAGAACTTGTATACTCATCATAAAAAGAACTTGTATATTCATAATCAGTTAGATATATCGGTGGCCCAAACATAATTGTTTACACATGATAAACCTTCAACTATTTATTATTGATTTTGAATGGTTTGTCTTCTTCCATCTTAGAAATTAAGCAATAAACTGAGTTATGAGCTTCCTTCACAATGAAAGGCCCTTCCCAATTTGCTGCAACCTTGGGTAGAGGAATCCCCTTAATATGTTTCACTGTTACTTTCAATACGAGGTCTCCCTCCATGAACTTCCTTGGTCTCACTAAGTTATCATACGCCCTAGAGAGCTGCTTTGTATACATTTGAAAGTGTTGCATCGCATTATCTCTGTGTTCGTCCAACGCTTCCAACTGCACATGTCTATTCTGGGGGAGCATGCTACTTCGAAAAGCATATCGAGTAGAGGGGACTTCTAACTCTACTGGGAGAATCGCCTCGGACCCATAGACAAGAGAGAACGATGTATACCCTGTGGGCATCCTCTTAGTTGTTCGATAGGCCCACAATACGGCTGGTATCTTGTCATCCCACAATCCTGGGAAATCCTCCATTATTTTAGCCAAGATATTGACCAAAGTTTTGTTAGTCGCTTCGGCTTGACCGTTTTCCTTTGGGTATGCCACCGTCAAAGTGTGATGGATAATGGAGTATTTGTCTGTGAGCATCGTTACTTTTGAATTGATGAAAGGGGTTCCATTGTTTGAAAGGATAACCTTTGGGATCCCAAAATGACAAATGATGTATTCTCTGATGATGTTGCTCACTACCCCCGCTGTTTACCTTCTCAGTGGTATCGCCTCAGCCCACTTTGTGAAGCACTCTGTTGCTACTAGTATCCATATCTTCCCCCTCGAAGAAGGGTGTATTGCTCTTACCAGGTCGAACGCCCAAGTGTGAAAAGGATAAGGCGTTGCCAGGGAGTGTAAGTCCACTAACGGGGCATGGATCATATTTCCATGAAGTTGGCAAGCCTGTTTGAGGACCTCCATTGCCTCTTCTCTCGTGATACAATGTAAAGGCCTATTGAAGTATCCCCTTCGATAAAGCTACCCCTCCTGAATGTAGAATCTTGGGGCCCTTCACCGAAGTCCCATCGCATCAATTTTCTTTGTCGGGATAACTCTGTCTTTAATGAAGTAGATATAGGGATGTCTCTAGTCAGCCTGAGCCTCTACGAAATGACATCAGCTGCCTCGAAGAACAATTGGCATTTATCGCACTTCCATTGTAGCTCCACCGCGTCTTGTTTCATTCTTGGCCAAAAATACCCCTCCCTCTGTATTCTTCGATAGAGGGGTATCTCAGTTGTTTCACAGTGCTCTTCATGTGTTTCTTCAATCTTCGCTCTGCCTCTTCTGGGCCAATGCACCTCGACAACCATCCTCATGCATTTCTGAAATAAAGGTTCCCCTGATTCGTGAAGTATTGGAATAATTCTCTCAGCCCCATCGCTCCTTCCCCAGATTCCAATTTTCCTTTTGATCTCTCCCCTCCAGTCTGCATCCTCTTCCATTGGTAGAATTGACTGTACCATCTAAGGAGTTGTTCTTTATTGGATCATGACGGTAGGTGTATCGTTCCTCATGATCATCTTCTGGGCAATGGTGGCATATGCCTCTGGGTGGCGATTCATCATTCTAGGCATCCTCTTGATCTTGGTCCGATGGAACTGGCCGAGGAGCCTCTGAATGATTATTCTGTATGGTGCCAGGCTCATGTGTTTCAACGCGTATTCTCCATTCACTTGCTAAACCACCAAATTTGAATCCCCTTTTATGCAAAGTGAACGAATCCCCCTTCTAAGAGCTTCTAGCAATCCCAACACCATTGCTTCATATTCTGCTTCGTTATTGGAACAAGGGAAATCTAATTTGTAGGAAAGGCAAATCCCCTCCATTCCTTTCGAAAGAATAACCCATACTCCTCCTTTCTTTTCTATCGAGGATCCATCGAACTGCATTGTCCATTCCTCATTCATTACGTCTAGGTGGTTGGCCTACAAATCATCTCCTGGAATACTTTCTTTGGGTGGCCCAAACGTTCCTGAGGGGAAAATTGCCAATAAATCGGCGTATGCCTAGATTTTGCGCTATAAATACTAAGGCTAAACAATGCACTTTAAGTCATATTCGGAGAGAATAAGGAACCACCTAGCTCCTCTACCAATTAATATAGTTCTAGCTAGTAAATTCTTAATAGGATCACATCTAGTTACAATATGAATTGTAAAAGACAGCACATAATGTCTAAGTTTTTGTGCTATACATACTAAGGCTAAACAATGCCTTTCTAAGCTGCTATATCTGACTTTCGGCCCATGGATGATCCTGCTGAGGTAGTAAATTGGTCGTTCTTTTCCTTCAATCTCTTATGCCAGCAAACCTCCCATGGACCTCGTGGTGGATGTGAGGTACAACTGCAATGATATTCCTGCATTTGGGGGAACCATGATTTGTGGCGAAACGAGCAGTTTCTTCATCCTATTAAGAGACTCCTGGTGAACCTCCTCCCACTTGAACTTCATGTTCTTTCACAACAGCTGCATCAACGGATGTATTATTTCGGCTAATCCAGGCACAAATCTCCTAAGGTATGAGACTTTACGGAGGAAACTCTTTAGCTCCATTGCCGTTCTTGGGTATGGAGTTTCCAAAATTGCCCGCTCATTGTCCTAGTCCATCTGCACCCCTTGTCGATCAACCACAAAGCCTAGAAATTTCCCTTTTGTCACTCCAAAAATACACTTCAATGGGTTCATCTTCAATTTATACTTCCTGTAACGGGAAAACACCTTCCTCAAATCGCTCAGATGGGACTCCTCCTTCCTCGATTTGATGACCAAGTCATCCACCTAAAATTCCACAAATTTTTTAAAAAAATCATGAAAAATGACCATCATTATTCTTTGGTAAGTCGCCCCAGCGTTCTTGAGTCCAAACGGCATCACCTTATACATTAAGTTGCCCAATGGGGTTCTGAACGCTGTTTTCTCTGCATCCATGTGGTTCATCTTGATCTGGTTGTACCCTACATACCCATCCATGAAGCTATACATCTCGTGACCTGTCGTTGCATCTATCAGGCTATCGATGGAGGGCAGAGGGAACTCATCTTTGGGGCAAACTCTATTCAAATCTCTGAAGTCCTTGCAGATCCTTATTTAATTTTTATCTTTCTTCCCTACCAGAAAAATACTGTATAACCAAAGTGGGTGCTATATTGGTGTGATGATCCCTGTCGTTAGTAAGCGTTGGACCTCTTCCTTGATCTTCAAATCTAGATCAAGTTTGTACGTTCTCGTCGCTTATTTCATCGGAATGGCTGAAGGCATTACGTTCAACTTGTGGTAGCTAACTTTCTCATCCATCCCCTTCATCTCTGTGTATTTCCATGCAAAGACGTCTATAAACTCCTGAATCAACTTAACCAAGGCCTCTCATTTCTCCTTACTGAGATCCTTCGAGATGAAGATGGGCCTTGGATCTCCCCCTTCTTTAGCCAGATTTAACTGTTCTAGTTCTTGTGCCTACGGTTTCGATCGATCCGTCGTGTACTCTGGTTCTTCAGTGACTTCCTCCACCAATTCCTGTATACTGGATTTGTCTATCACCATGCATTGTCCCCATTGATCCACCAGAAAGTATTCATATATCGGGTCAACCTCATCATTAATTTCCTCGGCCGCTCGCTCACACCATTACGATCGATACACCACATTTTCTTCCTCGGTAATGAACTTCTTGCATTGTCTGCTGGTAGTGGTGACTTCATTCCTCTTCTTCTCTCTAGAAGCCTCGACCACTCTTTCTCCTAAGAATTGGCTCAGCACGCTTTGTCGTTGGACCTCATGCTCCATCGGAACCATTCTGGGCCTCATTCTATAGTTGAACTGCTTCGAGATGCTTTGGGCTGAGGGACCACCTGGTAAGCTTCTTCTGTTATTTCTCTTGTGTTGCTCGCGACCTCCTTCTTCTGCCCGTTCAAGGGCCCCATCCCTTCTCTGATCGAGGGAACCCATGCTCCCTCCATTCTTCTCGTTAGGACTCGAACATCTTCCTTAAACTCTGTGTAAAATAATGCATCCACCAAGTGAGCTTCCTCGACAGCGAAGGGCCTTTTCGTATCCCTAATGGTCACTTATGTCCCCTTGATATTCTCCTTAGCGCATTGGTGGTACGTTGAAGGAACTAGCCCTTGGTTATTCATCCACACCCTTACTATTAGCGGATGATAGGAAGTTGAACTCTCTATTACATGGAACTTGATATGGGAACTCAGATTTCCCATCACAATCCCAACATTAACATACCCAATGGATTTGGAAGATTAGTTATCATACCCCGAAATTACCAAAGGCATGGGGACCAACCTTTCTTTTGGAATATTTATTGCATGGAAAGAGTTGATTGGAATGATATTGATGGAAGCTCTCCCACTATAAGAGTCCTTGCAAATCTAACTCTGTTGACACTGGCAGTCACATATAATGGCCTGTTGTGAGGGAACCTTACAGCCCTATACGCATCGCTGAAGGTTACTTCTGATAGAAACCTTCTCACCAACCTGGCCATGGGTCCCTTCCATCTCAGCGAAGGGACTGCGCTCTTCCTCGTAATATCAAGTATTACCTAGGTTATCTCCAACCTACTCTTATTCGGTATCCCCACTTGGTCGAAGAACCAGGTAATCTTTGGGGATTTCAAAACTGCACAGTATTTTAGAACTGGGTATACTTCCTCACTTTCAACATCGTATACATCCTCCACATCCTTGGCACTTGCTTCTTCATAAGCCAATACTATATTAGCCATTCCCCTCGTACAATCTTCCAGAGCCTCTTCGTACTCTTCTAGCTTCGTTGTTGACTCTCTTTCACCTCTCTCAGCCTCTTCATCATAGGCCACCACGAGATTGGCCCCATGTGCTAGCAGTGGGTTATTGTTGACGTTCTGTGGAGGGATTTGCATCATCCCTGCCTTCACGTACTTGTCAACGATTCTTCTCAGTGTAAAGCAGCTCTCAGTTGGATGTTGGATCCTTCGATGAACCTGGAAGTACTCTGGATCTGCCTTCGTTGCCGCATCGGGATCCACAATGGGTGAAGCACCTTATACCTTTGACTTGCTTAAAGTCTATATTGTATAAGTGCTCAACTAGTTTGGAAATAGTGACAAAATTGGTTGTCCAACCTAGAATCCAAAGAACCTCAGATTTAATCTCTCTAATCCTCTTCAATGATCCATGAAGGTATAAATTGAATCACACTACACACATTAGAAGTGCATACATGTGTATATATTGCTTAAAATTGATTGTGTGATTAATTCCCCTTAAAATGTGGTTTTAATTATTTTTTGGGAATTTTTAAACATTTTTTGAATAATGTTTTCATTAATAAAAATGTGTTTATAAAATTTGTGGGGTAAAATTTCTATTTTAAAAACTTCATTTTTCACTGGAATGTTGGTTTGGGTAGAATATAAATGCGCCAGAGAATTCAGGGGACTGCTTGTAAGTACTTTGGACGCGCGTGTGTGAGCCACTCATATTGCAACACTTGTCATCCTCCTGGTTCATCTATTTGTGTTTGTTACGTGAGAGGGTTCGCTGGTGGATTGATGATCATTGGATCAAAGCTTATCAATGGTCTGCATGTGTTTTAAACCTATCCGTGTGCCATTGTTTGAACCAATCACTTTGGACTTAACCACCGCTATTTCATAACCCTTGGATCAAGTCAAAGTTAGAAAGACTTGATCTCAGCCATTGATTCCCTTCGTCGTTCCAGAACCTTCCCTCACCCCTATATAAACCCCTCACTTCTCAGCATTTCAAGACTTTTGGGCATTCGTCATTTCTGAGAGAAAAAAATAGAGAGAAGAGAGAAGTGAGAGAGAAGAGAGAAAAGAAGAGAGAGAAGAGAGAGAAAGGAGAAACAGTTAGCCAAACCCTAACCCTAAACCTAAACACTTCATTTTCTGAAACAAACCTTCGTATATTCACAACCCCAAACACAACCTTGAGTGTTTGAGAGAGAGTGGTTTGTTCATACTGAAGCTGTAACCTCTTTGTCTATGATCTTGTTTACAACTTAAACATTCGTGTGAAGATCTGTGTTTCTTTTTCATAGAAACTTTAGATCTACACTCTGCATGTTACATTTTCACTAGATCTGCATATTTCCTACTTGATTTAAGAAAATCTTTACTGATTTAGTTTTGAAAATGTTTTATGGTTTCTATTCTTACGAAACTTAACCTTGACCTAGTTGGATTCACACTTGGAGGTTTTCAATCTCAAAAATATTTTTAAAACAGAGATTGATTAAGGTCTTGACCGATTTTGAAGCAAGATTTCCGTGGAATCTGGGATAGATTAAAGGTCAAAAAGGTTTTTAGTTCTGTAAGAAAGAAAGAAAACAAAATCACAGGATATAGTCTTTATATGTAATTTTTCTAGGACTGTCTGTAAATCTAAGTGGGTGTGAGTTCATGCATGTGAATAGGAATCACTTCACAAACACTTAACACACTATTACACTGGAAGTGTTGTGTATAAGATCAAAGATCATTGAGTCGACATAAGAGAGCTAAAGCAAAGGAAGTTATCAAACTGGAAAAACATCATCAACAATCAGATCTATGAGAAGTTAGAAGGACACCAAGTGGGGTATATTCCTAAACTTAGAATAGGTTGATTTGTGTACATGTATGTTGTATTGTTTGTAACTCTTATTTGTTGTTAGTGGATTTTTACTTTTGTGACTTAGAAGTCACCGTGGATGTTTCCTCTATTGGGAGAGGTTTTACCACGTTAAAAACTGTGTGTTGATTATCTTCATCTACTCATCTCATTCTATAGTGTGCTGAATTTTTTTGAAACTGTCTTGTTTTAATAACTGATTACAAAGTCTTAATTACTCTCGTAGTTTTTTTGTAAACACATCTTGTTGTTTATAATTTTTTTTCAAAAGAAAAGGGTTTCTTCAACAAACATATCGGAGTTGCTTATATAGTTTAATCTTGTATTAAACGGCATTAGCAACGTTTTTCAATTGGTATCAGAGCCCTGTTAACTTTTATTTCAAAAAGATCTTGTGTTTCTGAAATCGTTTTCTGAAAAACCTAACTATGGACGAGAAGAATGAAAGGTTTGGTAATCTGTCCAGACCTCCACTCTTTGATGGAAACAACTTTGCTTACTGGAAAGTAAGAATGGTTGCCTTCATCCAAGGGACTTTAGGAGATGATGTCTGGGACATTATTGAAAATGGATATACTTATCCTACTAAACCAGCCACTGAAGGAAGTGATGAGAGGGTAAAGAAAATCTTAAGTGAATTTACCCAAGAAGAGAAAACCATTTCTCGAAATAACAATAAAGGCAATAATGCTATTTTTATGTCTATTAATGAGTATGAGTTCAAGATAATCTCATCTTGTGCCACTTCTAAGGAAGCGTGGGACACATTAATTACTGCCCATGAAGGAGACTCAAGAGTTAAAGCTGCTAAAACTCAAATGCTTATCCAGCAGTACAACTCCTTGATCATGTCTGATTCTGAGTCTTTTGATGATTTTTACATGAACTTAACTGATATAGTCACTAAGTTGCATGCTAATGGTATTACTTATGATAGGAATGAAATTGTTTCTAAAATCCTAAGATCATTACCACAAAAGTTTGACAGTAAGAGGTATGCTATTGAGGAAATGAGTGATCAAAACCTTACCACTGAGTTACTCAGTAGAAAACTTAGGACTGTGGAAATGGAATTAGACTTTAAGAAATAATTAAATCATTCTCAAAGAAAACAGCCCAACTCTAACTTGAGTTTTGCCTCTAAGATATCTAAACTTGAGTCTAATTTGATCAACTCTGACTCTGATGAGGAGTGCGATATAGACAAACTAGATAATCAGATTGCCTTGATGTCTAAACAATTTAAGAAAATTATTAAATTTAGAAACAAACAGGCAACTAAACAAGGCAAGCCTAATTATCCTACTCTGTCAAATTCCAAACCTCATGACAGAAGTCTTGATAAACATCCTAAGGACAACAACTCCAGACTCACTAGAGACCTTAAAAAATTGAATGTTTTAGATGTGGGAAACTAGGTCACATTACTCACGATTGCAGAGTTAATCTGAATAAAGCCAACACACACAATAGAGCCAATGTCTGTAAAACTTGGAATGATTCAAGTGACTCTGATGAAGAGGAACTTGAGTCATCAAATGTACTTGACCCTTGCATGTCCTTTTATGCTAAGATCATTTACAATGATGATATACCTGTGTGTGATAATGATGCTCCTACTCCTGCTTGTGTGAATACTGCTTTGATTGGCCTAGATGCTTTATTATCTGAAAATGTTGCTAGTTCTAGTTCTGTGTGTGTGAGTCAAAGTGATCTCGATAACGACGATGTAAATGGGTGCGTGAGTACTAAAACTGAATCGTTAGGGGTCACTACACACACTTCACTTAGCTACTCAGACACAGATGACCTCCCAGATATTCATACTTTGTATGCTAAGACTCTTAAAAAAGGTACTAGACTGGAGAAGACTGTTAGAGACCTGACTAAGAAATTAGATGATCTAAGTCTTATTGTGAAGCTGAATGCCGAAGAGTACACTAACCAGTGTCTGTCTCATCAATCTGAAATTGAAACTTTTGATCAAAAATTAAAAGATTTGACTAAAACTAATGAAACCCTGGAAATGAAATACAAGGGAACATTATTAGAACTGGAGGAAGCAAAAACAAAGACAGCTACTGTTTTCAAAAAAAATTCTAAGTTTGAAAACAATTCAAATTGTTTTACTGACTTTGTTGTTGACTCCAAGACCAATTCTGATGATAGAACCGGTATTGGATTTTGCCCTAAGAACAAACCACAAACTTCGAATCTTGAACCTATTAAGTTTGTGTCTGGGGGAAAAAGACCAATTGAAACATGTCCAGACTTTCATTTTATTAAAGAGGAATTTGATCAAAAGAAACAACAGAAAGACATTGGAGAGTCTAGTAATTCTAAGGCTGACACTACACTTAAGACTAAATACGTCTGTCCTTTGATCAGAAAGGCTGAATCTACCTTTAAAACCATCCCTCCTAGGAATAGGACTTCTGAACAGAATGTTGTTAAACCCATCTTTAGAAACTCTCCTAAGGAAGTTCATCCCTCAAGAAATCAATATTGCTCCTACTGTGACATTTATGGTCATTCCTTTGAAGGTTGTTATGCTAGGCGTCTAAACACCCCTGTGTACAATACTTCTGTCTATAAGAACTTTAACTATTCTAGGCAAAATCGTAACCATTATGTCCTTCCAAGACAACCTGATAAGAACTCTAACTATAGAAATAGAAAGACCAAAACTAAGAGTTCATTTAAGAGAAATGCTCCCAGAAATTTTCCTAAACCAAAAGCTCAAATTTTCCACAATAATCAGTTTGTTATCCCAAATGTTTTTCGACAAAAAGCTGTTTCTCGAAAGTTTTATCAGATGAGGGCAAACTTGTGCAAAATTAAAACTAGAGCTATTTGGGTTAGAAAAGATGATCTTTTATCCCAAATGAAGTGCAACATTGTCATCACTGCTTTAAAAGCTGAACACACTTCATCTGGTTGGTACTTAGATTCAGGATATTCCAAACATATGACAGGAGATGAGACAAAACTTTTAAACAAAACCAAATTTGCTGGAGGCAAAGTAGTTTTTGGTGACGGTGTTTCATCCCAGATCATAGGTAAAGGAACCCTAAAAGAAGAAGGAATGCCTGTTCTGGAAAATGTTCTATTAGTTAAAGGCCTTAAAGCCAACCTCCTAAGTATATCATAATTTTGTGACTCTGACCATACAGTTACATTTTCAAAGAACAATTGTAAAATTCTAAATGATAAAGGTAAATGCATTATTACCAGTTTTAGAACACCTAACAATTGTTATACTGTCAAGACTGGTTCTGAAACCTGTAACATTGTCAGAATGGATGACAATGAAATCTGGCATAATCGTATGGGTCACTTAAGTTATGATATCCTTGGTAGATTGTCCAGTCAAGAGATAGTTAGAGGAATTCCTAAAATTAAACCTATTTCCAGTGTTGTCTGTGGTCATTGCCAGGAAGGAAAAATAGTTAAGACTTCGCATAAAAAGGTTAAAGACATTCTCACCTTTAGACCTCTAGATCTCATCCATATGGACCTTATTGGTCCCTCTAGAACTGTTAGTCTTTGTGGACACAGTTATATCCTAGTCATGGTTGATGATTTCACACGATTCACTTGGGTTGCCTTCTTGAAACATAAATCTGACACGTTTCAGAATTTTTTAAAAATCTTACTAAGAATTGAAAATGAGAAGGACACACAAGCCAATCGCATTCGTAGCGATAGAGGGGGAGAGTTCATAGACACAGAAATAGTTGAATATTGTGACTACAACGGTTACAAACACGAATTCAGTGCGCCTAAGA
The DNA here is from genome assembly GCA_949130495.1 of Sambucus nigra. Taxonomy (NCBI): domain Eukaryota; kingdom Viridiplantae; phylum Streptophyta; class Magnoliopsida; order Dipsacales; family Adoxaceae; genus Sambucus; species Sambucus nigra. Next base: position 159,989,580 of record OX422217.1, read on the forward strand.
CCCCTTAGCAGAATGGTATTGCTGAAAGGAAAAACCGAACTCTTCAAGAGATGGCACGTGTCATGTTACATGCCAAATCTCTACCTAAATACTTCTGGGTAGAATCTATTAGAACTGCCTGTCATATCACTAATAGAGTCTATCTTAGGAAAAACTCTAAACAAACTCCTTATGAGTTGTGGTACGGTAAGAAGCCTAATCTGAAATACCTGAGAACTTTCGAAAGTCAGTGTTATGTCTGTAAAGACAGAGAACATTTGTCTAAAATCGAAGCACGTGGTGATAAAGCCATATTCTTAGGATACTCCCCAAACAGTCGTGCTTATCGTATATACAATCTGCGTACTAAGACCCTTATGGAATCGATAAATGTAATTGTAAGCGACACTATTGTCGAAAATAAGATATCTGAATCACCTATTGTGGTTAAATCTGAAAATAATTTCAAAACTGATTCACCAGAAATAGATGACTCATTACCTAGTGAGAGTCCAGAAGTACCTGGCTGGGTCTCTAAAGATCATCCCATTGACAACGTGGTCGGTAATCCTAATGAGCCAGTTCGTACTAGATCCCAGTTAAGAAATTATGCTAATTATGCATGTTTTGTCTCCCTTGTGGAACCGAAAAATGTTAATGAAGCATTGAATGACACACACTGATTTTTTGCTATGCAGGAAGAACTTTTACAATTTGTCATTCACGATGTCTGGTATCTTGTACCGCGGCCTCAAAACAAAAATGTTATTGGGACACGTTGGATTTTTAAGAACAAATCTGATGAAAATGGGGTAATCCTTAGAAACAAAGCTAGACTAGTTGCTCAAGGTTACTCTCAAATAGAAGGTATATATTTTAGCGAGACATTTTCCCCTGTCACTCGTCTTGAATCTGTTCGACTTCTTTTCGCCATAGCGTGTCACTTAAAATTCACACTTTATCAAATGGATGTCAAATTTGCCTTCCTCAATGGAATTATGTCCGAAGAAACGTATGTAGAACAACCCAAAGGGTTCATTGACCCTAAATACCCTAACCATGTCATTCATCTAAAAAAGGCTCTGTATGGCTTAAAACAAGCTCCTCGAGCTTGGTATGAATGCCTTTCCAACTTTTTGTTGGATAAGGGTTTTAAGAGAGGAGGAAATGACCAGACTCTCTTTGTCAAACATTTTGACAAAAACATTATTATAGCCCAAGTCTATGTAGACGACATCATTTTTAGGTCTACTTCCAATTCTGAAGTTAAATCCTTTTCTGCTATTATGCATAAGGAGTTTCACATGTCCCTTATGGGGGAGTTACAACTTTTCTTAGGATTTCAAGTGAAACAGAATTCTGATGGTTTATTTGTCTCTCAAACCAAGTATGCCTTAGATCTTGTTAAGAAATTTGGTTTAGAGAATGCTAAAGTTGCCAAAACGCCTATGAGTACTACTGTTAAATTAAGCAAAGATGAAAATGGAAAGTCAGTTGATTCCACACTTTATCGTAGTATGATTGGTAGCCTACTCTATCTAACTGCCTCACGACCAGACATAATGTATGTTGTATGTCTGTGTGCTCGTTACCAGAATAACCCTAAAGAGAGCCATTTATTGAGTGTAAAACGTATAATAAAGTACATAAAAGGCACTCTCAATCTTGGACTTAGGTACACTAATGATACCTGTAGCACCATCATAGGGTATACTGATGCTGATTGGGCCGGGTGTACTGATGACAGTAAAAGTACATCAGGTGCCTGTTATTATGTCGGCAATAATTTAGTTGGTTGGAGTAGCAAAAAACAGAATTGCACATCTTTATCTACGGCTGAGTCCGAATATATAGCAGCAGGAAGTTGCTGTGCTCAATTGTTATGGATAAAACAGATGTTAAGCGACTATGGGATTAAAGAAGATAAATTACAATTGTATTGTGACAATCAAAGCGCTATTAACATATCTAAAAACCCGGTTCAACACTCGCGAACTAAGCATATTAAAATAAGACATCATTTTATACGCGAACTTGTTGAAACTAAGGAATTAGAAATTCATTACCTGCCTACTGATCTGCAACTTGCAGACATGTTCACTAAACCTCTAGATTATAATAGATTTCTGTATTTGCGAAATTCTATTGGTATGGTATGCGCTAATTAAACTCTAAAGACCTTAAGTTTTACCCTTTGTCCATTTGAGACAAAATGGGGGAGAAATTTGAGTCTTACGAGTTCAATGTTCTGTTCACATTGAATCTAAACTGCTTGATCTTAGTGTGCATATTTGCAGGAATCTCTTCTACTGATTGTCTACCATTGCTAGTGTACAATTTTGTAAATAGTTGAGTTATGTAATTTTTGGCTTTCTAGGAAATGGGTAGATAGTATCTTTTGTATAGGACTAGGTTTTATTTTTTTTGTTCCCTAGGAGTTTAAGCTAACTCAAAGGAGATTTTGTCTCATATTTCCAAAGGGGGAGATTGAATCACCTTATACCTTTGACTTGCTTAAAGTCTATATTGTATAAGTGCTCAACTAGTTTGGAAATAGTGACAAAATTGCTTGTCCAACCTAGAATCCAAAGAACCTCAGATTTAATCTCTCTAATCCTCTTCAATGATCCATGAAGGTATAAATTGAATCACACTACACACATTAGAAGTGCATACATGTGTATATATTGCTTAAAATTGATTGTGTGATTAATTCCCCTTAAAATGTGGTTTTAATTATTTTTTGGGAATTTTTAAACATTTTTTGAATAATGTTTTCATTAATAAAAATGTGTTTATAAAATTTGTGGGGTAAAATTTCTATTTTAAAAACTTCATTTTTCACTGGAATGTTGGTTTGGGTAGAATATAAATGCGCTAGAGAATTCAGGGGACTGCTTGTATGTACTTTGGACGCGCGTGTGTGAGCCACTCATATTGCAACACTTGTCATCCTCCTGGTTCATCTATTTGTGTTTGTTATGTGAGAGGGTTCGCTGGTGGATTGATGATCGTTGGATCAAATCTTATCAATGGTCTGCATGTGTTTTAAACCTATCCGTGTGCCATTGTTTGAACCAATCACTTTGGACTTAACCACCGCTATTTCATAACCCTTGGATCAAGTCAAAGTTAGAAAGACTTGATCTCAGCCATTGATTCCCTTCGTTGTTCCAGAACCTTCCCTCACCCCTATATAAACCCCTCACTTCTCAGCATTTCAAGACTTTTGGGCATTCGTCATTTCTGAGAGAAAAAAATAGAGAGAAGAGAGAAGTGAGAGAGAAGAAAGAAAAAAAAAGAGAGAAGAGAGAGAAAGGAGAAACAGTTAGCCAAACCCTAACCCTAAACCTAAACACTTCATTTTCTGAAACAAACCTTCGTATATTCATAACCCCAAACACAACCTTGAGTGTTTGAGAGAGAGTGGTTTGTTCATACTGAAGCTGTAACCTCTTTGTCTATGATCTTGTTTACAACTTAAACATTCGTGTGAAGATCTGTGTTTCTTTTTCATAGAAACTTTAGATCTACACTCTGCATGTTACATTTTCACTAGATCTGCATATTTCCTACTTGATTTAAGAAAATCTTTACTGATTTAGTTTTGAAAATGTTTTATGGTTTCTATTCTTACGAAACTTAACCTTGACCTAGTATAATTCACACTTGGAGATTTTCAATCTCAAAAATATTTTTAAAACAGAGATTGATTAAGGTCTTGACCGATTTTGAAGCAAGATTTCCGTGGAATCTGGGATAGATTAAAGGTCAAAAAGGTTTTTAGTTCTGTAAGAAAGAAAGAAAACAAAATCACAGCATATAGTCTTTATATGTAATTTTTCTAGGACTGTCTGTAAATCTAAGTGTGTGTGAGTTCATGCATGTGAATAGGAATCACTTCACAAACACTTAACACACTACTACACTGGAAGTGTTGTGTATAAGATTAAAGATCATTGAGTCGACATAAGGAAGCTAAAGCAAAGGAAGTTATCAAACTAGAAAAACATCATCAACAATCAGATCTATGAGAAGTTAGAAGGACATCAAATGGGGTATATTCCTAAACTTAGAATAGGTTGATTTGTGTGCATGTATGTTGTATTGTTTGTAACTCTTATTTGTTGTTAGTGGATTTTTACTTTTGTGACTTAGAAGTCACCGTGGATGTTTCCTCTATTGGGAGAGGTTTTACCACGTTAAAAACTGTGTGTTGATTATCTTCATCTACTCATCTCATTCTATAGTGTGCTGAATTTTTTTGAAACTGTCTTGTTTTAATAACTGATTATAAAGTCTTAATTACTCTCGTACATAAGTTTTTTTTGTAAACACATCTTGTTGTTTATAATTTTTTTTTAAAAGAAAAGGGTTTCTTCAACAAACATATCGGAGTTGCTTATATAGTTTAATCTTGTATTAAACGGCATTAGCAACGTTTTTCAATGGGAATGTCCTTTGGCTCATAGACCGTTACCCCTTGGACCATCGCGTTGTAACAGCTGACAGCTTCTTCCACTGTACAAGGCAATGGTGGTGGGTCCTTCCTGTCTCTTCCAAACTTCCTCTTATTGTCCTTCTTCGGTGCCTTGCCCCTATATCCCCCCTCGGTGTACCCTACCCATGGGGACTGAGACCTCCCCCCCGCGGGTTGCATCAGTTACCTAAACATCATGGCCACCACCACCGGATTGGCTCGTACCACCAAGGAAATATTTCTCGCTGCTTTTAAGAACGCCGTAAAATTCCCCTCGTGCATCTCATTGATAAGATGGAAGATGTACTCGGGAAGCAGCCTTCAGCACAGATCTGCAATAACTTGGATTCTTTGGCCTCCTCCATCACGTCGAGGGATCTTTCCCTGAACCTTCGAACATAGGCCACCACTTTTTCCGTGGGCCGTTGCTTTTCCCTACCCAATTGAGTCAAAGTAAACTCATCTTCTGCTAGAAACAACTTCTGGACAAACAATACGTGCATCTCCACCCATGTAGAAATGCTGTTAGGAGACAAATGGGAGTACCAGGTATATGCTTTATCGGTTAAGGATTTAGAAAACTCCCTCAACCTAAGTTTCTTATTATTACAATGAGATCCCAAGTATTCAACAAAGCGCTTAATATGTTCCTTCGGGTTTCTACCTTTCCTTGTGCATTTTTCAAAGATATGAGGAATATAGTCCTTTGGATAGGGCTCATCATTGTATTCCTGAGGATAAGGTGTTCGAAAGTCATCATAAACCAAAGCTACCTCGTCAGCAGATTGCGAGGAAGCCTTCATGAACTTCAGCATCTCTTTCTGCATTTACTTCCTCATTTCCTCCATGGGTTAGCTACTGGGGCAACAAACAACGGGACCATGGGCTGAGTGCCCGTTGCAACTGGAGCAGTCGTCATAGTTGGGGCCGTTGAAACTCCTGAGGTTCCTGCGGCTGGATTCAATTGTCCAAACCAAGTTCCTCTAAAGTTCCCACGGTGAGGTCATTCGATAGAGCATGAAAGCTCTCCCAGGCCTTGCCAAGCCTGGTCTCTCGCGAGTACCGTTTGACCTCACATTAAAACTCATTATTATTCTCGTTACACAATTATAACCGTTATAGCTTACAGTCAATATAAACAAAGATACAATATGACTAATATAATAAGCCAAAATACAAGTTATCACGCTGAGCTGCCTCGCTTGCACTGCCGCACTGAACTGCCATGCTGAGATGCCACGCCGAGCTGCCACGCTGAGTTGCTACGGTGCCTTAATCTCCAAAACACTGTTGCTAATGTGGAATTACTTATAATCTCAAAATTACCTTCAAGCCCCCTCTACATAGTTCTATATCAAATCTGTGAATATGAAATCCAAATAATCATGCCCGTTGGTAATAACAAATCCTGGAACATAAGTTCCAACAAATCCTTGTCATAAGACAAAACAACTCATTGTATCTTTGTCCAATTCCAATTTTGGATCATAAGACCCAAACAAATCCTCAATATTTGAATATCTAAACAAATCATGAATACCGAATTATTCATACCAATCCTCTCTTAGAGCTATATTCATATCATCATATCATTTATATATATGTACATATGAAATAATCATAAGTACACTCACCTTGACAACTTGTCAAGATTTTCCTTTTCCTTTGTCCGGCACTCGTTCAATCAGTTCTTTTTCTCTTCCTATCATTCTTACAATATTAGTTTCATCATAAGAATATTAATAATCCAAATAATAACTTAAACATAACTCAATTCATAAGCATCATATGATTCCATTCAAATCATTCATTATAAATGAAATTCCATCCCAATTCATGTTAAGATATTTAACATATCCAATTCATAGTCCAAACATACTTTAATTTCTTCTTGATAATCCAATCATTATCATATTAGGTTTTTAATACAAAAGACGATACATCATTTCCAGGTTCCTACAACAAGTAATGCATATTTCTTTATTATATAGCAAATCTACCCTATAGGCCCCTCTATCGTTGAGTTAATTTCTAGGAATTTTCATAATTTTTATACGTCATAAATCTATATGATATTCCAACCAATATCAATAAACATATTGAATAACATAAAATTAAAGTTTCATAACTTTTAGGGTTCATTTTCTATGTCAAGCAAAACGTCAAACACGTGGTATGCATATTTACTCTTTTGGGGCACATTTTATACCTGAACTTCAAACTATCACCGAAGATTCATTCCTTGGTATTTTTACATAATTTTCAGAAATCTTATACATATATGAGTTTATTTTAATCTACAACTAGAATTACTCAATTCTAGTAAGTATACAAAAAGATATAGAAGTTTGAATACACAAGGTTTCTAAACCAAGAAGTTTCAAGGGTTTACCCGTTCAACTTTACTTAAACGTGCATCTCTCCATACATATACATCAAGACACGGAAGTTTAGTAAAAAAAGTGTGATTCATAAAATTTCAATTAGTAATACAAAAAATATAACAAGATTTACGGATAGAATTACCTTAGGAATTTTTAAGTAATTTTCTATGAATTTTTCTCCATTTTTTCCTCGCCTTTTCTTCCTAAACTTTCCAATTCTCTTTCCTCAAGATATAACTCTTTCATGGATAAAATATGCTAAAGTAGGAGGTTGTTTCAAAGGTCATAAGTCGGTCAAGACCACCTCCCTTTCTAACCAATCAAAACCACTTGTTACACTAATATGATAAAATACCACTTAACGAATGGACAAATTTTTCCTTGTTTCGTAATTTCAGCATAACTCCTTACTCGGACCTCGGTTTTACACACCGTTTTTCGTGTTACAAGTTTAACGCATATATCTACAACTATCTAGTTTTCACCTCAAGTCAATTATTATATAATTGTGATCAAAACTAGTCTCCAACAAGAACATTCCTACCAAAAACTACAAAATTTTGTGTTTGTAACTAATTCAATATTTCATGCTTTATTAAGGTAGGACTACACTAAACATATGTGACACCCCATGTTTTATTAATTAATTTAATTAATTAATTGGAATATTCGAGAAAAATAAATTTAATAATTTAATAATTTTTATTAGTGAAATATGTTGGTTATGATTTTAGAAGAATAAAACTTCAAGCGGAATTGCAATCGGATTTCAAATGGATTTTTAATTGAGTTTTTAATTATTTTTGCCTCATAGGCATTTTGTGGGGGAACTGTCGCCAGATCTGTAGGGTCGATCGATCAACCCTGGGAGTCGATTGATCGACTATGCCCTGATTTTGAGTCGGTGAGTTATCTAACGTGGCAAAATATATATTCACCGAGCTACTCAGCGTACCGAGCTACTCAACGTGCAGAGCATCTATTCAAGAAGATCAAGCGATAATTACGGATTCAATGAACATCGGAATCAATGAATTTTCTTATTATGTACAGATGTATATGTCTATTAAATAACGGCGTATTGTCTATTCATATTGACAGCCCAAGGGCTATAAATACATTGTAACCCCCTCCATAACGGGGCAATTGATCACGGGCGATCATAATTGAGATCAAGGCAAAACACCCAGCAATACAAGACAGTGGACGTAGGCCATTTTCATTGAGGCTGAACCACTTTAAAATCTTTTGTCTTATTTACATATTCGTATTTATCTATGATTAATTAATTAGATCAAGTCTAGTTTTTTATATCAACATATTGGCGTCGTATGTGGGAAACGACTATACGTAGCATTTTTCACTAAAAAGTCATTATAAATAGCTGAGCTCCCAGAATCTAGCAATAGGAACAATGACGGAGTTCCCCCAAGCCCGTCTGTTCCTCCAACAACGATCCCGAGAGGAGAATTTGGTGCGATCTGTTGCTGGGGAAAATAGATCAGACGATGGTAATGACACATGGAAAGGATCCATTCAGAGGTTAGAAGATAGGTTAGGGGAAATGGCTAAGGCCAGAAATCCTCTCCAAAGAACCTTTGTCAAAGGATCACCCTTCGTACAAGCAATTGTGGACTTTCCCACACCCTCAAAGTTTAAGGCTCCTATAGTTACGTCGAAGTACGATGGAAAGACTGATCCTGTTCTCCACATAGAGCAGTAGCAGGATGCTGCCGATATCTATGCAGTTCCCGATGAGATGAGGTGCAGGGAATTCTCAGGAACTATCACTGGGAAGCTCAAATATGGTACAATAACCTTCCTCGGGGACAGATTGCTACTTTTCGTCAACTAGCAGAGCTCTTTATAGGAAATTTTTATTTTGGTGTGAAGCCAGTCAAGTGGGTAGCACACCTATTGAGTGTAAGGCAGAAAACACGAGAAATCACCAGGGATTATATCACTCGTTTTAACAACGAGAAATTAGAAGTAATTGATTACGAAGAGAAGACAACCATTACAGCTCTGATGAGTGATATTTTACGGAACAAGCTGTATTATACCTTGGCCAAAGATCCCCCCAAATCCATGGTGGAATTAATGTCTAAGGCAGCCAAAATTATGAACGCCGAAGAAGCTATGGCTATAAAGAAGAATGGTGTGACCAAAGCAGAGACTAAAGTTGAGGGCAGGTCTGAGAGGAAAGATCAAAAGCATAATGCGGGAAGCAAGCAATCAAAAGATAAGGAAACTATAGAGAACTTGAGGAAGTATGCTAATTATAGCCCCTTAAAGGTAGGCATAAACCATGTTCTGGAGGAGGTAAAAAATAGCGAAGAACTAAACTAGTCGGAGAAATTAAGGACAACCCCTGAAATGAGGGATAAGTCTACGTATTACGAGTTCCACAAAGACCATGGCCACACGACCCAGTGGTGCATAGCTCTTCGGAATGAGATTGAGGCACTCGTTAGACGAGGAAAATTGAGTCGGTTTGTTGATTTCCAGAATGACGGTAAGACCAACGACAGAGCAAGCCAAAGGTCTAAATCTCCACGCTGACCAAAAGAAGACAAGAAAAGGGACCACGAAGATGATTCGGAGGATGACCCCAACCTCTCCAAAAATCCAAGGCAACCAAATCGCGAGGTATTTTCAATCCACTTTGGTTCATTTGACTGTAATATGATAACAGGAGGAGATGCTAGATGTGGTGATCATACCGTTGAAAGAAAATCTTACCTCAATGAGGCCCAAGCTTGTTCCTACATACAGCGGATATATCTGGCGGAAGAAGATCATCCGAGGAAGGGTAACAAGGATAAACTAGTCATTGGTTTTTCCAAAAGTGATTTGGAAGGAGTCTTGTATCCTCACGAAGACCCCCTGGTGATCAAAATAAGGATGAAGGATGTAATCATTTTAAGAGTATTGGTAGATAATGGTAGCTCGGCAGACATCATGTTCTACCCTGGCTTTGATAGTTTAAACTTGAAACTAGCCCAGTTGGAGCCATATCACAGGCCCCTCCTTAGTTTCTCTGGCGAAAAAGTCTTTTCACTTGGGACGATCAAATTGGAAATGCTTATTAGAACCTGGCCTGCCTGCAGAATAGAAAAAGTATGATTTTTCGTAATGGATAAAAATGTCCAATCATCTTATAATGTAATCATGGGAAGAGTAGGTCTGAAAAAGTTCGAGGTAGTGCCATCTACGGTACACCAATGCTTAAAATTCCCGACTAATTTTGGTGTGGGACTTGTGAAGTGTGATCAGAAAGTAGCTAGGTAATGCTACTATTCATCTGTTGAATAAGAAGAGTTGGAAGATGCCAGGAAGAAGACCACCACTTACCAAGTGGATGAGTTTAAAGATTCAGAGATTGAGACACTGGACCCCAGGGATGAATCATAGCTCGTGAAGGATCAGGTTATGAAAGCAACGGAGCACATTATTCTGGACGATGAACGACCAGAGCGAGCAACTCAAATTGGCACCTCACTGGATCCATCGATAAAGCAAAAGTTAGTGGCATTTTTTAGGCATAGGAAGTAAGATTTTGCGTGGATTCATGAAGATGTGTCAGGAATAGACCCAGCCTTCCTATGCCACAAAATCAATGTTAATAAAGAAATAAAACCGGTGAAACAAAGAAGAAGGGTCTTCAGCCCAGAGAAGAACCAAGCTATTCAGGAGGAAGTTGAGAAACTGCGAAAGGCCTCTTTTATTGAGGATGTTAAATATCCTGAGTGGCTGGCCAATGTGGTGATGGTTAAAAAAAAGAACAATAAATGGAGGATGTGCATTGATTTCACAAATATAAACAAAGTTTGACCAAAAGAACACTTCCCATAGCCCCGAATAGACTAGCTAATAGATGCCACCTCGGGGCATGAAATGTTGAACTTCATGGATGCTTATTCCGGCTACAACCAAGTTAAGATGAAAATAAAAGACAGGGAGAGTACCGCTTTATTTACCCCAAGGGGAACATACTGCTACAATGTTATGCCTTTTGGTCTTAAAAATGCAGGTGCTATGTACCAGCGGCTAATGAACAAGATGTTCGCGGAGCAAATCGATAGAAGATTAGAGGTCTACGTCGATGACATGCTGACTAAGAGCAAGAAAGCTCCTGACCACATAGCTAACCTAGGCCAAACATTTTATTAGCTGGAGAAATATCAGATGAAGCTGAACACGACCAAGTGCATATTTTGTGTACAAGAAGGCATGTTCCTTGGGTATATTATGAATCAGCGGGGCATTGAAGTGAATCCTAACAAGATCAAAGCTTTGCTAGAGCTACAATCTCCAACTATGAAGAAGGAAGTACAAAGCCTTACGGGGCGTGTTGCAGCTCTCAATAGGTTTGTCTCATGAGCAACTGACAGATGTCTTCCATTCTTTAAGACACTAAAAAAAACTTTCGAGTGGAATGATGAGTGTGAGAAGGCGTTCCAAGAGTTGAAGAGATATTTGGGGACACCTCCTTTACTATCCATGCCGGTAGTGGGAAAGAAATTATACTTGTACCTGGTTGTCTCAGAAAGTTCTGTCAGTTCAACGCTAATAAGAGTAGAGGATGGCGTATAAAAACCAGTGTATTACACAAGCAAAGCATTCCGAGGATCAGAGATCAGATATCTACGATTGGAGAAGCTGGCATTATCACTGATTGAGGCAAGCATGAGGATGAAACCATACTTCCAGGACTATACTATAGTGGTATACACCGATATGCCACTCAGATAGGCTTTGCACAAATCGGAGAAATCTGGAAGATTAATGTATTGGGCAGTGGAACTAGGCGAGTATGATATTGTTTACGAACCAAGGTCTTCGCTAAAAGGGCAGGCAGTGGAAGATTTTATTACGGAGTTCACTTACCCAGATACCTCCGACCAACAGGGGTCTAATGAAGAACAACCCATGGATGTTAGAGGACCATCAAAGAATGTCTTCGATCAGCGTCCATCAATAAATATCCCATAAGGGATAGTAACTGAGCAACAAGAATCCTCTGATAAAAGCCCAGTGATTAGAGATGATAAGAGGAAGTACCAAATTTTCCATCAGGGAAATTTATCAGACCAAGAGTTTGATAATTGCATCTCGACATAGAATCTGTGTGTTGATGGCTCCTTGTGCGCCACAGGCAGTGGAGCTGGAATAATTTTGAACAGTCCAGATGGATTGGATATAGAATATGCTATGCGTTTCCAATTCAAAGCTTCCAACAATAAAGCTGAATATGAAGCTATGATTATGGGCCTCAGTTTAGCCAAAATAATGAATGCAAAACAAGTTACGGTGTTTAGTGATTCATAACTAGTCGTAAATTAGATTCTAGGGTTGTACGCAGTGAAGGGAGACTTTATGTCTAGGTATCATGCCAAAGCTATGGAGATTGTATCCAATTTTATAGCAATCCAAGTGATCAGAATACCAAGACTAAAAAATGATTAGCCTCAGCTACCCGCACCGAACTGCGAAGAATTATTCCTATCGAAATACTAGCGGACCGAAGCATTGATGAAGATTTGATAGTGAGGTTCATCACGTTGGACATGGGTCCTTCCTGGATTGATCCCATCAGAGCGTATATAGAAGAAGGAATTTTACCAACTGAACAACTTGCAGCCAAAAGGCTGAAGTTCAAAGATGCTCGGTATGTGTTGAGCAATGGAATTCTGTACAGAAGAGGAATGATAGCAGGCCAACAGAGATATGTTCATCCATCGAAAATTAAAGACCTGATAGAAGAAATTCACGAAGGATCTTATGGAGCTCATGCAGCAGGTCGGACCCTCTTGCAGAGGATGGTGACGCAGGGATACTATTGGCCAATGATGCGAGCTGACTATAAAGCTTATGCCAAGAAATAAGATAAGTGTCAATGGTTCTCTACCATACGAAGAAGTCCACAGGCATTATTAACCCCAATTACTTCCCCTTGGCTATTTGCCATGTGGGGAATAGACTTGGTCGGGCCTCTGCCAACTACAAAAGGACGATTTAAATATTTGGTAGTCGCTGTTGATTATTTCACAAAATGGGTGGAATCTTAACCTTTCATTGACATGGCCTATGAAAGGGTTTATCCGTTCATCTGGAAGAACATTATTTACAGGTATGGTCTGCCACATGCCTTCATCACTGACCACGGTACCCAATTCGATAATGAGTAATTTGCTACGTACTTTCACCAGTCCAATGTTCAGAAGATCCATTATGCACCAGGCCATCCCCAGAGCAATGGGAAAATAGAGGTGACGAACCGAACTCTGCTCAACGGGTTGAATAAACGATTGGATGGCGCAAAAGGGAACTAGATTAACGAAATACATTATGTATTATGGGCTTACCGAACAACTCCCTGAACAGCAACTGGGGAATCTCCTTACATGTTAGCCTTTGGAAGTGAAGCATTCATACCAACTGAACTGGGCCTACCTACTCACCAGGTGCTTAATTTCAACTCTCGAATAAGCGATTTGATGAGATGCTTAGACCTGGACCTGCTCGAGGAAGTGAGAGAAGACGCGGATATTCGAAATGCATCTTATCAATAAAGAACTGCCATGTTCTACAATAAAAGAGTACTCAAGAAAGTCATTCAGAAGCATAATAAGATGGAGGCCAACTGGCGTGGGCCTTATCATGTAACAGCGATTGGTCGACCTGGAACCTACAGAATAGAAACTTTAGGGGGAAGAATTCAAAAATGCATAGAATGTAGAGCATCTGTGTAAATATTATCAGTAGTGTAGATTCACATATATTTCATTTTTTCAATATGAATAAAAATGATATTCTCCCCATTTTCTTTTTAGTTTAATTTTTTTCGGAGTACTAGTGCTACACACTATACTTGAATTTTGCAAGAAAGCATCAGCAACCACCAACTACGGTTGGTTGGCACATCAGCAACCACCAACTACAGTTGGTCGGACATCAGCAACCACCAACTAAGGTTGGTCGACATCAATAAACTTAACCAACAATGTTGGCATAACAAATCACACAAGGCAAGGACTGTTTGATTATGGGTGACCTCAAGGGGCATCTAAAACTGGGCAAGAGGATGGGTGACCTCAAGGGGCATCCACTGCCAAGGCACCAAGGTAATCTAGATAAGATTGCTACAACTAAGCAGGACCATGGGATGAAAATAATTCCATTGCTTAGGCACTTATGGGTGACAAGTCACTACAATTAGGTAACAAATGGGGTATAGTTCCATTGTCTAAGCAATTAAAATAGAACAGGACAAATTGTCCTTTTATAAATATATATACTCATTAAAAGAAAATTACAATTACAAAACAATAAACTTTTCTTCATCAAATACAAATCCCCTATTCTATTGGATTTTTTCCTTCTGATTTTGGTACAGGTTCCATTCCAGCGGGAGGATCATCTAAAGCATAAGGAGAGTTGATAAAATTCATATTTCGCAGCATTTTGATGTTGCTCGAACTTGGTCGATCAAGCAAATGTTCAGGTTTAGATATCTCAAAGTCTTCATGAAGATGGTAGTCGCCAAGATACTTGGAGATCAAACATTGAGGAATGGCACGAGTTGGAATCCAACAAACATCTAGCTTAAAAGGAGGTACAAGCAGATCAAGTAATCCAGGCTCATACCAATCCTATAAGGAATTTCCTTTCTCAATTTTCATCACAGTCAAGGCGTTCAACCATCCTTATTTGTATCCCTCATTATTTGATTATTTTAACCGGGCATCGAGATGGCATAGAGCTTCATTGTATCCCCCCATCCAATATTCTCTGAGTTATTTATGGAATTGATAAGTCAATGTCTCCACATGTTGATGAAGTTTTTTCACCAAGTTCTCTTTATTTTCCAATGCAGAATTCTGATTGGAAAGTTACTCGGCAACACTTTGAATTTTCTGGGACATCTCAACCAGAGCTTGAGTTTTGTATTTCATCTGAACAGCCTGATTTGTTAAGTCTTGTTGAGTCCTAGTTTCTTCAATGCTTCTCCGATCAGCTCTAGCTCTACCCCGCGAGGAAGATGTAGGTCTGGCTTATTTCAAAGCCTACAATTCTTCTCTCAATGCAGCATTTTCAGTTTCCAAAAATTAAATGCCCTCATCATTAACCGGGACCAGAGCTCCAACAGAAGAAGCAGATTTTAATTGTCTCATTTCTTCTCGCAAGGCAATATTTTCTTCTTCCAATAGTTTGGCAATATTTCTTTGCTCCTCAACCTCAAGTTTTAGCACGCTCTCTCTCTCTTTTTATGGGCTAAAATGAACTTGTCATAGCCCCGATCATCACTTAACTGTTGGTACTTCTTCTCATAACCCTCACGTAGAAGTGCAGTGGTTTCTTTGTGTTAAAGTGGAAGTTCCTCGATCGTTCCTTAAAGATCTTCAATCATTTCATAGTAAGCAGCATTATTGGAGACAACCCGATCAAGTAGACGTTTTAAATATTGGTGAGCCTCAATTGCTCACTCAGAGGCATCAGGTCCAAGGATATTAACTATTTATGCTTTAGTGAAGTCTGTATGACCAGCCTTGAAGTAATCATCACATTTCTTCATCAACTCTATATCATGAGCAAACAAGAGTTCCATCCTGGCAACAAACTAGTAAGGAAAAGTAAAAATGGATCAACAGCAATACAGATCTATCAAGTAAAGGAGAAAACTCAGAATAAATAACAACGTCCATTTTATTGATCACAGTAGGAGAAAGTACAACAAAGGTTACAATAAAAGGAAAAAAACAAAAAAACAACATAACTAAAGAGCCGAACAACTCTACACCTTCTACTTATTTCCTAAAACATCTTTAGTCAATTTGGATGAAGGAGTTGGTTGCTCGGAGGGCAGTTGAGGTTGCTCGGTTGAAGTTGTTATCTGCTGAACTTGCTCGGAAGATTGAGGAAGGGTAGCAACAGGTGTTTGTTCTACTATCGCCATAGAAGATTCGTTAGATGCAACTTAATCTTCCTCTTCTTCTTTAATAGTAGGAGGAGGGCCATGAGTGTGTTTCTGAAATAGTTCATAATCATCAGCTGCAACCCATCCATCTCTGAAGTATTTCAAATTTTCATACTCCATTTGGGAAGAGACATCAACCAAAGCTCTATTCCATCCTTTGTCCCAGCCAAAGCTAAAGGACTTCTTCACAGAAGTTTTTCTCTTCGCTCTTTTCGACAAAGATTTCTCCCTGAGAAGCTCTTCGATAGACTTCACCTTCACCTTCTCCTCAACCTATTTCTTACACCGTTCAGCCTCTTTAAGCTTGCCATCAGCTTCCACTTGGCTAGAAGGAGCAACCTTCAATTTTTCCTCCAACTCCTTGGAGGCATTTACAGCTTGTTGACGAGCTGACTCAGCCGATTGGAGTTTATTCTCCCATGCAACTTTATCCTCTTTGTACTTCTAACGGTACTCCCCCCAAGACTTTGATAACCCAGCAAGGACTTCCTCTACTCCACTGGATGAGGTAGAAGCTTTGATGTCTTCATCCTTCTCAACGATATTATCAAAGTACACCAAAAACTGCAAAAAGAAGAAAGTCATGAATTAGAGCATGAACATGATAATGAAGAATTAGAAAGATAAGTACAATGACCACTTACTGAGGCAATGAGTTGGGCAGCTACATCGACAACCTTATTCCGAGGAGTTGAAGTTTCAGCAGCTCGACAATCAGGGAGAGTCCCAGACTTGATCAATTTCTTGGCCAAGCCAGGGGTAAGGACAGCTGGAGAACTAGCCCTCAAAAAAGAAATCCCAACTCCAGTAGGTTGGGCAACAGCATTCACAGGCCTTTCAGCAAGACCCCTCATCAACCTTTTCAAAGGAGCACCTTCAATCATAGGCGTTGCCTCTTCTTTAATCAAAGGTGCTGCCTCTTTAGGGGCAACAGGGGGCTTCTTGCTGATATCTTTGGCAGGAGGAACAACATCCTTTTTCTTAGTAGCGTCAACTAGAACATTGCCCTTGTTCTTCTTCGCCCCTTCAATACCAGGAGCAGACTTGGCGAAGAACTCATGTACCTTCCTCTTCTTTATCATCATGTCAGTAATAGAGGTACCCAAATTAGAAGAAGATTCTCCTATAGTTGATGGAGATGTCGATACTTCGTCAAGATCAATTACCACAGGAGGAACGAGAGGTCGGGCAATAAAAGACGAGGTGGTGTTCTTGTATCTCAACAAATAAGAAACAGACCTCACGTGCTCCCCATCAATGGATTTATGCAAACCCCAGATAATTGTTAAGTTTTTTATATTTATGTCACTCTCTTTTGGAGGTTTCCTTTTGCTATCAAGTGCAAAATAAAAACGTACATGTGAGTGATGCATTTTATAAAAAAAAACAGAGCTAAATTGAAAAATTAAAAATAACCTATCCCATTGCCATAAAGTGGACATCTGGGACCTTGGTATACATCTTTTCCTTTTAACGGGTATTGTTGTCAATTTTTCATCACAACCCCATGATCAAAATAGTCCCTATTAGCATTGGGAAGAATGACCCCTAAAGCATTGTTTGAAAACCTAGTTTTTAAATAAAAAGTAGTGTCGCTGGTAATCCATTTATAACAATACATAATTTCTGGAATTCCTAAGCGAGTTCCATGTATTTGGTTCAACTTATGTACGCCATTAACTACCCTCCATGTATTTGGAGCTACTCTTGCAGGAAAAATATCAAAATATTGGCAAAACTCCAAACACAGGGGATTAGGCGGGAAAGAAAAACCGCATTCTGCTACAAAAATTGAGAGAAACCAGTGTCCCTCAGCTAAAGAAAATAAATTAGAAGGGCAAGGAGGTTCCTCTAGAATAACCCAAGAGGGAATTACAAAATAAGCCCGAAATTTATTTGATGATTTGACAAGATAAATCATGGTGACTAACGCAAAGAAAGAAGAAGGAAGAAGTTCTTACAGAAAACTAAGAAATCTGCTAAGGCGGGTGATAAAAAGAACGATCGTAAGAAGACAAAGTGAGAAGACAAAGAGTTTGAAAGTCTAAAAAGAGAAAGGTGAAAGATGATTTGATTCTATCGCTTTTAAATGCCCTGCATCGGTAAGCGAGAAAAGGAATGATTACTGGAAAAGACGATTGCGTTTCCAGTGTCTAAATGATGAAATAGACGCAAATACCCAAGCGTCTGTCAAAAATTCAAAATATTTACGAGTTTTCCATTTCATGATCAAAATCATTAAATGTTAAGTGTTAGAGATCTGTAATCTAACAAGACTGGGTAAATGTGCCCGAGCAACTTCTGGACATAATGTTCCACACTCTCATATTCAACTTCAAATGTGAAACATTGGGGGCTTCTGTTGATACAAAAATTAGTCAGCTGATATGGACTAATTAAATGAAGACACGTATTATCTAACGTGGCAAAATATATATTCATCAAGCTACTCAGCGTACCGAGCTACTTAACTTGACGGACTACTCAGTGTACCGAGCTACTCAACTTGATAAGCTACTCAACGTGTAGAGCATCTAGTCAAGAAGATCAAGCGACAATTACATATTCAATGAACATCGGAATCGATGGACATTCTTATTATGTACAGATGTATATGTCTATTAAATAACGGCGTATTGTCTACTCATATTGACAGCCCAAGGGCTATAAATACATTGTAACCCCCTCCATAACGGGGCAATTGATCACGGGCGGTCGTAATTGATATTAAGGCAAAACACCCAATAATACAAAACAATGGACGTAGGCCATTTTCATTGAGGTTGAACCACTTATAAATCTTTTGTCTTATTTCATTATTCGTATTTATTTGTGATTAATTAATTAGATCAAATCTAGTTTTTTACATCAACACATACATATACATCAAGACATGGAAGTTTTGTAAAAAAATGATGATTCATATAATTTCAATTAGTAATACAAAAAATATAACAAAATTTACCGATAGAATTACCTTAGGAATTTTTACGTAATTTCCTATGAATTTTTCTCCATTTTTTCCTCGCCTTTTCTTCCCAAACTTTCCAATTCTCTTTCCTCAAGATAAAACTCTTTCATGGCTAAAATATGATAAAGGAGGAGGTTGTTTTAAAGGTTATAAGTCGATCAAACCAACCTCCCTTTCCATCCAATCAAAACAAACAACTTATTACACTAGTATGACAAAATACCACTTAACGAATGGATAAATTTTCCCTTGTTTCATAATTTCAGCATAACTCCTTACTCGGACCTCTGTTTTATACATCGTTTTTTATGTTACAAGCTTAACTCATATATCTACAACTATTTAGATTTCACATCAAGTTAATTGTTATATAATAGTGATCAAAACTAGTCTCCAACAAGAACATTCCTATCGAAAACTACAAAATTTTGTGTTTGTAACTAATTCGATATTTCATGCTTTATTAAGGTAGGATTAGACTAAACATATGTGACACCCCATGTTTTATTAATTAATTTAATTAATTAATTGGAATATTCGAGAAAAATAAATTTATTAATTTATTAATTTTTATTAGTAAAATATGTTGGTTATGATTTTAAAAGAATAAAACTTCAAGCGGAATTGAAATCGGATTTAAAATGAATTTTTAATTGAGTCTTTAATTATTTTTGCCTTATAGGCATTTTGTGGGGGAACTGTCGCCAGATCTGTATCGACCCTGGGAGTTGATTGATCGACTATGCCCTGATTTTGAGTCGGTGAGTTATTTTTTTAGAGCTTGAGTTGGGTTAGGAGTCCTAATTGGTATTTAACCATTCTAATTTGTGGGGGGGATTCTCAGAATCACTTTTCCCAAGTTTTTCACGAGAGAGTTCTTCCAAAAAAATTTCCTCTCCACCATATTCATCAACCTCCAACATAATCAAGTTTTTTGTCACAAGTTTTGGAAGGCTTAATTGGGGTATGTTCAAGAACACTTCTTTGTTAATTTTTTTGAGAGGAATCCAACCGTGCTACCAGTTTTTCTTCAACTTAATCTTAGGCATGAATACTCTATTCTTTTCCTTTAGTATTATCCGTTTTAAGTGTCGCTTAAACCCTTAATCACGTATTTTTTAATAAAATAAATTAGTGACTTAATTAGAGAAAGTGGACACTAATTATGGGACTATTTTTATTAAATCTTTTAATCTGAATACTATTCATAACCCTTGAGTACGTAGGATTGATGAGTGGATTTTGGGTTTTATTGGTATAGGTTGTATGTAGAAAAATCTTGATTTTGAATTAAATGAATTTTGGGGACGTATAACTCATGTGAATTGCGTAGAGATGATGAAATTGGAAATATGAAGTATTAATGATGAAATCTCGGTGAATTTAATTTAAAATAATTAAATAGGATTAATTGGGTGTTTATGACGATGTGATAATTAAATTAAGATTTAATTGAATTGGACTACTATGCGTAATTTTATACGTTGATTAATTATGCTTGTTTGTGTGGCTTGTTGGTGTTATTAAATTGCCATTGTGACGACGGGTTATTAGGTACTTTTGCTCTCCCTATATTTTAGGATGCCTTCTAGGTATAGAACTAGTGGGAAGGGCTTTTGATAATTTACGCCTTCTAGGTATGGGACTAGTGAAGGCAGATTATTACGATCTTATTATGTCGGGGGTGGACTGATTTTTGATAATTTATCGTCGTTACGCTAGCCTAGGCATGAGATTAGGTCGTGATTTATGTTAGAAATTCATCATATACATAGGGTAGGACGCATTGGTGACTTGGGGACCCATATGTATGGGACTATGGGATATTTTGAGGATCTCACATCGATTAAAAGGGTGGGGTAATTTGTTAATTATGAAATTTAGAAATTGAGAATTAATACCTAAGATAATAAGATGGGTATTAAAATATATTGGCGACATAATCGGCGAGGGCCAACAGTTTAAACGGGTCAGCTGGCGTTTTATATCGTATCGTGTGTGGAACCTCGTCAATCAGCAAGGTTCAACAGTTTAAACGGATCAACTGGCGTTTTGACACTACACCAAAATGGTAAAATTATCACCTTTTTAGCGGTCAGGCTTGTCACGGTCAATGACCGTGATAAAAAAATACGCATTTTTTGTCACGATCATTGATCGTTACAAGTCTGTGACAAAGACTTGTCACGGTCACCCGTGACAAGTGAAGTTTGTCACGGACGTGTCACGGTCATTGATCGTGACACGTCCGTGACAATTCTGTCCGTAAACCCCCCCTTCTTTTTTCCCACTCAATTGGTTCCCTCCATCTCTCTCTCTCTCTCTCTCTCTCTATCTATCTCTCTATAACTTTGGTATGTTTTCTCCCTATTTCTCCCCTATTTATGTATATGTGTATGTATATATACATGTATATGTCCATGTGTGTATATATGTGTGTAAATGTGCATGTGTGTGTTGTGTATGTGTGTGTATCGGGGGGGGGAGGCAGTAGGGTTGGGGGGAGGGGAGGGGGTATGTGTGTGTGTGTGTGTGCGCGTTTATGTTTGTGTGTATATATGTGTGTGTGTGCATGTGGTGGGCAGGGGCAGCGCGGGGGGGGGGGGGGGGGAGGGGGTTGTTTAATTGATGAAAGAATTAATTGAGTAGATGAATTAGAAGGAGTACGGGATACACATTTGTTGTTGCCATTGCGGTTGGATTATAGTGGATCGATGTTTGATTGTTTAATTTTAAAAGTGGCATGACCACTGGATTACTGTCCATATGGCGGTGGAATTTTTCAACGTTTTTTGAAAATTACTTTGTATAACGAATAATATATATATAGTATGATAATTAAATGAAACATACTAGAAATTACATATAGTGCGCATAGATACTAGCCTTCTAGTTCTTATGCGTACGCATTCAATAGCCCTTAGACTCGTTCGAGAGTCATTACCCCTGTAATGAGATCTCTCGAATTGTCCCGTTTGGAGTGTTTGGGACTGCATAATTTCTGTATAGTGATATTCTTAATGGATTAATGTTGTTACTTTTGGAGGAAGTTCTGCAGCCGTATCCTAATGTTCTCTGGGTACATACTAGATTGACAAGTATGGCTGTTATTTCAATTGATCAATTGAAATAATACTTTATCAATCCATTTTTAGTGCTTTTAATTTGTAATAAATATTGTAATAAATATTCCGAATTTGAAATAATTTTTTAATTTGTAACAAATATTCAAATTTTTACTTTATCAATCCATTATTAATGCTTTTAATTGATTTGCACTTTATCATTTTCACTCTTGTGTAGTGTGCGTGTGCGTGTGTGTAGTAATTGTACATATTTGCATGTCTTCTTCTAATTCATTTTTATTTGTACTAATAACAACACTTTTTTACAACAAATGTCTCCTTCGGTTATTAAGGCGAGGATGATGCGAGGATGATGATGCTGATTGTGATGATGTCGTTTGGGCTCAGTGGTAGCGGAGGCGAGGAGGGCTCCTCCGTGGCAATGACCGTGACACGTCCGTGACAAAAAACGTTGACACTCCCAGAATTGTCGCAATCATTGACCTTGACAAGTCCAACTTGTCAAGGTCAATGACCGTGACAATTCGACAGATTTGGTGTAGTGTGACGAGGGGATGTGTATTTTGGTGGAGAAATCACCCGTGGCGGGAGCACCGCTATAATAATATATTTTGGTGGGAGAACCACTTGAGGCGGGAGGACCACCATACCTAATAATAAAGTGAGAAGAATCATACATGTGGTTAATTTAATTAAATTAACAATTTGTGGCTGCTGAATATTTTAAAATAATATTGGGGTGGATTTTTAGAACAAGAATTATCGAGCAGGTAGTGATTCTTTATTAATGCGATTAACCATCTCGTCTTAAATTAAAATATTCTATTGTGATATTTATTGCGTATAATGCTATTGTCTTGGTTCGCGGACCCGATTTGAGGAGAGTAGTGTGTATTCATGCTCGGGGCTCTGACTTTGTGCGATGACTAACTTTTCAGGAAATAGTATTTGGAGAAGCTGCATAGATTTATTTGAAGATTTGCTTGGAGGTGCGATTGGAGTTGCTCTACTTTATGCGTATTGATTTAGTTTAGTTTTCCATTCCTTCGTATTTACTTTGAGACAGAGTTTATAGTTTTGATTGGGCCATTCGGTTCCAAATTCGTTAGGAATTTTATTCAGTTATCTCACTAGATTCAATTGGAGATTATTCAGTTTCATATTATTAGAGATTGGATTTACTTTGAGTTTAGTATGTAGATGGATCTTTTATCGCTTAGTTGGTTGGTTTATCTTTGGAGATTGATTATCATTTATCTTGTAGATTAATTTCATATGTCTCATATCTGTCTCATGCTAATAATAGTATTTATTTAGTTCACGATCGGCTTAGTTTTGATGACTGTCGACATCAGAATTAGGTGGAGTGTGATAACATAATAATCTAACATTATATATATAATAACACATTATCCATATCACATAAACTAAACATCATTCAAACACTAATTTATCATAATTATATTCGAATGGTCACACTTTCTCTCTCGAAGAGATTTCATCATGGCACACAAATCACAATTGAAAAAATGGCAAGTTGTATGAAAGAAAAGGCCCAATCGTTTTTATCTCGTTATCTGTAACTGGGAGACCAAAGATCTAATGGGCATACCATATTATACCACTCAATTTCACCGGACGATGGATACCGGACACGGAAGAGGGTTTACGTTCTCAAATTAAAAAATCGTGTACTGATGATGACAACCCAACAAATGATTACATCTCCAGCCACCTCCTTCCCAAAGTTCTCAAAACCAGAGTTTAGAACGTAGATAAATTACCTATTAGAGAGAAACTATTTATTTGACTAAGTTATCTCACAAAACTTGGGGCATCATCGTATTAAAAGCATAGACGCTTGGATTTTATATCGAATTTAGTTCAAGCGATTTGAAATATATTCTTGATTGTTATGTTTTCAAGAAGAGAAAAGCTAGGGAGACCCACAAAAAAATTCATTTGGTAAACCTAGTGAATAAGACAAAAATGAGTATAAGTTTTAAATGCACATTTTAATACCCTGACGGGACCCACAATAATAAAATATAAGCTTTTAATACAGTGAATTTACTGAATGAGTTTTTTTTGTGAGTCTTCCTGAATTTATTCTTTCAAGAAAAACTCATCACAAGAGCTCAGATCAGATATTTTAAGGTTGTCTGCTCTAAATTTACTCATCGATCAGTTCCAAACGGCGGGTCAGAACTTCCTGGTTGGAATTCATACACGACAAACAGGTTATGTGGACAGCAAACCCGTAATTTTCCAATCTTTGTGGATTCATCCCGGAATACCTATTGATTCATCATATCAGATTGAGAAATTTTCTATTGAAAAAGCTTTCATCAATCAACATGGCTGGTCGGCAAGATGTAAAACCATTTTCTGCAGATACATTTTTTCTCTTGGCTGCTCAGCTGAATCTATTTTTGGTCGGAGGCATCTGACTAGTTGGCGGCAGTTATCGTTAGTTGACGGCAAGCTGAAATGCCTCCCGACCATCTATCATCGTGCGGGAACCATCATTTTAAATTGCCAGCATCAAATGGTCAACTTGGTCGGCAGCAAGATAGACGGCAACTCTAGAGGATGGGCACCATCCTAGACAAATCGGCGATAACTATTGTTAGTCGGCGGCATCAATTTCTGGTCGGCGACATGTGCGGAAGGTTATCATTTAGACGAAGAATTGAAATTATCAAATTTCGTCCATTTTCCCTCTTCAGATGGAGAATATTGATTCTCTCAGTTTGACTTTGTCAAAATTCTTACCATGCTGCTAAAAGACGAGACTACCTCACAACAAGGGAACCTCCAATTCAATATTGACGTGGAGCGCAAATAATTTTGCGAAAAAATTCTGGATTAAACATCATGCCTTACATTTAGTTTTGTTTGATAAAATCTGTTTATCTGGTATGTATTTGGGATTACATGCATGCAGCTTAAAAAATTTTATCAGGTCATATGGCACGCATATTTTGAAATTTTCCGGGTCCGAGTAGATACATATCATATATTGTTTGACTAATTAAATTATTTTTACGATAATGTCTATTTGATTTATCCTTCACAGATGTTCGAGCAACTTATTAAATTTCATAAGTACAAAATTCAGTCCCAATGAACGTTCGACCATAATCTTAAGCCTACAGAAATATTATTAATGCTCGGCACTATACAATTTTGCCTCAACATATCATTCAGGCACTATTTATCTTCTTAATGCTCCGACATATATGCTCAAGCACAAATCATTCTCTATATCCATTCGGATATTTATGAATATTCTATAGTCATCTCGGCAGAAGTTCGGCAAAATGTCTATTGTCTTATATTTTAGCCCAACGGACAGGTGCTCTGGATAATTTTTATCTACAATAAGACCCAAACAAATGGTTGGGAAAAATTATTTCCTATATCCGACGACTGCTCGGACGTTGATATTTCTTCAAATTCATTATCAATTATCTGATTCTTGAAAAATGGTTATGCATATCAAGATTCATCTCGACAAAGGATTGACAAAATATTTATTGTCTTATATTTTATCCCCAACAGATGGTTGATCAGGAAATTCCTCATTTATATTCATTCCCGACAAATGGTCGGTATAGTCGATTAAATATCGACATTATATTCATTACTGATATTATGGAAATCTATATTTCTCTAATAATGCAGGATCATTGAGTCCCTTGATGCATTATTTAAAGACCCAGACATACTCTTGGTCGGGGCTTCCATTATTTATCTTGATGGATTTCTCACTAGTTTCGATGGATATTCGATGCAAATTACATATATTATGTGAATCATCATAATTTAGCTCAATTGCTGAAGTTTTGATTATAATAGGGCAAGGGATACTAAAAGTCCAATAACAATTATTTATAATTTGAATCAGAAGATCCAAATAATGTTACCTATTATCAAACTTGAAGTTTGAATATAATTGGACAGAGCCTTGAAAGTTCATAAACATTTAATGTTGTTATATGAAGTTGTCATTATTATTTACAATTGGGACCTGAAGTTCCCCAATATTCAAATATGAAAATTAAAATTTTTCCCATTCATACTTTGGCACCTAAAGTTCTAATTTATTTTGACCTAAAGTGTAAAAAGAAAGCATATCACAATCAAATCTGAAGTTTTGATTGTCAAATTGAAGGGGTATTGACCAAGAGTCCCCCAATTATTATTTATTTTTTGTATGAAGATCCATATTCATTATTGTGACAAGATTTTTATAAAATATTATTTGTCATTGGGATATAAAATATGAGCCTGGAGTTCTTACGGTATTTCAAATTATTTGGATTTGAAGCTCCAACTAAAATATACCATAAATCAAAACTTGAAGTTTTAATTATTCACGGGGTATGAATTTTGAAAGTTCTCAAAATAATTATTTATAAGTTGGACCTAAAGCGTCAGAAAATAATTTTTTGGGCGGGATTAGTTTCAAAATAAAATGAGTATTTAGGATCTTTTTAAGTTCTTGACTTTTCATTTTTTTATTAAAATAAATGTCTTTTTAAATACTCTATTAATGGTGAAAAGTTCTTTTAACTATCCTATCAGTGATTTCACCATTAAACTTTTGTCTCTTAACCTTTAATTTCTTTTGAGTATTTAATTATCCTTTTAATGACATTTAATTTTAACTGATTTTCATATTCTAATTCTTAAATGTATATTGGAATACTGTGTAGAGAATGTGAAACACTTATCATCTCATTTTTTTAATAAAGAGAATGAATTATTATTGGTCGGAGTTAATATAAACTATTTGGCCCTTGTTTGGGAGATTCTCTAATATTTTTACAGCCTTTTCAAATTTGAAATTTTGATATATAAGGATAGAGAATCTAATGTCATTCGACATTTGTAATATTAAACTTGAAGTTCAGCTATTTGTGTAGAACCAGAAGTTCTGACATACAAATTGTGGTGACAAAAATCACAACACAAATAATAAGAGAAAACAATCACCAAGTAGCTAAGAACAATTTGTAATCACAATCACAACACAAGAATATACGTGGTTCGGCAAATTGCATACGTCCATGGAGGGGTTTACTGTTTGTATTAAGTGTCTCTCAAGGTTGTTTATTTTTCATGGCCCTATGCCTCGGGCCATGGGTAAAATATATTGTGTTCATCGAGGGTGGTTGTAACCAACACGATAGACCCTGAATCCCTTGAATCTCTCCGAGATTTTTGGGGATAGACTCGATCCTATCTCGAGTTTAATTTGTAATTAAGGCTCATAATTTGGGTCGGACACTCGTTTAGCCTTTACCGGTTTGGTCGGCTACTCTTGTGGGCTAATAAAGAAAAACAAGTACCCACAATTCCCCCTAAAAATTTGGGGTAACAAATTAGGCCCATAAATTTTGAAAAATTACTACATCCTTTGTGATGGCACTACTGCGGTTCATACGATTAGAAGGGGTGTGAATCGTCATTTTATTGGATATTTGAGAGGCAAATCTTCCTCGATCAATGTGATCTATCATTGAGAAGTTTAAACTCAAGTGTTGTACGAACTCTATCATCACTTCAACTTCTTTACTTCTCTTCATTCCCAAGTTGTCTCTTGCTCTTCGTCTTCCAAGTTGTCTCTTGCTCTTCATCTTCTCAAATTCAAAGTTTTTCAAGATTTCCAGCTTGATTCTCACTTCGTAAGTCACCAGTTCCTTCATTTTTCTTTATTTCTTTTAGTCATTGCTTTTCGTTCCACTGTAGCTAGGGTTTTTCCATGGTGAAAATAGACAATAAATCTCTGACTGAATTTAGAAAATGGTATAATATCCACGGTTGGCTAGATATTGAGTGTGCCCCTGTTTCTCGCAATGTTCGTGATATTAAGGATGGACACTGGATACACGTCCTTTTGTTGTCTCAAGGGGGTTTGACATTCCCCCCAAATCGTCTGTTTTTACACTTTTTTCAATACTTTGACATAGTTCCTGCTCAATGCTCTCCAAATGTTTGGAAGATCGTTAATGGATTCCATAAAATAAATAATCTCTATGGAACCAATTTAGGGTTACCCGAAATCTGCTACTGTTATACTTTTTCTCGCACAAGCGGGGGTCTCTTATATCTGAAGGCGAGAAGTTCAGATAGGGTATTGGTAGTAAATTTACCTGATTCCCACAAGGACTACTGGTCATTAGGATTCATTGCTAGAAACTGGCAATTTCCTCCTCAAACAGAGGGCATAAGGTACAGAGGACCTCGGATCCCTACTTATGGGTAGGAGTACATAGGTTGTTACCAAACCTTTTTATTTATTGCTTCCTTGTCTACTTTAACATGTTTTTCTTCTAATGTTCTATTTTCTTTCCCTTTTTCTGCGAGGGTTAAAAACTAAGAACCTACTCTTCGAGAGATCTAGGCTGCTGAGCTAGTAAAAGCCTGGCAAATAAGGGGCCCCATAGCTGAAGGTGAACATCTTAGGTCTACTATTTTTTTGTTGGAATACAAGAACATTACTACCAGTTTTATTACTCTCCTAGTGGATACCATTCCCCACCTTAATATCCCAGAAGAAGAAGAAGAAGAAGAAGAAGAAGAAGAAGAAGAAGGTTCTCTCGAACCCATTGAGAAAGACGACGACGGGGAGAGCAGCTCAGAGACTGGTATTACTGAAGGTGGTAGAGGTGGTAGTATAGAGGTAAGATCCAGTAGGGAAGAGTCCAGCGAGGCAGAATCCAGTACAGGAGAGTCCATTGAGGAAGAGATGGCTCCTCCAAAAAGAAAGAACCTGATCCGAGATGATGATGATGATGATGTCATGTTGTCCATTTGGATGAAGTTTTAGAAGCAAAAGCTTGGCGATTCTACTGGTGGTTCCAAGACAGTAGCCCACGAGAAGGTGGTGGAGAAGAAGAGGAAGGAAGAAGAAGAAAAGAGAGAGAGGGAGAGGGAGAGAGAGAGAATGAAAGAGAAAAGAAGAAAAAAGGAGAGAAGAGGGAGTAAGAAAGAGGTTGAGAAGAAGAGAGAAGAAAAGAGGAGGAGAGAAGAGAGGACGAAAAAGACACATGCCTCTCTAGTGCCTGTGGCTTTTCCAGCTGAGGGAGCCTTTGTGGCTATGACCCCCCACCTTGCCCCATTGATGCTTAAAAAAGTGGGGCTCATGGTAGACCGTGAGTGCTCATCGAGCATGGGCCCTGACCAGTTAGCCATGAAATCAACTCAAGGGCTTGCTTTAGTAAGGCTGCTTCTATTTCCTCTTTTTCTCTAACTTGTAATTTCCTCTTACTTTGTTTGCTAACTTCTGTCTTTCTTTACAGTTTGTGTCTGATTACATTGTCCTATTGCACAGCCGAGCTGAGCTATTGAGAAGGAATTCTGAGCTCGAAGAGGGTCTGGAGTCTTCCCAGGAGGCCCAAAAGTCTTTAGAGAATGATCTGTTAGAAGCTAAAGCTTTATTTTCTCGGGAAAAGGCCGATGCAAATAAAGAGTTGCATGAGGCTTATGAGTTGGTGGTTAAAGGAAAGTTGGCCGCCACAGAGGAGAATAAGGTACTAGCGGATGCAAATAAGGAGCTAGCAGAGAAGGTGGGGAAGCTGGAGGTAGAGGCGTCCACCGTTCGGGAGAGAGGCTATAATAAGGGCTGGGAGGTAGCGTACGAAGATGCTGACAGCCAGATCGATTACATCAGCTGAGCGAACTTCAAGAAAGGCTGGGATCGGTCCTTGGTCGCCACTAGAGTTACTGCTGACTCCCCACTCTTTATCGAGCACCATCCGGACCCTAAAACCATCATAAATGAGGATGCCCCTGTTGCTCGAGTTGTTGTGGAACCTTCTACTCCTGCTGTTGATGCTCCCTCTAACAACCAGGAAGTGAATCTTATCCCAGCGAAGGGAGGTCAGTCTGATGTCGGCACAAGTGAGGTTGTTGGTACTTCTACTGCTGATAAGGGAAAAGAGCTAGCTTCCACCGAGCAGGTTGAGGTAACTAATTAGACTTCTAGTCTTTCTTTTTTATCTTTGTATCTTTATTTTTATTTTCTTACTATCTAAGGTACTTTGTACTTGAACGATGCCACTTTATGATGAATGAAAGAAATTTCATTTTTGGATTCACTGATTTACGTGTCATTCTGTGTTCGTTGTTTGTAGTTTGTTTATCTTGATGACTATATTCTTGCTGGTACGAATCTGGGACAAATCCTTGGTCCTAACATAAGCTCCCAAGCTCACCGAGCTTTCATCCAGATTTACAAGTCCCGTAGAGAAAGAAACAGGGATTATAAGGATCAGTTCGAGGTGATTTCCAGGCTAAAGGACAGACTTGTGGATATGGATGAGGTTGTCACCTCGGTTCAGGCGGAAATGGATGCCTTAAAAGCAAAGCTTTTGGATGCATACGAGATTAACAAGATGGGGGAGGTGCTGCAGAGGGAGAATTACGCCTTAAGGAGAGAGTTCGCACTCTTTAAGGAGAATGCTTCGAGCAGCGTTCCTCAAATCATTCGAGGTTCCTCATCGTCGTCCATACCACGAGCTAGGTCTGATGATGTCAGTACCAAAAGGGAGATCGACGAGATGAAGGGGGACGTTTAGCGAGCATACGTAATCGTCACCGGTCTTCAAAGAGACATCAAAAATGTGCGACACTTATTTCGAAAGGGTCCTCGGTAGGTGTGGGATGATGGCTATGATCAAGGCTAGATAGATGCCCCCACAAAGCTAAAATAACTGGAGGAGATAGCATTTATTAGAGGATGGCTAAGTCCCCTCAGGGAGTTGATGGTTCCCAAAAACTCTCCCCTGTGGTGCAGGCATGAGATCACTCCCCCAATATTGAAGCCAAATCCCTTTCTAAGCGACGACCGCTAGATCCCTATAGATGTTATTCCAAGAAAGCTATTGGAGCCAAGCCCGGAGAGAGCTGTGAAGAGTTTTGTTCCTCATCCTGAAGATGGTCGGAGAGCTCGAGTAGCAAACTATCTTGCTCGCCAACCTGAACCTTCATAGGTCTTAGTTGATTCTTTACTGTTGTACATGTAACCATGTAACTCTTTAGTAAAAAATATAATTGGATATTTATGTCTTGGACATAAGTCGACTAAACATGCGTTGCTTGCTTTCCATTTGTTAGTTAGTAAACTCTTAATTATTTTGGGCACTTCAGCCGACTTAATGTTATTTAGAGTTTAATTTCAATTGAGCATTCCCCCAGTCCAGTATGCCTTAACCACACCATTCCGCCCACTTTACCTTTTAGGTTGTGTCGTCACACTACCTTAGGCCTAAGTAAGGCTATGAAGAGAATGTACTTGATTAATGGGCAGTCCACTCGAGCAGGATTTTGGGGCCAAGCTATTTTGACGACCAACCTAAGTTGGCCATACTGCCTAAGGATACCCTATAGGTCTTTGTTTCTTATCGGAGCAACCTAAGAGGCCAATTATGCTCTTAGACACAGGCCTTAGGAGGGTTACTTGTTGACCCTGCTAATTATGCTTTGTATGACTTATGTTGCAATCATAAGGGTCTGGTTCATAGGGTCCTCTGACTGGAGTAAGTTAGCCAATTTATTGTAGTCCAGGGATTGTATTATACTCATAAAAGGAGTGAATCCTGTAACTTGGAAAGGGTACATATTGAAATATAATCGAGACACCCAGTACATGTAGAATGCTAAGTCCAATCAAGTTTTATTAACAGAAATTGTAAACTAAGAGCAACATCAGTTTGTAAATAAAAATTTGCCTAAACTAATGATGCATGGATAAAGAAAATCTATAAGTAAAACTTCTTCAGATTGGTCGCATTCCAAGCCCTTAGTATTTTCCTACCCTCTAGCGTTTCCAAGTGATAGGCTCCTTACAGGTCATCCCTTACTACCTTGAAGGGTCATTCCCAATTTTTTCCTAGCTTGCCATCTGATGGTTTCATAGCACTGCCGAGTACTTTTCTTAGGAAATAGTCTCCTACCTGGAATTTCCTCGGATTAACTTTTTAATTGTATTATTTGTCTAGTTGCTACTGGTAGGATGCCAACTTAACTAGAACCAATTCTCGTCGTTCGTCAGCTAAGTCAAGTTCAGTGACTAATGCTTCATTTTTGTGGCCTTGGTCGACCAGTGTAGACCTCATGGTAGGGAGTCCTGCTTCTAGTGGAATGACTACTTCCATCCCATACGTGAGTGCAAAGGGAGTCTTCGCAGTTCCTCACCTTGGAGTCGTGCGATAGACCCAGAGGATGTGGGGAAGTTCGTTTGCCTAAGCTCCTTTGGCTTGCTCCAAGCATTTCTTAAGTCCATCGATCATTGTCTTGTTGGAGGCCTCAACTTGTCCATTGCCCTTGGGATATGCTACAGAGCCTAAATAATGTCTGATACCGTGATCGTTGCAAAAACTTTGTAAAAAAACACTCTCGAACTGGGTCTCGTTGTCAGTAATGATAGTTCTGGGTATGCCAAAATGGGTAATGATGTTCTTCCATATAAATCTCGTCATGTCTGTGTCCCGAATATTCTCTAGTGGCTCTGCCTCTATCCACTTGGTGAACTAGTCTATGGAGACCAACATATACTTCTGATTCCGTATTGCGATAGGCAGTGGTCCTACTATGTCCAAACCTCACTGGGCAAAGGGCCACGGACTAATCAATGACCTGAGGTCGCTGGCAGGCTGGTGGATCATAAGTGAGTGTTTTTGGCATTTTTTTCACTTTCGGACATAGACTTCAGCATCTTTCTGCATATATGGCCACCAATATCCCTCCTTCATCGCTCGAAAGGCCAGTAACCGTCCTCCTGCATGACTTCCACAAATGCCCACATGAAGTTCGTGCAGAATTTTCTCGACATCTTGTGGATGAACGCACTGGAGGTAGGTTCCAGTGAAGGATCTCTTATACAGTTTCCCATCAAGAGATAAGTGAAAACGAGCAATCTTGACTCTTATATGATGTGCCGACCTCTTGTCACTTGTTAGTGTGTCACTCCTTAAGTAATCTATGATGGGGTTAATCCAACTTGGTGCTCTTCCTACGTGGAGGACCTGCTCGGATGCATGCTCTGATTCAGTGGCTTAATCAATACTGGGTTGCGCAAGGAAGTCTATTTGGATCGTTCTTTTTAGGTCGGAGTCTATTGCAGAACTCAGAGCTACTAGGGCATCTGCATGGCTGTTCTGACCCCTAGAGAATTGCTGAACGTCAACTCGATCAAAGTTGGCCATGAATCTCTTTACAACGGCGAGGTAAGTTGCCATCCATTCATTTTTTGCGTTGAAATCACTGTTTATCTAGTTAAATAATGTCTGCGAATCACAAAAGACTTAAAGGTGCCTTGCCTCTAACATTTGTGCTTTGCACAGGCCAACTATCAGTGCCTCGTACTCTGCTTCGTTGTTGGAGGCTGAAAATCCAAGTTTGATACCCTTCTCGAGCATCGTATTTTTTAGAGTTATCAGTACGATTCCTACCTCTGCACCCCTTGAATTGGAGGCTCCATCAACGTATAGGGTCCAAATGTTAGATCCCTGTATGGTTTCCATTGGTCGACTAGTTCCTGGCTGATCGGCAGGCTGTTCTCTCATGAATTCAACGATGAAATCTATTAGAATCTGCCCCTTGATGGTTGTTCTTTGTTGAAAGTGGATGTTGAACCTTTCGAGCTCGACTGACCACTTTAGCAGTCGATCGGAGAGGTCAGCTTTCCTCATAACAGCTTTAAAAGAGTGTGAAGTGACGACGAAGATGGAATGAGCCTCAAAGTAGTGTTTCAGCTTCCTCGAGCTATCACCAATGCCTAGGCAAGCTTCTCCAATGGCAGATATCGCTGCTTGGCTTCCAAAAGTGTCTTGCTTGCATAGTAGACCGATTGTTGGCTCCCCTCTCTTTCACATACCAAGGCGGAGCTCATGGCATGGTTTGATATAGCAAGATAAAGGTATAAAGGATCACCTTCTCTAGGAAGTACCAGCAAAGGAGGCCTACTGAGATAGGCCTTGATCTCTTCTAAAGCCCTATAGTAGTCCTCATTCCATGTCAGGCCCTTATTTCTTTTCAATAACTAAAAGAATGGTTGACATCGTTCTGAGGATTTCAAAATGAAGCGATTGAGCGCGGTGAGCATTCTGGTAAGCTTATATACATCCTTTATCATTTGAGGGGGCTATATTTTGTTGATGGCGTCAATCTAGTCGGGTTTGACCTCTATTCCTCTCTTACTGACCAAGTATCCAAGGAATTTTCCTGACTAGATACCGAAAGAACACTTAATTGCATTGAGTTTCATTCGATATTTCCTAAGGATATCAAAAGTCCTTTCCAGGTCCGAGAGGTGATCATCCTTAAGCTTTCTCTTGACTAGTATGTCATCAATATACACCTTTATAGTATTGCCCATTAGCTCCTTAAACATCTTTGTAACTAGCCGCTGATAAGTCGTTCCTGCATTATTAATGCCAAAAGGCATAACCTTATAACAATACAAATCAATAGTGGTTATGAAGGAGGTCTTATCTTGGTCTGGTACGTGAAGGGGGATTTGGTTGTATCCAGAGTAGGCATCTAAAAATCTCATCCTCTCATGAGTTGTTGTGGCGTCGACCAGTTGATCAATCTTTGGGAGGGGGAAAACTATCTTTGGGACAAGCCCTGTTGAGGTCGGTGAAGTCGATACACACTCTTCAATTTCCATTGCTTTTAGGAACTACTGCAGGGTTGGATAACCATTCGAGAAATTTAATCTCCCGTATGGAACCTGCATCCAGTAGCTTCCCGACCTCTTTTTCTGCTGCTTTTTCTTTCTACGGACACTACACCAAAATGGGTAAATTGGCACCCTTCCAGCGGCTAGCCTTGTCACGGTCATTGACTGTGACAAAAAAAAACACGCATTTTTTTGTCACGGTCATTGACCGTGACAAACCTTATAATATTGTCACGGTCAAGGACCGTGACACGTCCGTGACAATTTGTTCAGTAAAAAAAAATCTACGCTTTCTTTTTTTCCCACCATTTTTTATTTTCCCTCTCTTTCTCTCTCTAAGCAATTTCGAGCTCTCTCTTTCTCTCTCTAAGGTATGTTTTTTTTCCCCTCTTTCTCTTTCATTTCTATATGTGTGTATGTGTATGTATATATGTGTGTGGTGGTGTGTGGTGGAGGGAGGGGGGCCGGGGGTGGTGGGGTGGTGGGGGTGGGGTGTGTGTGTGCATGTGTATGTGTGCGTGTACGTGTGTGGTGGGGGGAGGGGGAGGGGGAGGGACAGGGGGCTAGGGAGGGGAGGGACAAGGGGCTGGGTGGGGGGCACGGGGTGGTGGTGTGTGTGTGTATAGGTGTAGGTGTGTGCGTGTGTGTGTGGTGGGGTGAGGGGGGCAGGGGGTGGGGTGGGGTGTGTGCGTGTGTGTGGTGGGGGAGGGGGTGGGGTGGTGGTGGTGGTGGTGGTGGGGTGGGGTGTGTGTGTGGTGGAGCAATTTCAACAATTAAAACGAACAATTTGATTAATAAAATATGTATTGCCCCTTTCATATGCAAGTAGGATTGCCCCTCATTAACAGATAATTGTTGAGATTCGAAATAACTTTTTTTTATTGTATAGCTTTAATAAAATAAATTGTATAGCTTTAATTGTATAGTTTTATATGAAAGTAAATTAATAATTAGTGCCCATTTCATATGAAAGTAGGATTGTTTCTCATTGTAAATTAGAAAATTAATAATTGTATACTTTAATTGTTAGTTTAATTGATGAAATGATTTAATTGAGTAGATGAATTAGAAGGAGTACGGGATACACATTTGTTGTTGCAGTTGGATTATAGTGGATCGATGTTGGGTTGGTTAAATTTAGAAGTGGTATGACCACTAGATTAATGTCCATATGGGGGTGGAATTTTTCAACTTTTTTAAAAAAATTACTTTGTATCACTCTTATGTAGTGTGCGTGTGTGTGGGCAGTAGGGGTGGGGGTGGGGGTGGGGATGTTTCACTCTTGTACATATTATGAGCTAGATGCTGTTGTTTTGGAATTCAGAATTGAGGTGTGTGTGGTGGTGGGGGTGGGGGTGGGGGTGGGGTGGGGTGGGGCAATCTCAACAATTGTATAGCTTTAATTAATAAATTTTATAGCTTTAATTGTATAGTTTTATATGAAAGTAAATTAATAATTAGTGCCCATTTCATATGAAAGTAGGATTGCTCCTCATTGTAACTTAGTAAATTAATAATTGTATACTTTAATTGTTAGTTTAATTGATGAAATGATTTAATTGAGTAGATGAATTAGAAGGAGTACGGGATACACATTTGTTGTTGCGATTGGATAATATTGGATCGATATTGGGTTGGTTAATTTTAGAAGTGGTATGACCACTGGATTAATGTCCATATGGGGGTGGGATTTGTTAACTTTTTTTAAAAAATTACTTTGTATCACTCTTGTGTAGTGTGCGTGTGTGTGGGAAGTAGGGGTGGGGGTGGGGGTGGAGGTGGGGATGTTTCACTCTTGTACATATTATGTGCTAGATGTTGTTGTTTTAGACTTCAGAATTGAGGTAGTGGTGGTGGTGGTGGTGGTGGTGGTGGTGAGGTGGGGTGGGGCAATCTCAACAATTGTATAGCTTTAATTAATAAATTGTATAGCTTTAATTGTAACTTTAATTTTATAGTTTTATATGAAAGTAAATTAATAATTAGTGTCCATTTCATATGAAAGTAGGATTGCCCCTCATTGTAAATTAGTAAATTAATAATTGTTATACTTTAATTGTTAGTTTAATTGATGAAATGAATTAATTGAGTAGATGAATTAGAAGGAGTACGGGATACACATTTGTTGTTGACATTGCTGTTGGATTATAGTGGATCGATGTTGGGTTGGTTAGTTTTAAAAGTGGCATGGCCACTAGATTATTGTCCATATGGGGGTGGGATTTTTCAACTTATTTTGAAAATTACTTAAAATTAAATGAAACATACTTGAACTCACCCTTAGGAGGGGATGGAGGAGATGGGGCAGGGATGGGTGGGTGGTGGGGTAAGGGGGGGGGGGGGTGCGTGTGTGTGTGTGAATGTTCGCGGGTGTGTGTGTGTATGTGCGCGTGTGTGTAGATGTGTGTGTAGTGTGCGTGTATGTACATGTTTGTGCGTAATGTCCCTTGTAAATGAATTGATTGGTTATTAATTTTTTTAGTAAATTAATATATGATTGCCCCTCATTGTAAATTAGTAAATTAATATATGATTAATTATGAAAGTAGGATTACCCCTCATTGTAAATTAGTAAATTAATAATTGTATACTTTAATTGTTAGTTTATTTGCATGTCTTCTTTTAATTCATTTTGATATGTACTAATAACATTTTTTACAGCAAATGTCTCCTTCAGGTATTAAGGCGAGGATGATGATGCTTGTTATGATGATATCGTCTGGGCTCGGTGGTAGAAGAGGCGACGAGGGCTCCTCGGCCCCTAGGCTCCCCAAATATGGCAAATTGGGGATGGCCATCGAGAACAAGTCAGGGCTATTAGCGAGATCCCTCGAGCTGGTAAAGACGATCATCGACCCGTGGTACATTAGTTGGAAGGAGGTGCCATATGAGCTCGAGTTAGTTATTTGGGTGGCACTACAGGTAATGTATTTATATTT
Organism: Sambucus nigra; assembly: GCA_949130495.1. NCBI lineage: Eukaryota > Viridiplantae > Streptophyta > Magnoliopsida > Dipsacales > Adoxaceae > Sambucus > Sambucus nigra. The sequence continues at coordinate 160,027,093 of OX422217.1, forward strand.
ATATTTATATTCATATGAATATTTCAATTTCGATTTTAATTTCATTTTATATTTATATTTATTTATAACTAACATTGTATTTGTTGGACAAAAACAATTCAGCCTGGATCCAAAGCTACGCGATTCCGGCTTGGAGCAGTTGAGGGAGCAACACAAGACGTGGAAGAAAAATATACGAACCCGGTACTTTGGGAAGACGCGAGAGTCCATTATCCAAAAGCGTGAATCCGTCCCGTCGAAGGAGACGATCTCATTGGCACAATTGCAAAAGTTCGTTGACAATGAGATCGGGGAGCGACAATTGGCATCTCGCCAATCAGGGAGGGAAAATCGGGCAAAAAAGACGAACGTGCACTACTCTGGCCGGACGTCTTACGCCGAGGTGGAGCATAGGATGATGGTAAGATTTAATTTTTCTATAATTACAGAAATATATTATTCTGCATTATTTTACTTTGCGGGGCCGATACTAATTTTACTTTATTTTATTTCAGGGGACAGGGAGTGGCCCTGGGGTAGGCCACATAGGCTCGATACTTATGTGGCTCTTCGAACGAAGAAGGGGAAGGACAAGGAGGTGTCCCAGAGCGTCGCGGCCACGATTGTAAGTAATCCGACAGTTTACTTTTTGTTAATTACGTTATAATTTACTTATTTTACTAATCATGTGCTTTTTGTCGTTTCAGACAAAGCTTAAAGAAGTGCATGAGTCGCAGTCTGATGCCGACAAGGCATCTTTGTCCATAGACGCACTCAGCCAAGTGCTTGGCTCTGATCGCAAGGGGAGGACAAGGGGGTGAGCTAGCGGGTGGCCAAATCTAGTATCATCGGATTAGAGACGAGCGACACCGGGTTGGCTCGAATGGTGGACTTGCATGACGCGAAGCTGTCCCGTTTGGAGGCGACGGTCCAAGATATGTTCTCATTCATGAAGCGTTCGTTGGGCAGCGGAAAACGTAAGGGGAAAGGGAAGGAGAAGGTGGGGGGAGGGGGAGGGGGGTGCAGGAGGACGAGGTGCGTGAGGATGAGGTGCGGGATGACGAGAATGTGGACCTCGCTGCTTCATCGCCGACACGTGCAGACTTTGATGATCCACTTCCCTATTTGGCTTCCTTCGACCGACCGATGTCGATGCTTGGTTGGTCGAGCGTGTTTATGCTGGACATATTTGATGGCCAGCGGATAGGGCGGGGGTTAAGGGACCCGAATATCATCCAGGGTGGACTAGTTCACAGACGTGAGTTTCAAGACATCGAGTCTAAGGTGCTCGTTACGCATGTGATACCCGGGAAGGAGAACTCCCCGTTGTGGTTGTGCGAATAATGCGGCACGATGTATATTAGTGGGTGTGTCAATTCGTATATCGGGTGGCCTACTCACCTCATCGGATTTAACCTTACCCAAGACATGTAGTGACGTTATTTGAATTGAATTGTATTGTTTTTCAGTTGGTATATTTGAATTGCTTTTAAGTTAGTACATTTATTTGGATTATATCGTGATGCATATTATTTTTATTTTGAATGTATATTTTCATTATCTCTAGTTTATTTGGATATATGATGTTTGAACAGGTACAACGTTGCTATAACAGGTACAAATATACTACTGGGCAGTGGCAGTGGCCATACTGCCTAGTAGATTTTTTTCAATTCTACCCAAAATTGTCACGGTCATTGACCGTGACAAGTCCTTAACTAAGAAAGTTGTCACAGACTTGTCACGGTTAATGATGGTGACAATTTTTTATTAAATGTCACGGACTTGTCGCGATCAATGACCGTGACAAAACTTATCACGGTCAGTGACCGTGACACAATCGTGACAATTATAACGATCTTGTCACGGTCAATGATCGTGACAAAAAAAGTTGTCTCGCCCAGAATTGTCAGGGTGATTGACCTTGACAAGTTGAAGTTGTCAAGGTCAATGACCGTGATAATTCAACAGATTTGGTGTAGTGGGATATGTTCGGCGAGCCTTCTGTGCGATTGGCTTGATGGTTGGGTCAACGTGCAACCTATGACAAACAATGGCAGGATCTATCCCAGGCAGCTCGTAGGGTTCCCATGCAAAAATATCCAAGTTTTTCCAAAGGAGCGTGACTAACTCTCTCGTCTCGCGATCAGTTAAGGATGTACCAATAAAAAAAATTCCTTCAGTTGAGCTGGTTTCAGCCGAGACTTCTTTCAGGTTTTCGAAGACCCTTTTGAGAGATGGAGCCCGGTTTCCTTCACCCCGGGTCGACCGTACCTTAGCTGATATTTGGAGGGTGGAAACCCTTCCTGGGCATCCTCCTTATTCTTTGCTTAATTAGTTTTCCTTTCCTGCTTGGGGCAAATGGCTATAATGAAGCATTTTTTTGCCACAGCTTGGTCGCCATATATTTCGACCACTCCCCGATCAGTTATACACTTCAGCTTTCGATGGTACGTTGATGGTATGGACTTTATTGCATGCATCCACCTGAGGATCACTCCTGTGAGTGCCTTTGAGGATCACTCCGCGCCTCATGAGGAGTGTGTGTCTCCTACTCTTGAGTTGGATCATCTTCCTCCGTCATTTGTCCCACCCGATCCACCATTTGTCCCATCCAACCCATCCATTATCCCTTCCACCCCACCACCTGGTTTGGATCTTGATTTTACACCTTTCATGTTTCCATATACATTTTTATATCCTCACCTGAAACTATCCCCACCTATGAGAGTATTTGTGGTGCTACTCTCCACTTTCGTGACACCGAGCTTGTTACTCTGATTTCTAACGTAAAACATATACAAATTCATCAAGGGCCATCAATTAAAGGGGTGAATGCAAGTTAATTAATCAACAACCCTATTTCTATCATCATAATCAATAACTTCCTAATTATTCCAGAATTCAACCTCTAATGAACATCACTTTCGTAGTTAATCATCTACCTATATCAATAGAGTTGCCCTAACATGGTTTCTATTCAAGATTTCAATATAAATCTACCAAAGATCATTTAACTTTCATGAAAACATAAAATCATTAACTCCTACACTAGCATAGATGTGTTATCAACTAAAGAACAACAAGTTAGATACTTGCCTCAAGAATGAAAGTCTGAGTTGTAGAAGATGATGGGTATGATCTCGCTCCTCGTGCCCCGACCTACGCGTTGGTGGTAGAATTGGTGAGAATGGTGTAGGTTTGGTGGTTCTCCTCCTTGGAAACCTTCTCTCTTATCTCTTCCTTAGCCTCTCTGCTAACCCTCAAGGAATCCCACTTCCATCAGATATAACCTCTCAATTTTCGTCATTAATTAAGGCCTAAAATGGAAAATGACCTAAATGCCCTCTCGGGTTGTCTGTTAGGCCTAAAATCGTCCCGAGACTCAAACTAAACTCCCGGGTACACGTTTCTGACTATCTCGACCCGTTAGGACACATTGGCACACTCGAAATGACCATACAGGTGACTTAGAATTAATTTACTTTTTATTCTATTAATTTAGTCCCGACACCACACACGCGCATCCCGACTTAATTTCTATAATTGTCATATTATTCACTCACGACAATATTAATAAATTCAATCTCATATATTACTTTACTCATTTAGTAATATTCAACATAATTCTCACCAATAATTACTAACTCTCATCACGCTAGTAAATATCTATTTTAAAATTCGGATTAATACTTAATTAATTTATCCCAATTTAATTTAATTAATCCCATAATTAAAGGCCATAAAAATACGGGGGTATTATATACTCCCCCTAATAACGAAATTTCTCCCCAAAATTTGAAAAATAAGGCATACCTGGAAAAAATAATTTCGGATACTTTTCGCGCATATCTGCCTAGCGCTCCCAATTGGACTCCTCTACATTATGATGCTCCCATTGGACCGATACAAGTGGGACTACCTTCGACCTGAGTCTCCTCTCACTATGATCTTGGATAGCCACTGGCCTCTCCTCACAAGAAATGTCGTGCTGCAAGTCAATCTCCTCTATCGCAATGTGAGTGTGGGTTATATCATCCCGAAGATATCGCCTCAAAGACGAAATGTGGAACACATCATGAATATGGTGCAAGTGCTCTAACAACCCAAGTCTGTATGCCACCGGTCCGATCCTTTTGATGTTGGTAAATGGTCCTACGCACCTCAGAGCCAATTTCCCCTTCTTCCTGAACCTCAGTACTCCTTTCATAGGAGACACACACAGTAATACTTGGTCCCCTGCGCTAAAATCCCTGAAGAACCGCTTTGCATCGGCGTAGATTTTTTGCATGTACTAGGCTATCCGAATGCGACTCTTGATCAACTCAATTCTGGTTTACGTGTTCTGAATTACCTCTGGCCTGAGTAACTTGTTGTCCCCCACCTCTAGCCAATAAGCGGGAGAACGACAAGGTCTACTGTACAACACCTCGAATGGAGCCATGCCAATCATAAACTGGTAAGAGTTATTATAAGCGAACTCCACCAGTGGAAGGTACTGTTACCAACCCCCTCCAAAATCAAGGACACACATGCATAGCATATCCTCCAACATCTGATTAGTACGCTCAATCTGCCCATCTATCTACGGGTGATAAGCCGTACTCAACCGCAACTCGGTACCCATAGCCTCCTGAAAGCTCTCCCAGAAACGTGACACGAAAATCTTGTCTCTCTCAGACACGATGTCTAGGGGAACCCCATGTAACCTCACTATTTCAGCAATAAACAACTGGGCATACTATCCCGTAGTGTAGTCTGTCCGCACCGGTAGAAAATGCACTACCTTGGTCAAAAGATCCACCACTACCCATATAGCATCATGACCCCACTGTGATGTAGGCAACCCAGTGATGAAATCCATGGAAATGCTCTCCCATTTCCACATAGGGATCTCTAGCGGCTGAAGTAACCTTGGCGGTCTCTGATGGTACACCTTTACCAGCTGACGGGTGGCACATTTGGACACGAACTCCGTAATGTCCTTCTTCATCCCACTCCACCAGTACTGTCATCTCATATCCTAGTACATCTTATCCCCTCCGGGATGTACCAAAAATCGAGACCCATGCGACTCTGTCATCACTGTATGACGTAAGTCCTCACCCTCCGGGACCACTAATATCCCATTAAATTGCAAACCCCCATCTAAACTCACTGAGTAGGACTCTGCTCCCCCTGGGCTTGAAGTTGTACAATCTGATCCTAGCAAAACGAGTCAGCGGCTTGAGCCTGGATCACCCTCATAAAAATCTATGGTGTGACCATCATAGCGGACATAAGGGATCGGGACACTGCCTCCTGATGTCCCAACTCTTTCCATTTCGCCTTCCACATTTCGGCCACCTCACCTACTGGACTACGGCTCAATGCATCAGCAACTACATTAGCCTTCCATGGGTGGTACTGTATCTCAAACTGGTAATCTTTTACAAACTCCAGCCACGTGCGCTGATGCATGTTCAACTCCCACTGAGTGAACAAGTATTGCAGTGACTTGTGGTCTGTGAACAGGCAAAAAATTTCCCCCAACAAGCAGTGTTTCCATATCCGTAAGGTAAATACCACTGTTGTTAGATCCAAGTCGTGGGTGGGGTAATTCTTCTCATGAGGCTTGAGCTTGCGGGAGGCATAAGCTATAGCTTGCTCCTCCTGCTGAAGTACTCCACCAAGTCCATGTAGGGAAGCGTCAGTATACACCAGGTACTCTACTCCTAGCCTGGGTAAAGCAAGGACTAGTGACGAAGTCAACTTATCCTTTAGCTCATTGAAAGCCAACTGACAAGCATCATCCCATACGTACTGTACCCCCTTGCGAGTCAGATTAGTCAATGGACCTGCTATTTTCGAGAATCCTCGAATAAACCGTCTGTAGTACCCTGCCAGTCCCAAGAAACTACGAATATTAGTCGGTGTCGTGGAATGCCTCCACTCCCTCAATGCGGACACCTTTCCCAGATCCACAGATATCCCCCTGGTGGAGACAATATGTCCCAAGAATTGGACCTCACGTAGCCAAAACCCGCACTTCTCATAGTTAGCATATAGTTGATGCTATCGCGGAGTCTGAAGAACCCGTCTCAAATGCTCGGCATGCTCCTCCTCAGTCTGGGAATAAATCAAAAAGTCATCTATGAAGACAATGACAAACTGATCCAATAACTCCCTTAACACCTATTTATTAAGTCCATGAACACCGCTGGATCATTAGTTAGCCCAAACGGCATAACTCGGAACTCATAGGATCCATATCGCGTCAAGAAATCAGTCTTCTACACATCCTGCTCCCTAATTCATAACTGATGAAATCCTGACCTCAAATCTATATTTGAGAAGAAGGCATCTCCTCTCAACTGGTCAAATAAGTCATCGATTCGGGGAAATGGATACTTATTCCATATTGTGACTTTGTTCAACTCTCGGTAGTCCACACACAACCTCAATGACCCATCTCTTTTCTTTACAAAACAACACGGGAGCACCCCAAGGCAAGGTACTCCTACGGATGAAGCCCTGTCCCAACAGCTGCTCAATCTGATCACGCTACTCTCTCATCTCAGTTGGAGCCATATAGTATGGTGCACGGGCTATCGAGCGAGTGCTCAGCATCAAATCTATAACGAAATATATCTCTCGGCTAGGCGGTATATCCTGAAACACATCAGAAAACTCGTGAGCTACAAGAATCGAATTAATAGGGATCACTACCTCCTTAGAGGTCCCCTCCTCTATGTAATATAAATGGGTGGACAATCCTCCCTCAGTACGAGGCATCTCCACCAGAAACATCTCCTGACCCGGAATAGCAAAAATAATGCTCCTACTGAAACAGCCTATCATGGATCTATAAGCGGCAAACCAATCTATGCCAATAATGGCGTCATGCTCATATATATCTAAGATGAGCATATCTGCAGGCAAAATTAGGCTCCCAATATCTATACCTACTCCCCGGCATATAAAGAAAGTCAACAACTCATTACCCAATGGTGAGTCTACACATGTCACTGTACTCTCTTCCATGTCTAACAATCCCATGGTTCATGCAAAACTAGTGGCTATAAAGTAGTGTGATGCCTCAGTGTCAAATAAAATACACCCCATAGTACCATGGATAGGAAACTTACCCTTAAATGTGGGTGACGCCTGCGGTGCTGCTACCTGGTGGACGTTATAAAAACGTCCATACTGAAATTGTCCCTGTTGAACTGGGACGGTTGGGATGGATGATAAGGCTGGCATCTGAGGTGGTGCTAGGAGGGCGGTCGGGAAGACCGGTCTCTGTGGCTCCTGACGGCCACCCTGCTACTGAGGGGCCTTGTCCCCCTCGGGGCAATCCTGCCGTCTATGGCTATTCTTGCCACAACCAAAGCATCTGTCCCTGAAATTTCCTCCCTACTGTCCTCGGCCCTGATGGCCGTTACCACCCCTCCATTGGCCCTGTTGATACCGTTGTTGCCCTGTTGGTAACAATGTTGGCCATACTGGCTGGACTGAACATGTTGGCACTATCTATAGCCCCCATGTCCCTGCCTAGAGTTGTCAGATCGGAATCTCTTCGTAGGGTCCCCCTGATGGGAACTCTGCTCACCCTGACAGACCTGCCTTTGAGCAACTGGTGCCCCACTGGCACTACTACCTCTTGTTCGACCCTACTGGCTGGACTCCCTGGCTCATTTTCTTCCTTGATGGTGGAAGTCGTGGTCCTGTCAATGCAATAGGGCGACGTTGAGTTCATCAGTATAAGTACCCAACGACAGATTACCCAAGAGGTGCTGGCGAATCCTCCAGGTCAAACCATTCATGAACATCTTAATCTTCTTCTCTTCCGTAGGTACCTCATCTGGCACTATAGTAATCAATATCTTGAACTCCTCTTCATACTCCACAACAGTCATACCTTCCTGCTTGAGATTCAATAGTCTCCGCCTCATCTCAGTCTGTATGGTAGAAGGAAAGTACTTGCGATTAAACCGCACCCCAGACCTCTGAATCGTCATAATGTCCCTATCCTCCAAAGTGGTAGTGTACTCCCATCACTGAAAGGCGACCCCTACTAGCTTGAAGGATGAGAGTAATTATCTCTGAATATCCGTGCACTCATACATGTGAAGATGCCTCTGGATATTTTTCTTCCATTGGCTCGCGATGACCACATCAGAACTGCCAAAGAACTCTGGGGGATGCGCCTTCAGAAAGGCATCCCTAACTCTCTCCCATGCAAGGGGAAAGTGAGATGGAACTGGCGCCACAACCTGAACCTGGGGTAGTGCCTACTGCACGACCGCTAAATCTTCATTCATCGCTTGAGCAACTGTAGCAGCGACCTCGACTGCGTTCATTATTCTCTGAGCCTGAGCTGTTGGCTGCTCTGGGTGGGAAATTTTATCCTTTAGGGCTCATCTCGGAGGTATTTTAAACGAGAAAGAATTTATCAGTCCATGGTTATTATTAAATCTCAAATAGATGAAGACGAAATCGCACAAATAAGAATACAACGATCCTAAAAATAGAGATTTATATAAAAAATGCTAAGCTGGTAGCACAATAAGCCGTACAGATCCTAAAGGACTCTAGAACCTGGTGCTCAGATACCACTTGTGACACCCCACCTAATTAAATACCAGGTGATCAGTCCTTTATTAAATTAAATCAAAGTGTCCGGCTGGTTCATTCTTAGTATCTGACACACCCCAACCCAGTTACTTATAATTAAGTTTGAAAGTCAAAGTGAGTCAAATCATAATTACCCTAACCAAACCATAAACATGAGTATCCTATTTTTTCTGTTATTAACATGAATCAATAAAACTAAAAGCCTTTCACAATTTTAAGGTAATTATGCTTATTCAAACGTACTGAAAAGATAAATAAGCTTTAATTACCCCATTTACGTTTAACCAAATCATGGTTTTATACATCTCTTGCTAACCCCCACCGACCTCCTAGATTTGGTAGTGATATCACAATACCTGAAAAATATAAACATAGGAACCATGAGCAAAATAGCTCAGCGAATGCATCACTACTACACTATTGCATAAAATTAAATGCAATAAATCATATCCCCGTGATGATATTATGACAACCCAGTATCCGAAATAAGGGGTGGCCAGCCCGATACTCCAATAACAAAGGAGTCATGGATGGAAATCATTCTCAGCATCGTAACAACATAAAGAGTATACGGAATAACCACACAATATTCCAGAAAATGGGTTATCAAAAATTTTAGTTTTGTAATTTAAAGAAAGCATTTTCAACAACCCATAATAGAAAAGACGGTGGAAACTCCCACAAGCATATATATATAAACCAACGATAAAAGGTAAGGACCGAATGAAACGTCGGTCAATGAAATACATACAGTATACAATAAGTTTCATGTGTTACATAATACATCCATTATACAATTACAACCGTTTGGGCCACACGCCCGAATAAAGACTGATCATAACTAGAAAACAATAAGGAAGGCGTCTACACAAAATGTCCCGTGATACCCACAAAATGTCACGGCTCCTCAAAACACTGGAATAGGAAATTCATTACGGGCGACCTTGCGGCGGAACACCTGAGCGGATATAATATATATATATATATATATATATATATATATATATATATATATATATATATGCACAACAAGAAAGAATAACCGGTCAGAGCCCGATTTTATGTGATCACCAGATAAATGACAAGTATGACAACGAAGAACAGATAAGCATGGATGATAAGGGTAATATTCTAGCATGGTAACAATAAGATAAAAGTAAGACAATTTAATGATTACAAGGGAAGAATCAATTATATATGCAATTAATAAGACTTATCAACCGCTTTCATCTTTCATCCTTTTCATTTTATCTCCTTCCCATTCCTCATCAGGAATGCAGCTATTATCATGTGCACTTTATGGCACTAATCTCAATTGTATGATCTTTGTGGCATATACTTTGCTCTTTATGGCATAAATGTTCCATCGAGTCCAACTCGATAATTAGAATAGTTATAAGTATATAAATATAACGATTCTAAGACCGCCCATCTGGGTTTCCCCACTGTGTGCGCCCCTAAATAACCATCATCTTCCAGGGCCTATCATAAGACAACCTGGGATCCTATTGAAACGTCAGGAAGCGGCCATATGCTTGCGGGGTAGTCAAGACCACACCCGAAATCTCCTACCCATCGCAGAAAATATAAAACAAGCGCTCATATGGCCTAGGACTATATCCACCCTGCATTCATTAGCCAGGGGGCTTCACCTCACGCACGGACTTCCCTTAAGATGGTATTTAGAGAGGTGTGTATCATCCATTTTATTAATTTCCATCACCTGATTTAGTAAATTATCATTTACTTTGTCCATTTTACATTTTATCAAATGCATTAAGGTTATCCGAAACTATACGTATTTCGTATCAGCCTAACAACCTCGATAAATAGTTAGACTCCCCAAATTATTTTCCAAAGCCTCCTTTTTGGCTCCATAATAAACCATCAAGTCAAACCTAGCTCACAATAACTCCTAAAGTCTCCAAATTTGACTCTAAGATCTCCTAGACTATTATAAAACTATACGAGAGAAGTAATGCCTAAACATTACTTTAAACCCCCCCTTAAATGAACCCTAGATGAACCCCTTCGAGTCTAGGATGTCGACCAAACTCAAATAATACTCTAAGACACTATATTTACTTCATTTAAGAAGGTCCCTAATTACTAATCCTAAAGAAAAGGGTTAAAAGAAAAAAAGAAAACAAAATTTCAAATGAAGGACTTCCGAATCGATTCGGCCAGAAATCCTGGCTTTCTGCATAAATGCTGAATCGATTCGGCCTGGCCGAATCGATTCGGTCGGGGAAATGGGGTTTCTGGCCGAATCGATTCGGTTCACCCAACCCTGGAAACTGTCTCGCAGCGAATCGATTCGGCCAGGCCGAATCGATTCGGATCTGCAGAAATTCCTAAATTTTCTTATGGAGTCTTGGACTCCTTTTTCCTTCCCAACTCAATTCCATTCAAACCAACTTATTTATTATCACCAACACAACATAAATGCTATTAATTACTACCATAACTATCAATAATCATCCAAATTATTCTTCAATGGTTCAAAACCAACATTTACACCAAAAACCCTAAACTAATCAAACCATGATCAAATACACCATTATCACTACAAATCATTTATCTTAAACCACAAATAGCAAGTAGAAAACTTGCCTCAATCTAGGAAATGCAGATTTTCTTTATGTAGTGGCAAGAATTCCTCCTCAATCTTCACTCTCTTCTACTTCCTCTACACTTTCTCTTCCTCTCTCAAGCTCTCTCTCTAGGTATAAAAAATGAAATTAGGGAAATAGAAGACTTAGTAAGACTAAATCATGCCATTAGTCAAAATCCAAACTTAATTGATCAATATTGTGATAAAATAACACGCAACTCCATATTTGAGGTATAATCAGTCAAAAATGCCAAAAATCTCAAAATACAATATGACACAATATTTGACTATCTCGCATGTTTCGGAATCAACTACGGTTTCCAAATTATCATTTGGACAGTTTATATTTCATTTTAAGTTCCGGTCTCATTATTAAGCCAAATATCATTTTAATTCATATGATATTATAAAACATAACATGACAATATCCACCTATAGTTACGGTAAATATGAAATCTCATAGTAAACATTTACTTATCTTCATTAAATTCATACTCAATCCATATCCAAACATTTTATATCTAATTACCGTACCTCGTAAATAAATATAAAATATGTTCTCATAAGCGAGGGTTATTACATACTCCCCCCCTTATGAGGGAATTTTGTCCCCAAAATTCAAACGTACCTTATAAGAAGAGATGTGGATACTTCTCCCGCATGTCGTCCTCACGCTCCCACGTTGATTCTTTCGCATTGTGGTGACTCCATTGGACTCTCACCAAGGACACCACACGAGACCTCAACTTGCGTTCCCCATACTCAAGAATAGCAACCGGTTGTTCTTCATATGAAACGTCGGGTTGCAAATCAATATCCTCGAAAGGAATGTGCCAAAGGGCACCTTCACATATTATATACTTCTTCAAAGAGGAGACGTGGAATACATCGTGAATTTATTGCAAAGGCTCCGGCAAGGCAAGTTGGTACGCCACAGGACCGACTTTCGCAATAAGTGGGAAAGGTCCAACAAAACGAGGCGCCAGCGTCCCTTTCTTCCCGAAATGCCTAATGCCCTTCATTGGTGACACTCGCACCAAGACTTGGTCTCCAATGTCCAACTCCACGTGTCTTCTACCCGCATCGGTATTGCTCTTTTGACGGTCTTGGGCTATCCGAATGCGATTTCGAATGAGTTCAATCTTTGAAGAAGTGTCTTGGATCATTTCAGGTCCAAGAAATTTGTTATCACCCACTTCCAACCAACAAGCGGGTGACCTACAGGGCCGACCATAAAGATCTTCATAGGGCGTCATTCCGATAATGAATTGGTATGAGTTGTTATAAGCGAACTCAACCAATGGGAGGTATTGTTCCGAACTTTCCTTGAAATCAAGCATGCACGTACCAAGCATATCCTCCAACATCTGGTTTACCCTTTCAGTTTGGCCATCTGTTTGAGGATGATAGGAAGAGCTTAACTTCAATTCGGTCCCCATTGCCTCTTGGAAACTTCGCCAAAAGTGGGACACAAATATTTTATCTCGCTCGGAAACGATGTTTAAAGGTACCCCATGAAGTCTAACGATCTCCTCGATGAACAATTGGGCATAGCGAGCGGTATCAAAATCCGTACGTACGGGCAAGAAGTGTGCCAATTTAGCAAGCGATCGACAATCACCCAAATCAAATCATGACCCCTCTGTGATCTAGGTAAGTCCGTAATAAAGTCCATCGAAATGCTTTCCCATTTCCACACTGGAATCTCCAACGGTTGCAACAAACCTGTCGGTCCCTGATGGTCGATCTTAACCAACTGGCAAGTAGTTCATTGAGATACAAACTCAAAAATATCCCTCTTCATGCCGGGCCACCAATACTGACGGCGCATGTCTTGGTACATCTTGTCCCCACCAGGATGTACCATAAATTTCTACCCGTGAGATTCCGCCATCACCGTTCGTCTCAAATCCCCCTCCTCCGGAACGATAAGTCTTCCATGGAAGCGTAGTCCACCCTCAGAACCAATCGAGTACGACTCCGCTCCCTCAGATAATAATTGATGTATATGGTCTTGACAACTCTTATCTCTTCCCTGGGCTTCTACAATTCTTGTCACAATTGTAGGAGTAATGGTCATTACCGACATATATGCTCTTACCACTGAATCCTCCTGACTGAGCTCTTTCCACTTAGCTTTCCATATAACCGCTAAGTCTCCCTCGGGCTTCCTAATTAAGGCATCCGCTACTACGTTCGCCTTTCCCGGATGATAAAGGATATCAAATTGATAATCTTTCATGAACTCCAACCAACGACGCTGACGCATATTCAAATCCTTCTGTGAAAATAAATATTGACAGTGATTTATGGTTCGTGAAAAGACTAAACTTCACCCCCAAGAGATAGTGCCTCCATATCTTCAAGGCAAAGACAACTGCGGCGAACTCTAAGTCATGCACCGGATAATTTCTTTCGTGAGGCTTTAGCTTACGGGAAGCATAAGCAATACCCCATTTTTCTTGTTGAAGAACACCTCCTAACCCTTGAAAAGATGCATCGGTGAAGACTAGATATTCCAATCCCGGTTTTGGCAATGCAAGGACTGGAGCCGAAGTCAACCTATCCTTGAGATCATTAAATGTAGCCTGACAAGAATTGTCCCAAACAAATTTCACTCCCTTTCGGGTCAAATTCGTCAAAGGGCTAGCAATTTTTGAAAAGCCCTTAATGAACCGACGGTAATAACCCGCTAAGCCCAGAAAACTACGAACCTCGGTGGTTGTCGTGGGCTGACCCCACTCCCTCACTGCAATCACCTTGCTAGGATCCACCGATATACCCTGGGATGACACCACATGACCCAGAAATTAAACTTCTTTCAACCAAAAGCCACATTTCTCAAACTTCCATACAATTGGTGATCCCTCAATCTCTGCAGGACCAACCGTAAGTGAATAGCATGGTCAGATTCTGTTCAGAATAGACCAAGATGTCATCGATGAATACAATAACAAATTAGTCAAGGAAATCCCAGAATACCCTATTCATGAGATCCATAAATACAGCGGGGGCATTGGTTAACCCAAAAGGCATAACCAAAAATTCACAGGATCCGTATCGGGTCAGAAATGCGGTTTTAGATACGTCCTGCTCCCGTATCCTCAATTGATGGTACCTCGTCCTCAAATCGATCTTAGAGAAGTACGACGCTCCCCTAAGCTGGTCAAACAAATCATCAATGCAAGGCAAAGGGTATTTATTCCGGATGATGACTTTATTCAGCTCCCTATAGTCCACACATAACCGGAGATAACCGTCTCTTTTCTTTACAAATAATGCCGGAGCAACCCATGGAGAAGTACTGCGCCTAATAAATCCTTGCTCCAATAGCTGCTGAATTTGATCTCTCAACTCCCTCATCTCCACAGGAGCCATACGGTAAGGAGCTTTCTCAATCGGTCGGGTTCTCGGCATTAAATCAATCACAAACTCTATCTCCCGACTTGGAGGTAATCCCGGTATTTCTCAGAAAACATCTTCAAAATCGCTAACAATCGAAAGAGAATTCAGGGGAACAACTACATCCCTAGATGCATCCTCCGCAATATAATATAAATAAGCACTCGTACCCCCTTCCATACAAGGCATAACAATCAGTAACATTTCTTGTCCCGAAACTGCGAAAACTATACTCTTCCCGTAACAATTTACTATCGCACGGTATTTCACTAGCCAATCCATTCCCAATATTACATCATACCCGACCATGTTAAGGACGAGTAAATTGGCCTCAAAGCACAAGTTAATAAGGTTAATCCCTATGTTTTTGCAAACAAAGAAAATCAATGAACCATCACCCATAGAGGATTCAACGCTAGTGAAAGTACTCTCGGTAGACTTTATCAAATCGGTAGTTTGAGCAAAACTCCTAGAAATGAAAGAGTGTGTAGCGCCCGTATCAAATAGTACCCGGCCCATATGCCCTTGTATGAGAAACTTACCCTCGATCGCTGGCGGTGCCGGAAGGGCTGGAGGAAGCATAGCCTCCTGAACATGGTAGACCCGTCCATACTGCAGTTGCCCCCGTTGAGGAGGAGCGATCGGATTAGGAGCCTGGGGCGAAAACTGTACATACGGCTGTTGTGGAGCCCTAGGAAGATGCCCGCCAACCAACTGAGGACACGACCTCTTATAATATCCCAAATCCCCGCACTGAAAATATTTATTTGCCGCATTCTCCTGGTTCCTTCCTTGATTGTTTCTGAACTGCCCCGCACCTCGGCCCTGCTGGCCTCTGCCTCCATTCCCACCTCTACCATCTTGTTGTTGTGGTGGTCCACCTTGACCCGATCTGTTGTTATTGCCACCCACATTAAACCCACCAAATCGTTGGCGTTTAGACAAATCCCCTTATTAGGGGTCCCTCTCCTTTTGCTTACTCCCCGAGGATTGGGACGAAGAAGACGTTCCCCCTCCAGTCCCATTACCTCCGGGTTTTCCCACTTGCCCCATCGTTGAAGCCTTCTTATTATTTTGCACAAATAGTTTATGCTCTTGACAATGAAGTAGAGCAGCATTCATCACATCCCCAAAGGTTAGTAAAGCCGTGTTTCCAAGAAAATGTTGTTTTATTCACCAATGTAAACCTCCTACAAATTTGGAGATTCTCTTCGCTTCTGGAGTCACTTCATCCAGCACAAAACTTGCTAGCCGGGTGAACTCCTCTTCATCCTCTGCCACGGATCTCTCCCCCTGAACTACATCTTGAAGCTTCCTTTGCATCTCCCTTTGAACTGCGGGAGGGAAGTACTTTCCATCAAACAAGGCCCAAAAATTTGTGATTGACATCGTATCCCTTTGCTCGGGTGTAGTCATTGACTCCCACCAATGTAAGGCTAATCCGACAAGCTTGAAAGTAACAAGGATTTTCTTTTTCTCCTCACTACATTCTACCATTCTAAGATGGTGTTGCATGTATTTCTTCCACTGACTTACCCTTATCACATCCGAACCTCCATCGAATTCCGGGGGATGGCTTTTTAAGAAAGACTCTCTAACTTTTTCCCACGGAGAAGGTCCCGTAGGAACTTGTGCCTCTTGCCCCCGTGGTTGAGCTTGTGGCATTTGTTGTACCACTGCAGTCATCGCTGCATTAACAGCTTGGGCCACTATGTTTGCCACGTCTGCGGCACTGATATTCCCCGGTGGCGGTGGTGGAGGACCAACCTCATCCTTTACAACTCTATTACGTCGAGAGGGACGTCCTCTCTTAGGCGACATATGAGATAGAGAAACAATAGAGTTAAGATATAATATAAAACAATCTATCTAGCAGAAGATCGCAACCAAAAGCAACAAAACAGTCCTAACATTAAGCTCTATATCAAAGAACGCTACGGTAGAACGTGACAAGTCCGCATAGATCCTAAAGACTCTAGAACCTGATGCTCTGATACCATCTGTGACAACCCGATATCCAAAATAAGGGGTGGCCAGCCCGATACTCCAATAATAAAGGAGTCATGGATGGAAATCATTCTCAGCATCGTAACAACATAAAGAGTATACGGAATAACCATACAATATTCCAGAAAACGGGTTATCAAAAATTGTAGTTTTGTAATTTAAAGAAAGCATTTTCAACAACCCATAATAGAAAAGAGGGTGGAAACTCCCACAAGCATATATATATAAACCAACGATAAAAGGTAAGGATCGAATGAAACGTCGGTCAATGAAATACATACAGTATACAATAAGTTTCATGTGTTACATAATACATCCATTATAAAATTACAACCGTTTGGGCCACATGCCTGAATAGAGACTGATCATAACTAGAAAACAATAAGGAAGGCGTCTACACAAAATGTCCCGTGATACCCGCAAAATGTCACGGCTCCTCAAAAAAGTGGAATAGGAAGTTCATTACGGGCGATCTTGCGGCGGAATACCTGAGCGGATATAATATATACATATGAACAACAAGAAAGAAGAACCGGTCAGAGCCCGGTTTTATGTGATCACCAGATAAATGACAAGTATGACAATGATGAACAGATAAGCATGGATGATAAGGGTAATATTCTAGAATGGTAACAATAAGTTAAATTAAGATAATTTAATGATTACAAGGGAAGAATCGATTATACATGCAATTAATAAGACTTATCAACCGTTTTCATCTTTCATCCTTTTCATTTTATCTCCTTCCCATTCCTCATCAGGAATGCAGCTATTATCATGTGCACTTTATGGCACTAATCTCAATTGTATGCTCTTTGTGGCATATACTTTGCTCTTTGTGGCATAAATGTTCCATTGAGTCCAACTCGATAATTAGAATAGTTATAAGTATATAAATATAACGATTCTAAGACCGCCCGTCCGGGTTTCCCCACTGTGCGCGCCCCTAAATAACCATCATCTTCCAGGGCCTATCATAAGACAACCTGGGATCCTATCGAAACGTCGGGAAGCGGCCATATGCCTGCGGGGTAGTCAAGACCACACCCGGAATCTCCTACCCATCGCAGAAAATATAAAACAAGCGCTCATATGGCCTAGGACTATATCCACCCTGCATTCATTAGCCAGGGGGCTTCACCTCAAGCACGGACTTCCCTTAAGATGGTATTAGAGAGGTGTGTATCATCCATTTTATTAATTTCCATTACCTGATTTAGTAAATTATCATTTACTTTGTCCATTTTACATTTTATCAAATGCATTAAGGTTATCCAAAACTATACGTATTTCGTATCAGCCTAACAACCTCGATAAATAGTTAGACTCCCCAAATTATTTTCCAAAGCCTCCTTTTTGGCTTCATAATAAACCATCAAGTCAAACCTAGCTCACAATAAATCCTAAAGTCTCCAAATTTGACTCTAAGATCTCCTAGACTATTATAAAACTATACGAGAGAAGTAATGCCTAAACATTACTTTAAACCCCCCTTAAATGAACCCTAGATGAACCCCTTCGAGTCTAAGATGTCGACCAAACTCAACTAATACTCTAAGACCCTATATTTACTACATTTAAGAAGGTCCCTAATTACTAATCCTAAAGAAAAGGGTTAAAAGAAAAAAAGAAAACAAAATTTCAAATGAAGGACTTTCGAATCGATTCGGCCAGAAATCCTGGCTTTCTGCATAAATGCCGAATCGATCCGGCCTGGCCGAATCGATTCGATCGGGGAAATGGGGTTTCTGTCCGAATCGATTCGATTCACCCAACCCTGGAAACTGTTTCCTAAATTTGCTTATGGAGTCTTGGACTCATTTTTCCTTCCTAACTCAATTCCATTCAAACCAACTTATTTATTGTCACCAACACAACATAAATGCTATTAATTACTACCACAACTATCAATAATCATCCAAATTATTCTTCAATGGTTCAAAACCAACATTTACACCAAAAAACCTAAACTAATCAAACCATGATCAAATACACCATTATCACTACAAATCATTCATCTTAAACCACAAATAGCAAGTAGAAAACTTGCCTCAATCTAGGAAATGCAGATTTTCTTTGTGTAGTGGCAAGAATTCCTCCTCAATCTTCACTCTCTTCTACTTCCTCTACACTTTCTCTTCCTCTCTCAAGCTCTCTCTCTAGGTATAGAAAATGAAATTAGGGAAATAGAAGACTTAGTAAGACTAAGTCGTGCCATTAGTCAAAATCCCAACTTAATTGATCAATATTGCGATAAAATAACACGCAACTCCATATTTGAGGTATAATCAGTCAAAAATGCCAAAAACCTCAAAATACAATATGACACGATATTTGACTATCTCGCACGTTTCGGAATCAACTACGGTAAATATGAAATCTCATAGTAAACATTTACTTCTCTTCATTAAACTCATACTCAATCCATATCCAAACATTTTATATCCAATTATCGTACCTCGTAAATAAATATAAAATATGTTCTCATAAGCGAGGGTTATTGCAGATATATGCATACTTATCCGCCCCATTCATAAAGAATTACCAATTATATACTTATCCGACTCATTCATAAAGAATGACCAATTATATACTTATCCGGCTCATTCATAAAGAATAACCAATTATATACTTATCCGGCTCATTCAAAAAGAATGACCAACTTATCTGAATCATGATTCACATAACCTATCTGCAATAGACAATTCTCCCACATTCCTGGTTGAGGAGTAACCCCTTGTCTTTAATAGACAAATCTCCCCCATTCCGGGTCGAGGTTTAACCTCCCATTTCGATAAATCGAAATGAACAAATTCATATTCAATATTATTCTGATCACATCCGTAACCATGTATAATGCATCTTACCAATAAATGATATTCGAATCATATCCATACCTATGTATAATACATCATACTAGTACGTGGTATTTAGATCGTATCTATAACCATGTGTAATACATCTTACCATTAAGTGATATTCAGATCGTATCTATAACCATGTGTAATACATCTTACCCGTGAGTGATATTCAAATCATCTCCATAACCATGTATAATACATCTCTTTCCAGTGAGTACACTCACCTTGGCCACTCCATGTGTTTTTCCCTTGCCTTTGTCTGGCACTTGTTCAACCGGTTCTTCCTCCCTTTCGTATATAAATTCTTACAATATTAGTATCATCAAAAGAATATTAACAATCCAAATAATAACTTAAACTTAACCCAATTTACAATCATCATATGATCCCATTCAAATCATTTATCATCAATGAAGTCTCATCTAACTTCATGTTAAAAAATTTAACATATCCAATCCATACCCCAAAAATAATTTAATTTATTCTTATTAATACAATTATTATCATATTAGGTTCCCAAAATAAAATACAACATATCATTTCAAGTTTCCTAGAGCAAGATGTGTCCATTTCTTTATTAGAAAGCAAATATGTCCTACAAGCTCTTTTATCGTTCAGTCAACTTCCAGGAATTTTCATAATTTTTTCACATTATAACTTCCTGTGATATTTTACACAACATTCATAAACATATTGAACAATATAAAATTAAATTTTCATAATTTTTAATGTTCATTTGCTATGTCAATCAAAACATCGAACACCTGTTGTGCATACTTACACCTTTAGGGGCAGATTTTATACCTGAGCTTCAAAATATCACCAAAGATTCATTTCTTGGTATTTTCACATAATTTTACGATATGTTATACATATATGAGTCTATTTTTATCTCCAACTTTAATTATTCAATTCAAAAAAATATAAAAAAAAATATATAGGAGTTTGAATACACAAGGTTTCCAATCGAAGCAATACACATGATTTACACGTTCAACTTTGCTTAAACTCACATCTATTCATACATATAAACCAAGCCATGAACGTTTCATAAAAAAATATATGATTTATACCCTAACAATCAGTCACACAAGAAAATTAACAAGATTTACATATGGAATTACCTTAAGGACTCTTTCGTAATTTCCCACGGATTTTCCTCCTAAATTCTTCTTCTTTAACTCCCACTTCTCTTCCTCTCAAGACAAACCCTTTAATGGTTGAAATATGCTGAAGGAATAGATTATTTAAAGCCTTTAAATTCGTACAAAACCACTCTTCTTCCTTAACCAATCAAAATCCACCATTTGTTAGCCTAATAAGACGAAATATCATTTAACGAATGGACAAATTTGCCCCTACTTCGTAATTCCAGAATAACTTCTTGCTCGGACCTATGTTTTAAAAACCGTTTGTTGCGTTTCAAACTTAACACATATATATACAACTATCTAGTTTTCACCTCAAGTCAATTATTATATTATAGTGTCCAAAACTAGTCCCGAACTCGAACATTCCTACCGAAGACTTCACAAATTTATGTTTGTGACTAATTTAATATTTCATAAGTTATGAAGGAAGGATTAGACAAAACAAAATAACTTAACATTATATATTCTAATAACACATTATCCCCATCCCATACAGTAAGAATGATTTAAACATGGTTTATCATAATCATATCCGGGTCGTCACAACCTTCCCCCCTTAGAAAATTCTGTCCCTTAAATTTAGGATGAATTTCACTTATCAAATAATTAGGGATACTATTTTCTCATTCTTTCTTTCCTTTTCCAAGTTGATTATTTAATTTCATGGATCCTCCACAACACTTTAACTACGGAACTAACTTTATTCCCTAATACTTGCTCCTTAGGACCAAGAATTTCAATCGGTTCCTCGATGTACTCCAAATCATCTTTCATAATAACTTCAGTTTCTTTATCATTACACGTAAGAATAATCATCTAATGATTTATTATTAATGAAAACCAATCCCCAACTAATATATTACTTCATACCTTTACATATATATGTCAAACATTCACACATACTAGATTATCAGTTGTATCATCGTATATTCACAATGAGTGAATATTTTTAACAAACCTAGTATCATTCTTTACCTTTCTTCATTTATTCCTATAGTCTATCCTTATCATCGTGTAATATTTCAATTCATAAATATCATATTACCATATTAGCTTATTACACGTCATATTTCCATCTTCCATTCCACACCAAATACACGTGTTTGACTTTAACTACTATCCATATCATTTCTTATGTTTAAGAGTATGTTAAATCTCCTCCTTACAATTTCTTAATTTAAACATAGCCTCACTACTTTTCATATATCGAAACTGTAATATCTTTCACTAAATGTTTATTCTTAACCAATATTTCATATTCATGTTCATGTATATTGTGCAGTCATGAACTATTAACTTAATATAACTTCTCACTATATTCCCCTTTTCAGTATCGTAGGATTTTTCTTTAACTAAACATACAATGACTTTAACGAGTCATTTACCTTTCACAATAACTTTACAATCATAATCTTATCCCAATCCTTATTAACATTATAGTCTTATGCAACATTATTAATACATTCACCTTACCCGTTTGGTGACATGGACGTTAGACATAACATCACCACTAAAAAGTTTAACTATACATACCAACCCCATAATAGTTATCTTAACTATTACATATCGTATTTCTTTCAAATAACTTGAACAAATACCTTAATGTATCCCATTATGGTATCTCACATAACATCTTATCCTTACACATACTTCTTGGTGACTTGGTACAATGTCAATCATATTTATTATATGACATATTCTTAATGATAACACGTATGTACAATGACAAATATAACTCAATATCCCCCCAACTAGTTGCTAATATTCAAACCCGACTAGAATCTTTCCCATACTTATACACAACACATATATTTAAAAAGGCTCCCCAATATTTTTAAACTCCCAACTCTTTAACACCTTGTCTCAACTTTGTTATTCATATTAGCATTTCAAAACATCACAAGGGTAATATCCACTATATATACTCATAATATTAAACAAGTACATCTCAACTCTTATTACTCTTTTCTTCTACTTATCATAATTCAGTATGAACCCATAATCGGACCAATTGTGATATATTGACTAGTAATTGAATTTCAGACCATTTCACATATTAAATTTAAACATATACAACTATTAATATTCTCACTTCACCTTTACCATGTGAATCTTCATTTTATTCACACTCTAATAACTTACCATCTCATCCTTTAACGGAATATGGGTTCTCGTACCTTATTCTCCCACATAAATGGGCACACACCAAACCATGGCTTAATAAGTGACACAATTCAAATCTACATATTCCAGCATAAGAAGAGATTACTTCCAATACTTCACAATTTTCGTATACCACATTTTGTCTTTAAAAAATTTCCTTAATTGACATGTTTATCCATACCACAAATAATACAATGCAATGATTCATATTAAAATACTTGTATTCGTTGTCATCCCCGAATAAACCTTAACATCTCATTTCCTTTCCAGCAAGATCCTTGCATTTCAAATCCCGTACAAAAATATATATGTATAACTAACAAATGTTAGTCAACAAAAGCCATTTTACATATGACTCAAAATAATTTCTACTTCCACTACCAAATCTAGGCGTTCCTCACCCCAGAACCTCTAAAACCTAGGCTCTGATACCAAAGTTGACACACCCCAACCCAGTTAGTTATAATTAAGTTTGAAAGTCAAAGTGAGTCAAATCATAATTACCTTAACCAAACCATAAACATGAGTATCCTTTTTTTCTGTTATTAACATGAA
Organism: Sambucus nigra; assembly: GCA_949130495.1. NCBI lineage: Eukaryota > Viridiplantae > Streptophyta > Magnoliopsida > Dipsacales > Adoxaceae > Sambucus > Sambucus nigra. Next base: position 160,050,441 of record OX422217.1, read on the forward strand.
TCAATAAAACTAAAAGCCTTTCACAATTTTAAGGTAATTATGCTTATTCAAACATACTGAAAAGATAAGTAGGCTTAAATTACCACAATTACGTTTGGCCAAATCATGGTTTTATACATCCCTTGCTAACCCCCACCGACCTCCTAGATTTGGCAGTGATATCACAATACGTGAAAAATATAAACATAGAAACCATGAGCAAAATAGCTCAGTGAATACATCACAACTACACTATTGCATAAAATTAAATGCAATATATCATATCCCCGTGATGATATATGCATACTTATCCGCCCCATTCATAAAGAATTACCAATTATATACTTATCCGCCTCATTCATAAAGAATGAACAATTATATAGTTATCCGGCTCATTCATAAAGAATGAACAATTATATACTTATCCGACTCATTCATAAAGAATGACCAATTTATTTGAATCATGATTCACATATTCTATCTGTAATAGACAATTCTCCCCCATTTCTAATTGAGGAGTAACCCATTGTCTTTAATAGACAAATCTCCCTCATTCCGGGTCGGGGAGTAACCTCCCATTTCGATAAACTGAAATGAACAAATTAATATTCAATATTATTCTGATCACATCCATAACCATGTATAATACATCTTACTAATAAGTGATATTCGAATCATATCCATACCCATGTATAATACATCTTACCAGTAAGTGATATTCAGATCGTATCTATAACCGTGTGTAATACATCTTACCAGTGAGTGATATTCATATCGTATCTATAACCATGTGTAATACATCTTACCCGTGAGTGATATTCAAATCATCTCCATAACCATGTATAATACATCTATTTCCAGTGAGTACACTCACCTTGGCCACTTTATGTGTTTTTCCCTTGACTTTGTCTCGAACTTGTTCAATCGGTTCTTCTTCACGTTCACATATAAATTCTTACAATATTAGTGTTGATACCAAAATTAATATGCTGACGTGGACGAATAGTAAGAAGACACATGGCACAATAACAACGAGGAGGTTCATTTCCCCGACCAACTCATGTTCTCTCCGAGCAACGAGGATACACCGAGGAACTTTAGCACTCTGAGGAACTCCAGCGCTCCGAGGAACTCCCGAACGACGAGCAACTAAAGAGGTTCGAGATGCATCTCGACCATAGCATTAATTTCCAGATAATCATCAGTTCAACTATTCATTGAATGTTTATCATCTTGACGCACACGTTGCATTAAATGTATTACCCTTTCATATGTATATCATTTAATGTATCAACCCTTTCATGTACAACCTAAGGGCTATAAATACCTTGTATCACCCTCATTCAAAGGGACCGGAATTTCTTGAGAGAACTTGTACTCGAGAATTCCCAAACACTCAGTAATAACATAACAGTGGACGTAGGCCATTCATATAAGGCTGAACCACTTTAAAAATATTTGTCTCATTTTATTTATCTGTGATTGAATCATTAGAGCGATCTAATTTTTTACATCAACAGATTGGCGCCGTCTGTGGGAAACGACTATTGTTATCGTTTTTCACCAAAAAACATTCACCATCAATGGCAGATAATCCAGAGTCCAGTAATCGAAACGCTGGAAATACTGGAAATCCTCCAAATCCCTCTGCACCTCTAGATCTGGCTGGAATTATGACGAATCTGGCTCAAGGACAAACCGCCATGCAGGAGACTATGAGGCAACTCATTCAAACTCTTCACGGTGGTGTACCTATCCATTCAGGGCAAAGAAGTGGTCAGAGGCAATCGCGATCCATACGTACTGGATCATATCGTAATGAGGAGTCTGATGATTTCTCTTATCAACCTGGGCAAACTTCATCGATACGGGCCACAGATTCTGAGCAACGTGTTACTCTTTCCCCAGAAAGAACCAGCGCCTTGGAAAGATTGAGAAGGGTATCTCCTTTTAATCGGTTAGGCCCTAGGAGAAATAGGAGTCCACCTAGAGCTATGTCGAGGAGTTTTTCGACAACCATCAGATCTACGAGAAGGATCAGCACAATCACGACCAGTTGCTTGTCGAGATAGATCTCAGGAAGCTACGTCAGAGCAATCAATTGTTCGAACTAAGAGGCTCGAGGAAGGAAATGATGCATGGAAAGGTTCCATTCAGCGGTTGGAGGATAGATTGGGAGAAATGGCTAAAGCGAGGAACCCCCTACAACGAACTTTTGTTCAAGGGACACCTTTTGTACAGGCCATTGTGGATTTTCCTACACCGAAGAAATTTAAAGCACCTGTGGTGACCCCCAAATATGATGGAAAGACAGATCCTCTTCTTCATATAAAGCAATATCAGGCTGCTGCCGACATCTATGTTGTCCCCGACGAGATGAGATGCAGAGCATTCTCAGGAACTCTTACTGGGTCTGCCCAGATATGGTACAATAATCTTCCTCGGGGTAAGATTTCAACTTTCATTCAGTTAGCCGAGTTGTTCATTGGAAATTTCTGCTTTGGAGCAAAGCCAGTAAAACGAGTAGCGCACTTGTTAAGTGTTAGACAAAAATCTGGTGAGAGTACTAAAGATTACATAACTCGTTTCAATAACGAGAAGATTGAAGTTATAGATTATGAAGAAAAGACAGCAATCACCGCATTGATGAATGGGTTGTTGCCTAACAAGTTGTATTACACTTTGGCCAAAGACCCTCCTCGAACCATGTCAGACCTAATGAGAAAAGCGTCCAAGATTATGAATGCCGAGGAGGCCATGTCTGCGAAGAAGAATATGGACACCAAAGAAACCAAAGTGGAAGATGATAAAGCGAAGAAGAAGAGTATCCAGCCCCGAGAAGAATCAAGCTATATAAGAGGAAATGAAGACCGAGCAAGAGAGAGATCTAGATCTCCTCGTCGGGCTGAAGAAAAATAATAAATGAAGAATGTGTGTTGATTTCACCGATCTCAACAAGGCAGTGGATGCTACTTCGGGACACGAGCTGCTCATGGATACTTACTCTGTTTACAACCAGATCAAAATGAAACCTGAAGACATGGAACGACATACCCGCAGCTGATGAACAAGGTTTTTGCTGAACAAATGAGTTGCAGTATGGAAGTCTATGTCGACGATATGCTGACAAAAAGCAAGAAAGCTGTTGATCATCTAGTTGACTTAGATCAGACCTTTGATCAACTGGATAAATTATCAAATGAAACTCAACCCGACGAAGTGCACATTTGGAGTACGAGAAGGAATGTTCCTCGGGTACATCATCAACCAGCGAGACGTTGAAGCAAATTCAGACAAGATCAAAGTCCTTTTAGGGTTGCGATCTCCAATGACGAAGGAAGAGGCGCAGAGATTAGATACCCAAAGATGGAAAAATTGGCATTGGCATTAATTAAGGCAAGTAGAAGAATGAGGCCATGTTTCCAAGCCCATACCATGCATACCGACATGCCATTAAGACAAGCTGTAGCAGAGTTTACTGATCTTAATACTCCCGAGAAACAAAAGTTGCTCGCTGATCAACCTGTGGATGTTACAGGATCAACAAATTATACTCCTTTGGTTAGGAGGCGTACACTTGCGTGATCAACTTCGGTTGGTAAAAGAGCTTGTGGACAAGATAGTTCGAAAGAACCAGATAGTTCGAAAGAACCTGATAGTTCGAGCGTGATCAACTTCGGTTGGTAAAAATAGCGAGAACAAATTATACTCCTTTGGTTAGGAGGCGTACACTTGCGTGATCAACTTCGGTTGGTAAAAGAGCTTGTGGACAAGATAGTTCGAAAGAACCAGATAGTTCGAAAGAACCTGATAGTTCGAGCGTGATCAACTTCGGTTGGTAAAATAGCGAGAACAAATTATACTCCTTTGGTTAGGAGGCGTACACTTGCGTGATCAACTTCGGTTGGTAAAAGATCTTGTGGACAAGATAGTTCGAAAGAACCAGATAGTTCGAAAGAACATGATAGCTCGAGCGTGATCAACTTCGGTTGGTAATATAGCGAGAACAAAATATACTCTTTTGGTTAGGAGGCAATAGTTCAAACCCACGACCAACTTTGGTTGGTAAAAGGGCAAGAACAACATTCTTATAACGCCAATCTCGGTTGGTTTGAAAACAAAATATGCTCTCACTAACTATAATTGGTCGACGAGCACAATTTAACAACCTTGGTTGATTGGAAAAATTTTAAACATTTTTATACTCATTACTTTATTATTAAGTGATCGAGCAACATTGATACTTGTAACTTTTTTGGTTGATGAACCATACAATATTGTTATGCAAGCACAAATAAGAAAGTGTTTGATATTTACAAGACAATATCAAATACAAATTTGCGAATAAAAATGAAATTATTTCACTGAATTCAAAATGAATTACGCAAATTTATTACATTAAATTGTGTACTAACTATTATATTGAGATTCCTACTCTATTGGTTTCTCTCCCTCTGCTTTTGAAATAGGTTCCTCGCCATCAGGAGGATCATCCAAAGCATAAGGGGAGTTTATGAAATTAAGATCTTTCAGCATTCTGATATTCATCACAGATGGTCTATCCGAGCAGCTCTTGCTCGTCCCCGAGAAGCTCTTGCTCATCCCCGAGAAGCTCTCATGTACAGCCTAAGGGCTATAAATACCTTGTATCGTCCACGAGGAGGAGGTTGCTCTTCAAGACTCATGATCTTCTCAGACATCTCAACCAAGGCCTAGTTCTTTGCCATTAGTTGGAAGGCTTGATTCTCCAAAGCAGATTGAGTTCTCTGTTCTTCGACAGTTACCCGAGCATCTCTTGCTCGCCCCCGAGAACCTCTTGCTCGTTCCCGAGCAGAGGTAGAAGTCAAAATCAGCATCTATAGCACTGAGATCTTTTGCTACTACTGTCTCGACCAATAATGAAGAAGAAGTTGTATGAAAATGTTTCGAAGTCCACCACTAGTTTGGTATTAATCAGATTGAAGAGTTGGGCTCAAATCAACAAAGTATTCATAGGATCATAAATTTAGCACTCAGTTGCTCAACACAGGAGGCAGTTGGTCGGCGAGCAAACCAATCAACATACTTGAAGATTATGACAAGCTACAAGCTGCATCATATGTCATCCAGGAGATAATGCACTTTATGTTGAACAAATCAAGAAGGTAGATCAAGAATTTCACGAGCACCGAGCAACACTGCAGAATAAATACTCCATCCTTTCAAGTAAACCATCAAGCATGAAACATTGGGGGCTTCTGTTGATACCAAAATTAATATGCTGACGTGGATGAATAGTAAGAAGACACATGGCACAATAACAACGAGGAGGTTCATTTCCCCGACCAACTCATGTTCTCTCCGAGCAACGAGGATACACCGAGGAACTTTAGCACTCCGAGGAACTCCAGCGCTCCGAGGAACTCCCGAACGACGAGCAACTAAAGAGGTTCGAGCTGCATCTCGACCACAGCATTAATTGCCAGATAATCAACAGTTCAACTATTCATTGAATGTTTATCATCTTGACGCACACGCTGCATTAAATGTATTACCCTTTCATATGTATATCATTTAATGTATCAACCCTTTCATGTACATCCTAAGGGCTATAAATACCTTGTATCACCCTCATTCAAAGGGACCGGAATTTCTTGAGAGAACTTGTACTCGAGAATTCCCAAACACTCAGTAATAACATAACAGTGGACGTAGGTCATTCATATAAGGCTGAACCACTTTAAAAATACTTGTCTCATTTTATTTATCTGTGATTGAATAATTAGAGCGATCTAATTTTTTACATCAACAATTAGTATCATCAAAAGGATATTAACAATTCAAAGAATAACTTAAACTTAACCCAATTCATAAGCATCATATGATCCCATTCAAATCATTTATCATCAATGAAGTCTCATTTAACTTCATGTTAAAAAATTTAACATATCCAATCCATAGCCCAAACATACTTTAATTTATTCTTGTTAATCTAATTATTATCATATTAGGTTCCCAAAATAAAATACAACACATCATTTCAAGTTTCCTAGAGCAAAATGTGTCCATTTCTTTATTAGAAAGCAAATCTGCTCTATAGGCTCTTTTATCGTTCAGTCAACTTCTAGGAATTTTCATAATTTTTCCACATTTTAACTTCCTGTGATATTTCACCCAACATCCATAAACATATTGAAAAATAAAAAATTAAATTTTCATAGTTTTTAAGGTTCATTTGTATGTCAATCAAAACATCGAACACCTGGTGTGCATACTTACACCTTTGGGGAAGATTTTATACCTGAACTTCAAACTATCACCAAAGATTCATTTCTTGGTATTTTCATATAATTTTTGGATATGTTACACATATATGAGTCTATTTTTATCTCCAACTTGAATTATTCAATTCCAATAAATATAAAAAAGATATAGGAGTTTGAATACACAAGGTTTCTAATCGAAGCAATATACGTGATTTACACGTTCAACTTTGCTTAAACTCGCATCTATTCATACATATAAACCAAGACATGAAAGTTACATAAAAAATATATGATTTATACCCTTTCAATCAGTCACACAAGAAAATTAACAAGATTTACATATGGAATTACCTTAAGGACTCTTCCGTAATTTCCCACGAATTTTTCTCCTAAATTCTTCTTCTTCTTCTTCTTCTTCTTCTTCTTCTTCCCACTTCTCTTCCTCTCAAGCTAAACTCTTTAATGGCTGAAATAAGATGAAGGAAAAGATTATTTCAAGCCTTTAAAGTCTTCCAAAACCACCCTCATTCCTTAACCGATCAAAACCCACCATTTGTTAGCCTAATAAGACGAAATATCATTTAACGAATGGACAAATTTCACCCTGCTTCGTAATTCCAGCATAACTTCTTGCTCGGACCTCTGTTTTACAAACCGGTTGTTGTGTCACAAACTTAACACATATATATACAACTATATAGTTTTCACCTCAAGTCAATTATTATATTATAGTGTCCAAAACTAGTCCCGAACTCGAACATTCCTACCGAAGTCTTCACAAATTTATGTTTGTGACTAATTTAATATTTCATAAGTTATGAAGGCAGGATTAGACAGAACAAAATAATTTAACATTATATATTCTAATAACACATTATCCCCATCCTATACGGTAAGAATGATTTATACATGATTTATCATAATCATATCCGGGTCTTCACAACATCACTGTCGAAAAATCATTTTTCTTTATTTATCACCTAATAATTAATTAAGAAAAGTGTCAAATACATTTAGTTTTTAAAGATTAAGTTCCATAATATTTTTTTTTAATATACGAAACCATTTCCATGAAAAATGATAATAATATTGAACACCAAACCATCTAAGTGGAATAAACATGCTAAATCAATCATCCAAATAAAACATCCTAAATGGAAAGACAACGTAATGTTCAAAAGAAATCCCAATTAAAACATAATACTGAAATCAATAAAGAGTACAAATATCTCTGAACTAGATATAAACTAGAAATGGGCGACACATGCCCTATTTAATAATGATTAAATAGAAGACTGAGAAGACAAGGATGGAGGCGTCTACTACAAGGACCTGCAACTCCCACACTAGCTGCATCATGCCAACAGTCCAAAGATCTAAGCCTGAGGCCCTTGTGGCTGGGCACCTATATATATATATATATATATATATATATATATATATATACAAGAGAAGGAAGAGATGACAAGAAACGGGTCAGAGCCCGAGTGTAAAGTAGCTTTTAAAATTATTTAACAAGTGTATAAAATGCTTACCAGTTGATATTACATACATTTTAGTACCTCGACACTCGCTTGAGAATCCTCATCTCTCAACTAGTGTACATGCCTAACGTACTACCGAATTAATCTAGATAAAGATAACCCAGTTAACTATTCTAACCCAATCTTTCCTCATCAATCCCAATTCGTGTGATTGCATCATTACCATTTATATATAATAACTTTTCTTATGAATTTATCTAATCGGCTGTGTACACCACAATATAGCTTTAGACACTTCATTTCTTTAATATCAATTATCAATTTTTATCTGCTTATAAGCACAGTAGAGGAATCGCAGGTATATGTATATATATTTATCACTCATATAATATATATACTAATTGGGCACCCCACATAAAATTTATGGTGCTGGCATACTCTGCTCTCAAGTCTCCGTATTTCTCGTACAAAAGGGAGTACTAGTTCGAAATCACTCTCGAACTGTATTAACAGAAAATACACATATTGGAGGCGAAGCATAGTTCCAAGTCACTAAGAGGTCAGCACATTCCCTTACGTCTCTTAGGACCGTCTGACTATCATTCTCAAATAGCATGTACCAAGGATGTTATGTCCTAGGGTACAAGTCAATATCCCCCATAAGGTCCAATCGAGATAAAACTCTCCCGGTGCGAAAACCTCCTTGATAGCAAGTAGCGCGGGTATGATTACACACTGATATTTATATGATAAATATTCATACACACATATTTATATTTTCATCATCCAGATAGGTACACACACGACCCATATTATATTCTGACCATGCATCGAACGTAGCGCCCGAGTCCTACATAAAATTAATCCACTCTTACTTTCTCAATTACCATAAGTCCTTAAGTGCTTCTCGACTCTCAAAGTGTATCATCTTGATAAATATAAAATCAGTAGGTGTACGCTCTCTACCCTACTGGTCTAAGTCACTCTTAATTCTCACAAGACCTAATTTAACGTACGCACGATTTTCACTCCATTTTATACCCCCGAAATCTCTCAGTTAAATTTCATATAAAGTAGTGTTACCCAGACCTTGCCTATACCCTACTGGTCCTTCCTAAGTCCCATTATGATATTTAAATTATGTCCAAGGGTCCTTACGCATTGGGATCGGATTAACATTAAAAGGGGAAGAAGATTCAATTTCCAGGAGGAGTCGATCGATAGATGAAAAGGGTCGATCGATCGATCGAGCAGGTATTGGCCCAGTTTCTACAATTCTTTACCTACGGGTTTCATCAACTTTAATCCTCAAAACCACTATTAATTCGTCCCAAACTCCCAAACAATCAAACCAAAAGTTGTATTATCCTACATACATGATTTCTAACGTAAAACATATATAATTCATCAAGGGCCATAAATTAAAGGGGTGAATTCAAGTTAATTCATCTACAACCCTATTTTTATCATCATAATCAATATCTTCCTAATTATTCCAAAATTCAACCTTTGACGGACATCAATTTCTTAGTTAATCATCTACATGTATCAATAGAGTTTCCCTAACATGGTTTCCATTTAAGATTTCAATATAAATCTCCCAAAGATCGTTTAACTTTCATGAAAACATAACATCATTATCTCCTACACTAGAATGGATGTGTTATCAACTAAAGAACAAAAAGTTAGATACTTACCTCAAGAATGAAAGTCTGAGTTGTAGAAGATGATGGGTATGATCCCGTTCCTCGCTCCCCTATTTACGCATTGGTGGTGGAATTGGTGAGAATGGTGAAGGGTTGGTGGTTCTCCTCCTTGGAAACCTTATCTCTTCTCTCTTTCTTAGCCTCTATGCAACTCCATTATTTCTAACCCTCGAGGAATCCCACTTCCATCAGATATAACCTCTCAATTTTCATCATTAATTAAGGCCAAAAATAGAAAATTACTGAAATGCCCTCCCGGGGTGCCGGTTAGGCCTAAAATCGTCCCGAGACCCAAACTAAACCCCCAGGTACACTTTTTTGACTATCTCGATCTGTACGGACACATTGGCACATTCGAAATGACCATAAGGACGACTTAGAATTAATTTACGTTTTATTCCATTAATTTAGTCCCGACACGACACACGTGCGTCCTGACTTAATTTCTATAATTGTCGTATTATTCACTCGCGACAATATTAATAAATTCAATATCCTATATTACTTTACTCATTTAGTAATATTCAACATAATTCTTACCAATAATAACCAACTCTCATCACACTAGTAAATATCTATTTTAAAATCCGAATTAATATTAAATTAATTTATCCCAATTTAATTTAATTAATCTCAAAATTAAAGGTCATAAAAATACGGGGTATTACAAATATACTCATTAACTGGGTTATAATCAGGTATAGTTAACGGTGTGGGGTTAACGTATCATCACTATCACTATCTTTATAGTGTAACACCCCGTATTTTTGACGATTTAAATAATTACGTGATTAATTATTATTGTGGGAATAAATATGCGATTTATTTATTATTGTTGGATTAATTAAATTAAAATGTGAGAAATTAATTTGTTATTAATCCGAATTAAAATAATTATTAACTAGCGTGCCAAGGGTTAATACTTATTGTTGTGAACTATTGAATATTACTTTGTGATATGTAATATGGAATTATAACATTTGATAAATTGTCGAAAGTCAGAGATACGGCAGTTTGGTAATTTAAGTCTGTCACGCGTGTAAGTCGTGTCGGGACTAATTGATTGAGATAAAAAGAGAATTTATTTTTGGTAACTCGTATGGTCATTTCGAGTGCGTCGTTGAGTCTGGAAGGGTCGAGATACTCAAAATAGTATACCCGGGTGTTTAGTTTGGGTCCCGGGGTAATTTTAGGCCTAACCGGCACCCCGAGAGGGCATTATGGTAAATTGTATTTTTGGGCTAAATTAACGGACGAAAATTGGGATTTATTATATCAGCCTAGGAAGACCATGAGGGTTAACAGGTTACACAAATCAAGAACGGCCATGGAGGGTGTGAGGGCGAACCAAATTCCAAGAGAGAGGACTCATTTGGCGTCACCTTGCACAACCGTGACCACCAACGCGTAGATCGAGAAGAGAGGAACGCGTATGTACCAACATCACCAACGGATCAGACCGTCATATTCGAGGAAAGTGTTTATTACTTGCTTTCTTTTAGCAATAATCATGCTCATGTTAGTATAGGTGGAATTAATCATGATTTATATGTTAATTGGGTGAAAATTGGAGATTTAAATTATGATTAGGGATTGGTTTAATTAGTGGTTGAAATTCCTTCATGTATGTAAACGATTAATCAAGGAATTTGATTATATATTGATGAACAAATCTGGGTTGATTAGGTTCCTTAATTGAAAATTTGGAAACTAGGGTTCATATGAATTAGTTTGGGGATTTTATATATTTATGATGATTTATGACGAATTAATGATCCCAGGAGGTTAGGAATGATTTATAACCTGTTAGGTGTTGATGGGTATTGATGATGAGTGGTTGGGAATTGAATCTTAGAGGTTTTTATGTTTAAAAAATGGAGGAAAAATGCTGAGATTTGGTGAAGAAGACGAACAATGCAATCTCGCGCGAAGTGGTTCAAACGAGATGGGGATCTCGCGCGAAGTGGTTCGAACGACATGTCTTCTGGTTCAAACGACATGTCTTCTGGTTCGAACGACATGTCTTCTGGTTCAAACCACATGTCATTCTGGTTCAAACCACATGGTGAATTTTTGGGAATTTGCTTAGAGCCCAGTTTGGAGTTTATTGGTTTATTGGAGTGAGAGAAACTACCAAATAGTAAATTCAAATAAGAATGAATTTTGGAAAAAGTATGTGGGAATTAATACTTTAATTATTTCGGTATAGAGAGAATGTACCTTGGAGATTACGAGAGAGATAGTAATCTAATTATTTATACTATACGTAGCAATGAGGTTAAAATACGTATGGGGAGTATATATGTAGGTTGGAGAAATACCTATAATTTATAATAGGATGTGTGTATGCCTATTATGTGATATTATAATTAAGTGTACTAATGGATGATAACCCGGGGGTACAAAGATGATTATTGTTTGGCGCACTAATGGGTGATAACCCGGGGGTGCTGGATTATTATTGATAGGTGCATTAATGGGTGCTAACCCGGGGATACAATATTCTATTGTTAGGCGCACTAATGGGTGATAACTCGGGGGTGCTGAATTATTATTGATAGGTGCATTAATGGGTGCTAACCCGGGGATTCAATATTCTATTGTTAGGCTCACTAATGGGTGATAATTCGGGGGTGCTGAATTATTATTGATAGGTGCATTAATGGGTGCTAACCCGGGGATGCATGATTTTCTGGATATGTGAACTAATGGATCATAGCCGGGGGTGCAGAATTAGTATACATATATATGTATAGGGATGATGTGACTGCGTATATATATATATATATATATATATATATATATATATATATATATATATATATATATATATGGACTTGTGAATATTGCTACTATGTGAAATTAGTAGACTTGGTAAAAATAATAACCATTTCATTGCACCAAGTGGTCTTAACCTAAGAGTGCAAGATTAGTGTATATATATAGGGATGATGAGACTATATATATGTATGAGTGTACTTGGGTAACTTTCTACTTTATGAGACTAGTAGATAAAAATGAAAATGAGAAGCATAATAATCTTAGTGAATAAAAGATTAAGCATTCAAACGGTGAATAATGAAATTTAGTCTGTGATATAAACTATCTGAATAGCGTATTGTATGGGCAATACGGGAATCCTACTAGTGAGTATAGTTATTATTAGTATGGGTTCTGACTAGTTAGACTGGGAGGTATAACTAGGGGAGATTAGATGTACGTTAGGCGTGCGCAATAGACTAGAGGTGAGAAACTCATGTGAGAGTTCGATAACCAACATGCGTATAAGACTTGTTTTAAGAACTAGTTTTAAATACTTGCTAAAATAATTTTTACACATCGGGCTCTGACCCGTTTCTTGTATCTCTTCTCTCTTTTGCTATATATATGTATTATATCAGGTGCTCAGCCACAGGAGTATCAGATTTATAGATTTGGATTGCTTGACGTGCTGCAGCTGTTGTGGAAGCTGTAGGTCCTTGCAGTAGACGCATCTATCCTTTTCATTCAGTTTCATCTAGACTTCTTGTTTAGGGCATATGTCACCCACTTCTAGTTCTTCCATCAGAGATATTATATTCAGTTTATTATATCGTTTGGAGTTTTGAACTGGGAGGTTTTATCCAGTATTGTTTATTTCAGTACTTCATTCATGTTTAGTATTTCACTACACCAAAACTGGCGATTGGTCACGGCCAAAATCCCTGACCAAAGTTGTGGGTCGCGGACTTGGGCCATGACCATTTCGGGCGTGACCATTTTCGTGGGTCGCGGCCCAAGTCCGTGACCAAAAAATGTTCACGGCCGAGAGGGGTCATGGTAGATGGTCGCGGACTTAGGCTGTGACCCATGTCGTGACGGGTCGCGGCCCTCATCCGTGACCCACAACCGTGACAAATTGGTCGCGGCCAAAGTCCGCGACCCACGACCGTGACAAAAAAAATTAAAAAAAATTGGTCGCGGCCCTGATCCGTGACCCACAACCGTGATAAATTGGTCACGGCCAAAGTCCGCGACACACGACAGTGACAAAAAAATTAAAAAAAATTGGTCACGGCCCTAATTCGTGACCCACAACCGTGACAAATTGGTCGCGGCCAAAGTCCGCGACCCACGACCGTGACAAAAAAATTAAAAAAATTGGCCGCGGCCCTAATCCGTGACCCATAACCGTGACGAAAAAAATGGTCGCGGACTTTGGCCGCGACCATTTTTATGCGTGACGAACAAATAAAAATGGTCATGGACAAAGTCCATGACCATATTTAACTACAATTTTTAAAAAAATGTATTTTTTTGGTCCAATCCTAAAATTAGGGGTCCTGTGAGTGCACCATGAGTTGCTACGTATAACGTTTGACGCGTACGAGGTGTTACAAATATTTATTATTGGCAAAACAATAAAAAAATCACAAATTGCGAATTGAGAACGTTGTTAATAAACAAATATATATACAAACTTAGAAAAATTACACGTCTTAATAATTCACAGACCAAAAAAAATTGGGCAGAGTTTCCTCTATTTTCTAGACATTCCAAAACCTGTAAATGTAAAACCTACTTATTATAAAGCCCGCACGGCTATAAAATTCAACAATCAAACTATAAAAGCCCGCACGGCCATAAAAGTAAACAATAAAATCCCGCACGACCATAAAACTAAACAATAAAAGCCCGCATGGTTGTAACACAAAAATCAAAATCCTAAATGTCCACAACCTATAAACAATATTCATGCTGTAGACCATTGCCTCCTTCGTTTGTTCCGCATGCAAAAATCCTACAAATGATGGGATACATAAAAAAAATATCAGTAACCAAGTAGTTTTACAAAAAAATTAATCAAGCAGAAAAATTGCATATATGAGTTAAAATTATCAGTAACCAAGTAAAAATATGCAAATTACCGTCGTATTCTCAAATCGGGAGTCCCGCGGCTGCGGGGTCAGTTCCTACGAGTTACATTGGTCCCGTGGGAGGTGTTGGTGCCACCCACGGGGACGTTCGGGGGCTGTTTCGAGTTCTCACCCTCTAACGCCATGTTTTTAAGCCTAAGTCTACAAATATGCAAATATCGTCGTATTCTCAAACCGGGAGTCCCGCGGCTGCGGGGTCAGTTCTTATGAGTTACATTGGTCCCGTAGGAGGTGTTGGTGCCACCCACGGGGCCGTTCGGGGGTTGTTTCGAGTTTTCACCCTCTAACGCCATGTTTTTAAGCCTAAGTCTAGAAATATGCAAATTATCGTCGTACTCTAAAACCGGGAGTCCCGCGGCTGCGAGGTCAGTTCCTACGAGTTACATTGGTCCCGTGGGAAGTGTAGGTGCCACCCACGGGATCGTTCGGAGGCTGTTTCGAGTTCTCACCCTCTAACGCCATGTTTTTAAGCCTAAGTCTGTAAATATGCAAATTACCGTCGTATTCTCAAACCGGTAGTCCCGCGGCTGCGGGGTAAGTTCCTACGAGTTACATTGGTCCCGTGGGAGGTGTTGGTGCCACCCACGGGGACATTCGAGGGCTGTTTCGAGATCTCACCCTCTAACGCCATGTTTTGCTTAAGTCTAGAAATATGTAAATTACCGTCGTACTCTCAAACCGGGAGTCCTGTGGCTGTGCGGTGAGTTCTTATGAGTCATATTGGTTCCATAGCAGGTGTTGGTGCCACCCCCGAAGCCGTTCGGGCGCTGTTTCGGGTTTTCACACACTAACGCCATGTTTTTAATCCTAACTCTAGAAATATGCAAATTACCGCCGTATTCTCAAACCGGGAGTTCCGCGGCTGCGCGGTCAGTTCCTACGAGTTACATTGGTCCCGTTTGAGGTGTTGGTGCCACCCACGGGGACGTTCGGGGGCTGTTTCGGGTTTTCACCCTCTAACGCCATGTTTTTAAGCCTAAGTCTAGAAATATGCAAATTACCGTCGTATTCTCAAACCGGGAGTCCCGCGACTGCGGGTCAGTTCCTACGAGTTACATTGGTCACGTGGGAGGTGTTGGTACCACCCACGGGGACATTCGAGGGCTTTTTCGAGTTCTCACCCTCCAACGCCATATTTTTAAGCCTAAGTCTAGAAATATACAAATTATCGTCGTATTCTCAAACCGGTAGTCCCGCGACTCAGTTCCTACCAGTTACATTGGTCCCGTAGGAGGTGTTGGTGCCACCTACGGGGGCGTTCGGGGGCTATTTCGAGTTCCCACCCACTAACGCCATGTTTTTAAGCCTAAGTCTAGAAATATGCATATTATCGTCGTATTCTAAAACCGGGAGTCCCGCGACTGCGGGGTCAGTTCCTACGAGTTACATTGGTCCCGTGGGAGGTGTTGGTGCCACCCACGGGGACGTTCGGGGGCTGTTTCGAGTTCTCACCCACTAACGTCATGTTTTTCTTAAGTCTAGAAATATGCAAATTACCGTCGTATTCTCAAACCGATAGTCCCGCGGGTGCGGGGTCGGTTCCTACGATTTACATTGGTCCCGTGGGAGGTGTTGGTGCCACCCACGGGGCCGTTGGGGGTTGTTTCGAGTTCTCACCGTCTAACGCCATGTTTTTAAGCCTAAGTCTAGAAATATGCAAATTACCATCCTATTCTCAAACCTGGAGTCCCGCGGATGCGTGGTAAGTTCCTACGAGTTATATTGGTCCCGTGGGAGGTGTTGGTGCCATCCACGGGGCCGTTCGGGGACTGTCTCGAGTTCTCACCCACTAACGCGATGTTTTAAAGCCTAAGTCTATAAATATGAAAATTATCGTAGTATTCTCAAACCGGGAGTCCCACGACTGTGGGGTCAGTTGCTACGAGGTACATTGGTCCCGTGGGATGTGTTGGTGCCACCCACGGGGACGTTCGGGGGCTATTTCGAGTTCTCATCCTCTAACGCCATCTTTTTAAGCCTAAGTCTAGAAATATGCAAATTATCGTCGTATTCTCAAACCGGGAGTCCCGCGGCTGCGGGGTCAGTTCCTACGAGTTACATTGGTCCCGTGGGAGGTGTTGGTGCCATCCACGAGGGCGTTTGGGACCTGTTTCGAGTTCTCACCCTCTAACGCCGTGTTTTTAAGCCCAAGTCTATAAATATGCAAATTATCATCGTATTTTCAAATCGGGAGTCCCGCGGCTGCGGGGTCAGTTGCTACGAGTTACATTGGTCCCGTGGGAGGTGTTGGTGCCACCCACGGGGACGTTCGGTGGTTGTTTCGAGTTCTCACCCTCTAACGCCATATTTTTAAGCCTAAGTCTATAAATTTTCAAATTACCTTCGTATTCTCAAACCGGTAGTCCCACGGCTGCGGGGTCAGTTCCTACGATTTACATTGGTCTCATGGGAGGTGTTGGTGCCACCCACGGGGACGTTCGGGGGTTGTTTCGGGTTTTCACCCTCTAACGCCATGTTTTTAAGCTAAAGTCTAGAAATATGCAAATTATCGTCGTATTCTCAAACCGGGAGTCCCGCGACTGCGGGGTCAGTTCCTACGAGTTACATTGGTCCCGTGGGAGGTGTTAGTGCCACCCACGGGGCCGTTCGGGTGTTGTTTCGAGTTCTCACCTACTAACGCCATGTTTTTAAGCCTAAGTTTAGAAATATGCAAACTACCATCGTATTCTCAAACCGGGAGTCCCACGGCTGCGGGGTCAGTTCCTACGAGGTACATTGGTCCCGTGGGAGGTGTTGGTGCCACCCACGGGGACGTTCGGGGGCTATTTCGAGTTCTCATCCTCTAACGCCATGTTTTTAAGCCTAAGTCTAGAAATATGCAAATTATCGTTGTATTCTCAAATCGGGAGTCTTGCGGCTGCGGGGTTAGTTCCTATGAGTTACATTGGTCCCGTGGGAGGTGTTGGTACCATCCATGAGGCCGTTCGGGGGCTGTTTCGAGTTCTCACCCACTAACACCATGTTTTTAAGCCTAAGTCTAAAAATATGCAAATTATCATCGTATTCGAAAATCGGGAGTTCCGCGGCTGCGGGGTCAGTTCTTACGAGTTACATTGGTCCCGTGGGAGGTGTTGGTGCCACCCACGGGGCCGTTCGGGGGTTGTTTCTAGTTTTCACCCTATAACGCCATGTTTTTAAGCCTAAGTCTAGAAATATGGAAATTATCGTCGTATTCTCAAACCGGGAGTCCCGCGGCTATGGCGTCAGTTCCTACGAGTTATATTAGTCCCGTAGGAGGTGTTGGTGCCACCCACGGGGCCGTTCGGGGGCTGTTTCGAGTTGTCACCCACTAACGTCATGTTTTTCTTAAGTCTATAAATATGCAAATTATCATCGTATTCTAAAACCGGGAGACCCACGGTTGCGGGGTCAGTTCATACGAGTTACATTGGTCCCGTGGGAGGTGTTGGTGCCACCCACGGGGCCGTTCTGGGGATGTTTCGAGTTCTCACCCTCTAACGCCATGTTTTTAAGCCTAAGTCTAGAAATATGCAAATTATCGTCGTATTCTCAAATCGGGAGTCCCGCAGCTGCGGGGTCAGTTCCTACGAGTTACATTGGTCCCGTGGGAGGTGTTGGTGCCACCCACGGAGACGTTCGGGGGGCAGTTTTGAGATCTCACCCTCTAACGCCGTGTTTTTAAGCTTAAGTATATAAATATGCAAATTACCGTCGTATTCTCAAATCGGGAGACCCGCGGCTGCGGGGTCAGTTCCTAAGAGTTATATTGGTCCCGTCCGAGGTGTTGGTGCCACCCACGGGGCCGTTCGGGGGTTATTTCGAGTGTTCACCCTCTAACGCCATGTTTTGCATAAGTCTAAGCCTAGAAATATGCAAATTACAGTAGTATTATCAAACCGGGAGTTTCGCGACTGCGCGGTCAGTTCCTACGAGTTACATTGGTCCCGTGGGAGGTGTTGGTGCCTCCTACGGGGCCATTCGGGGGCTGTTATGGGTTTTCACCCTCTAACGCCATGTTTTTACGCCTAAGTCTATAAATATGAAAGTTACCATCGTATTCTAAAACTGGGAGTCCCGCGGCTGCGGGGTCAGTTCCTACGAGTTACATTGTTCCCGTGGGAGGTGTTGGTGCCTCCCACGGGGCCGTTCGGAGGCTGTTTTGGGTTTTCACCCTCTAACACCATGTTTTTAAGCCTAAGTCTTGAAATATGCTAATTATCGTCATATTCTCAAATCGGGAGTCCCGTGGCTGCGCGGTCAGTTTCTACGAGTTACATTGGTCCCGTGGGAGGTGTTGGTGCCACCCACGGAGCCGTTCGGGGGCTGTTTCGGATTTTCACCCACTAACGCCATGTTTTTAAGCCTAAGTCTAGAAATATGCAAATTAATGTCGTATTCTCAAACCGGGAGTCCCGTGGCTGCGCAGTCAGTTCTTACGAGTTACATTGGTCCTGTGGGAGGTGTTGGTGCCTCTCACGGGGCCGTTAGGGAGCTGTTTCCGGTTTTCACCCTCTAACGCCTTGTTTTTAAGCTTAAGGCCTCATATTTTAAAATTATCGTCGTATTCTCAAATCAGGAGTCCCGTGATCACGCAGTCTATTCCTACATGTTGCATTGGTCCCGTGAGAGGTGTTGGTGCCTCTCATAGGTCCGTACGAGGGTTGTTTCGTGTTTTTGCTATCTAACGTCTTGTTTTTAAGCTTAAGTCCTAATATTTTTTAATTATCGTCGTATTTTCAAACCGGGGGTCCCGTGATCTCGCGGTCAGTTCGAACGAGTTTCATTGGTCCCGTGTGAGGTGTTGGTGCCATGTTTTTAAGTTTAAGTCTCGACATTTGCAAGTTATCCTATCATCGTATTCAGAAACCGGGAGTTTAAAATATTTTCAACATATTATCCAACAGTGAAACCAATAATTATCCCGTACTCCTTCTAATTATCCCATACTCCTTCTAAAATACTATCCAACAACCTTCCAACAACCAATAATTAACCAACAGCCAAACCAAATAAAACCAATAACTATCTCGTACTCCTATCATCTAAAAGATTTAATAGATAATGCATATCAATTATATAACTATTTTAGTTAATGTACAGAGTACCTGGTGTGTAATGAAGAACTGGTATGTAATGAAGAACTGGTATCCAATTGGTTAGATCTGCAATACGTAAACAATGTGTTATGAAGAACAAGTATATAAAATTAAATAAAGTACTTCACAAAACCACTGAATTGTTTTTTAAAATTAAAGAAAGTACGGTACCGTACGGGGACTGCTACAAAAAAATATAGGGGATGCTACAAAACTTCCTTCAAACAAAATAGGGTTTGGGGTTGGTTTTTGCGTAGGTAGAGGAATGTTTGAGTTGGATTCTTTGGTTTTCTTAGGTTGGGGTTTGAAGATGCAATAATCATACATATGACCTTTGTGCATATACTAAGAGAAGAGGGATGGAATATTTTTACGTGAAATCTGCAATTCATCCTCAACACTTGTCCACTAATGCCATTGATCCTCACGGCCACGACTTTGTTGTGCTAACCTCCAATGTACCTACAACTGTTATGTTTATGAGTGGATGGACTATAGACTTTCTCGATCATCTTGACTACTACAATCAACTATGTAAAGAATTGCAAATACAATAAACGCATAACAAAAACTATTAATAAATAATCAAAACTTTACCTCGATGAATGTAGTGGTTCAATTAAATCCAACATCTTAGTACTGAAGTTTGGAAACCCTACATTTAAATTAGTCAAAAGGTTAATAAAAACAAATAAAGATAAAAATTTATACTCAACTTCTTAATAGAGAAAATAATCAAAACCTCAAACGCAATAATTGTCCACGTTTGAAATGCTCTCTCTTTTATTCTTCGGTTTCTGAATGGCATCTCAATTTGTTAAAAAATGAGGAGTGTACAATTTAATTTGTATGTTTAGCATTAGTCTTCCAAAAGTGTGATGAAAAGATGAAAACTCTTATCAACGTAATATATGAAAGGAAAAACAGTAAGATAAATGACAGTATAATTACATTACAGTAGCCTTGAATGAGTGAGTGTCTGTCAAGAATAGAGAAAAGCGATGCAACTGCTGCTGAGCCCTTGGCAAGATTGGAAGTCATGCTCCCAGCATCAGTTATGACTTTCCCATTACTAACCAGTATGAAAAAAGTCTTAAAAACATCATCTGTTGTATGCATATATGCCCAAATCATTAATTTCAACACATGAACACATTATGACTATTTAGAAATCCATTTTATTATGCCCATGTGAGCATTGTAGAGTTGCCTGTGTCTAAGAAATTTTGTGAGCATTTTCAAATACTTAAGAGAGAAAGAACCGCATGGGTATGATCATTTAACACCCAAACAACAACTAACTCAAACTATTCTAAAAAAACGATTGGAAAAAAAGACTTACTTTGATTTACAAAAAGAAATATTACTACAATTACCTCGACAGATTGTTGTGTGTTGGCCCAAAAGTGTCCCAAATAAAGGTCTCCATAACGTTATTATCAATTTTATCACTACCTATGGGACAAACAGACAACCATTTAATGTATGACGTTAGTATAAAATTCCAAGATATAACACCCCAAATGTTTGATCCTACAGTACTAACAACAAATACAGCCAAGTAATGTATGATGTTAGTTTAAAATTTCAAAATATAGCACACCAAATGTTTGATGAAGTGATAAACAAAATTATAGCACACCTAATTTTTTGTCGATGATATGAAAATGAAAAGAAAATTACTAATTGAAATCTTCCTAAGAAAAAAGAAGATACAAATTATGAAAACAAAATTTTAAAATTGACAATACCTGTACCCACTATGTTATAGCTCCATCACCCAAACCCGGTTTGGTCCAAAAAAAATCAACCCACCGGACTTAAACCGGGCAGAATTCCGACAGCAACCCAGTTGAAAATCGAGACCCAAACCCAACAACCCTCACCGAACCCAGTTGAAAATCGCAACTAGCACTGGCAGTGGTGCGGGTTTACGAAGAAAACTCTCACAAAGATGTGGACCCGCTTCTCATTCTCTCTCTCTCTCTCTCTCTCTCTCTCTCTCTCTCTCTCTCTCTCTCTTCTCTACCAACTGTCTCATCTCTCTCTCTCAAGCCGCACCCCAATCGTTGCTCCCTTATTTCAAGAATCAATCAACACCGATGAAACCCAAGACTTTTCACTGAGTTGGTCCGGGCCGCCCGCTTGTCAACCCAAAACCAGCCCGCCCATTTTTTACCCGAACCCAAATTCGACCCGCCCATTTTCACCCATACGCGCCCAAATTCCAACGCTAATCGAAACCCTGTTGAAAATTGCCCTTGCCTCAATAACCCTCACCGTTGCCCTCCTGAAAAACCCGCCCAACCTCCATACACGGCCATACCTGCAACCAGCATTTGGGGAAGAAACGCCATACCTGCTACCAGCGTTTGGGGAATAAATAAACAAGATGAGCGGGGAAATGAAAATTTTGAGGCGCTTTGTTTTGTTTTAGGATTAACAGTGGTCACGGCCTAGAGCCGTGACCCACCCACCGCGACCCATTAATGAAGCTAAGTGGGATGTGTACTGCCTATTGGTCACGGCCCATAGCCGTGACCCATACCAATAAATGGTCACGGCCCATAGCCGTGACCTTCAATCTGTGATGCGCGACCCTTTTTATCAACACTAGTGCTTGAATGAGGGATGGTCACGACCCATAGCCGTGACCCACACCCAGAAATGGTCACGGCCCTAAGCCGTGACCCTCAATGTGTGTACTTTCTTCTTTGTCATGCCATGGGTCACGGACTTGGGCCGTGACCCATCCGCGACCAAGCTTGGCGCGATTTTGGCGCCAAGATGGTCACGACCTGGTCACGGCCCAAGTTCGCGACCACAGTGGTCGCGAACTTGGGCCGTGACCACTTCCAGAACATAGATAATTTAGTGTCATAATAAATATGGCCACGCCAAATATTAAGTGGGTCACGGCCAGAACATATATTTTATAATAGGTGATTAATATATTTTAAGAACATATATTTTAAGAACATATATTTTAAGACTGAATGAAAATGTTTTAAGACTGAATGAAAATGGATTTACTTGGTTTTAATAAATTGGAAATGTTTTGACACCTAGCTTAATTTTATAATAAGTGATTAATATGTTAAAAAGTTTTTCGACAGTGATGCTGAGAATGAACCAACTGAATATCCTGTTTTAAATTGGTAGAGGACTGATCACCCTATATTTAATTGGGCGGGGTGTCACAGGTGGTATCAGAGCATCAGGTTCTAGTGTCCTTAGGATCTGTGCGGCTTATTACGTTTTAGCGTATCGTTCTTTGATGTAGAGCCTTATGATTGGATTGTTGTGTCCCCTTACGAATGCGACTTACGTTCTCCTGCTACGAATCATAATGGAGGTGACTCATTATACAAAATTCGGTGTGATTCAAACCCCGAACATTTTAGAACGACCAGCGAGGGCCGTAAGAAGAACTGCGGGAGGAGAAGCTCAACAGAAGACATAGAGAAATCAGGTAAGAGTGATTGGGACAACAAAAATCACCACGAGAATTACTTAAGTAAGAGATAGTAAAATTGTCACTCGGGAACTGTGGATTCCCAGGACATAGTCATAGATAATGGTGGAGTGAATTCAGGACCACCTAGCATAGTCAATAAAAAGGGAAATTAGAGGAACTCTTTTGAAAACCCATCGGTGAAGATGTGGAAAAGAAAATGAGAAAGTGTAACAGACCAGCGGAGATAGAAAATTCTAAGGCAATTGTGTAGAGTAGGGCGTGACGACACTCAGAATTTAATTTGTAGTTAAAAGCTACAGCTCTTAGGAGCATCATGTAGTGATTAGAGGTAATCACCACATATGAAGATGTGTGTTTGAAATTTAGAGAGAAATTTGGATACGATTTGACCGTGAGGTCTTTCATTCGATGTGGTAACAAAATGCGAGTGAAATTTCGATGTTTAGCACAATGGGTAAGATAGAAAATGATCGTGAGAGAAAGGTTGAATTGCATAACGAACTTCGTACCTGGCAGAGGGGTATAAATTATCCAAAGGGTTTATAGTTGATAAAGGACCCATGAGTAGAATACCAGTATGGATGAGAAATCCATCTAGGATGACTAATGTTGATGTCATCAAAGTTATACGGTTGCTAGTGATTGCAGTCCTTCCAAGAGAAGGGAGAAAAGAGGGTTAACGAACCTGCTGAAGAATAAAAACTGAATTTAATGGTGTTACTGAAACCCCACACGAGAGTATACCCAATAGGGAACTCGGTTAGATGACTATAAGTGATTAACTTCAAGAGGATGATGAAGTCAATCAGGCTGTAGAGGCCAACCATAATTCCGAATAGCTAGCGGAGCCAAAGGGACAGTGGAAGAATAATTGTGAGTTGAGATTGTCGGTTCGAGAGAAGGACATTCCCAAAATGGTCAGTGGGACCAGTGACGGGAAATAGTTCGTGAAGTTTCCCTTATGTAAAGGAAACAGAACTACAAGTGTTGACTGTGTCCGCAATTGAGAAGTGAGACCAAAGAGATTAGAAATGGTAAACCGTGCCAGTTAGACATAACGATTGGAGGAGTGAGATTTCCAGCAAAAGAATTTGGGGTCAAGAGAATTAGGCCCAGGAAATTTACAACCCGAGAATGATGGGTTCAGGCTGGACCAGTAAAGTCCTCGTTAATAGTAGCATACAGTGTGTCAGGGTCTACGGGGCTCGAGATGTAAATGGGAGTTCAATAAAGCTATAATTGAGGCCTGGAGAGTTTGGGCCAATGTTTTAATAATGGGCGTGAAATCCACATGATGGAATAAATTGTCCATGATGAAAGAGGACAACTATAGGATGAAATCCTAGGATGTACGACGATTGTAGATGTTCATGGGTCGTGACGACAGCCACATGCTGAGACCCTGTGATTTGGCGAGACTGGTGAGGTTTTGCTTCTTCCTTGTGAATAAAGGATAAATTCTAGTGACATGGGTGTGCCATAAATTTTTATGTAGATTGGAAACCCTAAACTTCGCGTGCGGGTCGAGTTTAGTGGGAAAGTTAGTTTTAACAGTCTTGTTACAAACGTATTTCTCGTTGTTGGCAGGGCATTTTGATGATTGCTCGTGAGGGAACCGGGCGGGCCCTAAGAATGTGTTTTGTTGTTATAATTTACTACTGCATTGAGTCAGCTTTAGTAGAGTTTATTATGGTAATGTGTAGTGATTAATTACCGTATGGTTAAACGATAGTATAAATATATTGATATGACTGTCATGCCGAATACTCCGGGAGGAGTGATCCTTATTTTGTGCGGCGCCACCTGAAATAAGGTTGGGCCCAGATATGAGTATATATGAAACTTTTATGGTATTATAGACCTCAGCGAGTATAGTGTCTAATTATATGCGATTCTCGAGCATAGGGATTTATTTGTCTATTAAGACTTAGAATACATTGTGTTCTTATCGAGCGGCGAAATATAGCTCGTTATATATCTATAGCGCCAAGTACTTGGGATAGTGAGGGCGCCATGCTTCATGTTACGTTTTTAGGGACATGAGAGTGGACAGGTAAACTTTTGTGTCACAATACGTAGATTGTGGGAAAGTACATAGTAGGTACTGAAGGCCTTACGAACCTCGACAACTGGCTAGGTTAGATAGTAGTGTATCGAGGGGGTTCCTTGTTTGGATTTCACTTTGCGAGACATCCCACGCATGAAACTAGCGAACGTTGGGAGTTGGAGAGAAGTTTGGTCGATAGTACATAACTTTTGTATGTTAGTTATTGTACATATAAAGGAATATAATTGAGAGTTAATAATTCTTTTATAACTTAAGGCCAATAGGGTAGCCTGGCCTTAGTGTTTTTAGGAATAGATGAATGATGCCATTGAAGGATTGATTAAGTTTTGACTAGTGGGGTGGTTGAGTGTACCCCTACCACATCAGCATAACGAGTGTGCAAGAATTGAGGTAAGAAAGTTTTAATCTCTTTGTATAATGATACGCAAGGCATAGGGTGTATGGGCGCCCTGGGTGATTGAATCAGGTAGTGGATTATGATTAGCATGTGAATTCGATAACATGTAGTCAGGTAAGCCGAAGCTTATTAACGAATTTTTGTCAGAGACTTACGTTTCAAGATAAATTGAAATTTATTCAAGAAAGACAAGATGTGTCAGAATACAAACAACAGTGGTGATGGGTTTAATGTAGAGTAACCTTCAAAGTTAGTCTACAGTGGGTCAGCTAACTGTTAGAAAAAGGGCGGACAATTCAAAACCGGTAGGGGCTTCTTCCACTCGAGAATGGAAGAGTATCCCCGAGGATCTTCTCATGTAGCTGAGATGGTGAGATTATAGGTACTAAGATACGATTGAGTACAGCCTAATACCCACAGAGGGATGGGTAAGGACAAGCGGTCTAATCGGATGCGGGAGAGAATATTTTATATGAACCCTGAGATCTTAGGGGAGGACGAGAGTAGTACCTTCCACTAGTGGAGTTTGTGTCCAAATAACTCCTATAAATTCACGTTCGGGTAGAGTTCCAGTAGAAGTATGGCATAGTAAACTGTATTGTTGTCCTACTTGATAGTTAAAGGTGAAGGACCAGTTATGATTACAAATGTTGGAGGAGAATCGATATTATCGTATATATCGTGTGTGAAATATATATTGCACGACCAATTTACTTGTATGAACGACACGAGACGAAGTCGTATGTATATGAAAAGAGGATAAATATACTAAGGTGCAAATAGTAGAAGGTTAGATAGTGAATATCTAAAATAATGTTGAAGTAGTGAAACTTAAGCAGAAAGGATTGGGCAAGAGCCTACATGACAGGGTAACCTAGAGTTTAAAGCAAACACATGTGAAGTGTTCATTAATAAGGGTATTTGATAGCGTACTATATGGGTGGTACGGAGTAGCTTACTTGTGAGCGTCGGGATGCGATGCGCAATATTTTTATAGCGTTGTCTGTACCTGGTATACTTTTTTCGAATTTCGGGACGAAATTCCGTTGTAAGGGGGGGAGTATGTAACACCCCGTATTTTTGACGATTTAAAAAATTACGTGATTAATTATTATTGTGGGAATAAATATGCGATTTATTTATTGTTGTTGGATTAATTAAATTAAAATGTGAGAAATTAATTTGTTATTAATCTGAATTAAAATAATTATTAACTAGAGTGCCAAGGGTTAATACTTATTGTTGTGAACTATTGAATATTACTGTGTGATATATAATATGGAATTATAACATTTGATAAATTGTCGAAAGTGAGAGATACGGCAGTTTGGTAATTTAAGTCTGTCACGCGTGTGAGTCGTGTCAGGAATAATTGATTGAGATAAAAAGAGAATTTATTTTTGGTAACTCGTATGGTCACTTTGAGTGCACCGTTGAGTCTGAAAGGGTCGAGATACTCAAAATAGTATACACGGGTGTTTAGTTTGGGTCCCGGGGTTATTTTAGGCCTAACCGGCACCCCGAGAGGGCATTATGGTAAATTGACTTTTTGAGCTAAATTAACGGACGAAAATTGGGATTTATTATATCAGCCTAGGAAGACCATCATGGTTAACAGGTTACACAAATCAAGAACGGCCATGGAGGGTGTGAGGGCGAACCAAATTCCAAGAGAGAAGACTCATTTGGCGTCACCTTGCACAACCGTGACCACCAACACGTAGATCGAGAAGAGAGGAACGCGTATGTACCAACATCACCAACGGATCAGACCGTCATATTCGAGGCAAGTGTTTATTACTTTCTTTCTTTTAGCAATAATCATGCTCATGTTAGTATAGGTGGAATTAATCATGATTTATATGTTAATTGGGTGAAAATTGGAGATTTAAATTATGATTAAGGATTGGTTTAATTAGTGGTTGGAATTGCTTCATGTATATAGAGGATTAATCACGGAATTTGATTATATATTGATGAACAAATCTGGGTTGATTAGGTTCCTTAATTGAAAATTTGGAAACTAGGGTTCATATGAATTAATTTGGGGATTTTATATATTTATGATGATTTATGACGAATTAATGATCCTAGGAGGTTAGGAATGATTTATAACCTGTTAGGTGTTGATGGGTATTGATGATGAGTGGTTGGGAATCGAATCTTAGAGGTTTTTAGGTTTAAAAATGGAGGAAAAACGCTGAGATTTGGTGAAGAAGACGAACAGTGAAATCTCGCGCGAAGTCGCGTAAAGTGGTTCAAACGAGATGGGGATCTCGCGCGAAGTGGCTCGAACGACATGTCTTCTGGTTTGAACGACATGTCTTCTGGTTCAAACCACATGTCATTCTGGTTCAAACCACATGGTGAATTTTTAGGAATTCGCTTAGAGCCCAGTTTGGAGTTTATTGGTTTATTGGAGTGAGAGAAACTACCAAATAGTAAATTCAAATAAGAAGGAATTTTGGGAAAAGTATGTGGGAATTAATACTTTAATTATTTCGGTATAGAGAGAATGTACCTTGGAGATTACGAGAGAGATAATAATCTAATTATTTATACTATACGTAGTAATGAGGTTAAAATACGTATGGGGAGTATATATCTAGGTTGGAGAAATACCTATAAATTATAATAGGATGTGTGCATGCCTATTATGTGATATTATTATTAAGTGTACTAATTGGTGATAACCCGGGGGTACAAAGATGATTATTATTTGGCGCACTAATGGGTGATAACCCAGGGGTGCTGGATTAATATTGATAGGTGCATTAATGGGTGCTAACCCGGGGATGCAATATTCTATTTTTAGGCGCACTAATGGGTGATAACCCGGGGGTGCTGAATTATTATTGATAGGTGCATTAATGGGTGCTAACCCGGGGATGCAATATTCTATTGTTAGGCGCACTAATGGGTGATAACCCGGGGGTGCTGAATTATTATTGATAGGTGCATTAATGGGTGCTAACCCGGGGATGCATGATTTTCTGGATATGTGCACTAATGGGTCTTAGCCGGGGGTGCAGAATTAGTATACATATATATGTATAGGGATGATGTGACTGTATATATATATATATATATATATATATATGTATATGGACTTGTGAATATTGCTACTGTGTGAAATTAGTAGACTTGGTAAAAATAATATCCATTTCATTGCACCAAGTGGTCTTAACGTAAGAGTGCAGGATTAGTGTATATATATAGGGATAATGAGACTATATATATGTATGAGTGTACTTGGGTAACTTTCTACTTTATGAGACTAGTAGATAAAAATGAAAATGAGAAGCATAATAAGCTTAGTGAATAAAAGATTAAGCATTCAAACGGTGAATAATGAAATTTAGTCTGTGATATAAACTATCTGAATAGCGTATTGTATGGGCAATACGGGAATCCTACTAGTGAGTATAGTTATTATTAGTATGGGTTCTGACTAGTTAGACTGGGAGGTATAACTAGGGGAGATTAGATGTACGTTAGGCGTGCGCAATAGACTAGAGGTGAGAAACTCATGTGAGAGTTCGATAACCAACATGCGTATAAGACTTGTTTTAAGAACTAGTTTTAAATACTTGCTAAAATAATTTTTACACATCGGTCTCTGACCCGTTTCTTGTATCTCTTCTCTCTTTTGCTATATATGTGTATTATATCAGGTGCTCAGCCACAGGAGTATCAGATTTAGAGATTTGGATTGCTTGACGTGCTGTAGCTGTTATGGAAGCTGTAGGTCCTTGCAGTAGACGCATATATCCTTTCCATTCAGTTTCATCTAGACTTCTTGTTTAGGGCATATGTCGCCCACTTCTAGTTCTTCCATCAGAGATATTGTATTCAGTTTATTGTATGGTTTGGAGTTTTGAACTGGGAGGTTTTATCCAGTCTTATTTATTTCAGTACTTCATTCATGTTCAGTATTTATTTAAATTCCTATGTGTGGTGAATGGTTTATATTTTAAGACTGAATGAAAATGGATTTACTTGGTTTTAATAAATTGGAAATGTTTTGACACCTAGCTTAATTTTATAAGAGGTGATTAATATGTTAAAAAGTTTTTCGATAGTGATGCTGAGAATGAACCAACTAAATATCCTATTTTAAATTGGTAGAGGACTGATCACCCTATATTTGATTGGGCGGGGTGTCACATATAGCACATATATTCCCTATCATCCTCCCTTAAAAGGTTATGGGCACAATAAGCTAATTCAATCTTAGATTGAATGTAAATGTCGTGAAACGGTTGATGGCGGAGATAAGCAAATCTCTTTTTCAATAATTTGGTCGTTCTCTCGACTACATTGCAAATAGAATAATGGCAAAAATTAAATAATTCATTGTTATTTTTAGGACGTTGACCCTCCACGTCTTCATGGTGGTAACATGTCTTGAAAAATGGTGCTATAAAATCAATAACCAAGGGGAATCTGTCATCCGCAAGATAATATTTACCTACGAAATACATAGGGTGGTCTTCGTTACTTATTTGTGAAAGGTAGATGTTTTTGCACAATTTATAACAAAATAAATAGAGGAGATTAATCAACATACCAATGGAATGGTTAGCTTCAGCCCTCGACATTGAATTGATGCTATAAGTACACGCCCATCGTGTGTTGACCCATCCCATCCAGATAACCACTACACCACAATGACCATTTACTAACACACAATGAGTGTTAGTAATCAATTTTCTAATGGATATATCCGTTAGGAATAATGTGTTGGGAATATCATTTCTAACGGACACAACCCGTTAGAAAATTTATTAATTCTAACGGATTACAACCGTTAGAAATTTGTTATTTCTAACGGAAAATAATTGTTACAAATAATAAAAACCGTTACTTATGTGAGGACTTATTTTCACATTTATGCTTTTCCTTTTATTTACTAACGGATTTAAACCTTTAGAAGTGGGACTTTCTAACAATTCTACTCTGTTAGAAAAAGTCGTATATCCATTATATATATATATATAGGGAGAGGTTCACAAGTGGACCAAAAGAATGGACTTTTTAATGGACCTTAACAAAAAACACATAATAACACATTAATTTTAATTCTTATAGTGTAATTGGTCCGCGCCAGCGGCACCAAATACGCGTGTCGATCGATCCCCCACTCCCCCACACGCCCCCACCCACCCCACCCCACCCCCTTGGCAGCGCTGCTGTCATAAGCGCTGCCACAAGGGCTGCTTTGGTGATGGTGGTGGTTGGGGGGCGGGGGGGCGGGGGGGGGGTAGTGGGGTGAAGGTATGGTCTCGGGTGCTGCTGGCGTGGACCAATTACACTATAGAAATTAAAATTAATGTGTTAATATGTGTTTTTTGTTAAGGTCCATTAAAAAGTCCATTCTTTTGGTCCACTTGTGAACCTCTCCCTATATATATATACATATATATATTCAAAGGAACCAACCAATCCATCTTTCTCACCCTTTCAAAATCAATGCCATCACTGAATGGGAGCCAAAATAGTAATCAAAGACAATCACCAAAAAGAAATTCATAAAAACTCATGCTTGTTAAAATTTTCAAATAATTAATGAAGTTGGCATATATAAAGAGAGAGAGAGAGAGAGAGAGAGAGAGAGAGAGAGAGAGAGAGAGAGAGAACTATACATAATCAATAGCCATCATATCATTGTCCATAAATGCATAAATGTGCATAATCCATAAGAATTATAGAGCAACCATCCAAACATACTAGAAAAGGTCCACAAACACAAAAACATAAGCAAAAATAAATGTTATGATCCATCCATAAGTATAATCAAATGTACTTCAACCAACAATCAAGCCATATGAGATATCCCCCACCCCCGAAGCCAGCCAAGGTATAGAAACCATTTTGAGGAGCTTCCCATAAATGAGCGTCAGGGTCAAACACTTCCTCCACACAAACTATCTTCTCTCCATTTTGGGGACGCTTGAAATGACACGTTTGTCGTGATGGATCTGTCACAGCATGACCTTTTGCCAAATTTTTACCAAACTTATTACACAATAGGACTTTAGGTTCGTTCATGGGAACGTTGGGAGGAGGATGAGTTTGAGATGCACCAAGCGATGCAAAAATATTGTCCACATTTTGGGTTAAAGGAGAAGGGCGATTAGTTGAGATGGATCGATCACTCGTGGGAGTGTTCAACGGTGCCCCACTTTCTTTCATGTTTGATACAATCTGACACATAACCTGTAACATAAATGGACAAAAAATAAAAGTTAAGAGCACGAATAACACAATGATGTTGTAACATGGCATGATAAAATTTTAAAACATGAAAATCTACCTTGAGGGTATCCTCGACAGTGTGTAGTCTTGAGTTGAGTTCATAATTATTCCATGCATCTTTTCCATTTTCTGTTTTCCCCCGTTCAAGTTCCTCGCTCGCAATCCCAATATGAATAAGTTGTGTCCTGGAGATATGGCTTGAATATGCACAAACACTTCCCCTTTTGTCCTTCCCAAATACTTCAGCAACTACATATGTGTCAATGCCTCCCTCATCATGGCTACTTCCTTCACATTTTCTTCTATTCTCAACAACCATCAACTCATCCTATAATATGAACAACAAAATGATAAACTATAAATACATGTAAAAGAGGAAAGACTAAAGGAGAAAAAAAAATATAATATCACAGACAAAAAATAAAATACTCACATATTTAGCCTTAGCGCTTGCCATCACATTCCCATTTTCATCACTGTGTCCCGCAATCCACTTATCTATTCGCTTAAATTTTTTAGTAGGCTCTTCCTTTCCCTATAAGTTTGATGTCAAGTGTAAGACTAAAAAGTGTTAAGACTGGAAATTATAAACATGAATGCCTACCTTTTTTAATGCTTTCTGGGCATAGCTACAACGCCCGAGACAATGGGGAATTTGAAGTTTTTGTCGATTTTCACTATTTTTAATATTTTGTTGTTGCTTTTTGGGATTATCTTCATTTTCTAGAATTTTTTTCCAAATTTCAGGATCTACGCCTTGAGGCACTTCACGACCATTTTTCCTTAAAGGGTCTCGCAAACTAGACTTAAAGGTCCTAAACCTTTGGGACCAAGGTTTCTCAAGCAAAGGGCGAGAAACTTCAGCCGAAACATTAAGTTCAAATTGGTCATGTAGAAAAATGTAAATAAAAAAAATAGCAAAAGATTACAAAACAACAAAATGAGTTTATACATTTGCTTTACGTATGAACATACTATGATTCAAAAAATAAATTTTTGAATCCATGATATATCTACGTATGTTTCGTATTTTAAAAAGGAAAAAACATCATGTATGGATAGTATTCTCAAAGGAAATTGAATAATACCATTAATGTGCGCCATACATCATCTTTGAAGTGTTGTGGCACCTTTCTCCAATCATCATAGCTAACGGGAATAAGACTTCGCACTAAATCCCCTACACGAGAATTCCACTTCTTACAATTATCACCCACAACAGAGACGGCAATTTCAACTATGATTGGAATTTTATCCTTCTCATCTTTGTCACCCAATGGTTGAGACGAAGTTCGAGCAGAAGATGGTTGTTGCGTTGCATTTGCATCTGAAGACATAATTGATTTTCTGAAATTCAGAATACGGCATTAAATGTTAGAACATTAAATGAGCGCCATATATCTACGCAAGGTATTGTGAATAATTTTGTCCATATCCAAATGAGATCGGGTTTATTTGAAACCAGGGAATTTTTTATTAAACATTGGGACACAAAAAAAATTGAGAAGGAAATTTTAACCTGATTATAAGGATCTTGCATATATATGGAGAAGAATGTATTAATATAAATTTCAATCGATGGAAATAATTATTTGACAGTAACCGGAAAGCATTCAGCAAATGGAAACTATATATACTAATAATTTGACAACAATTATAGTTTTTAAAATTGTTGCTGAAAATATTACAGAATGTGTACAAGTGATATCATTTATACTGAATGACATGGGGAATTCAAATTCAGAACATTAATGTGTAGTTTCCGTTATGTACATGACTTTCTTTTTAACAAGAATGATATATTAGATTCTTTCTTTCAATCACTTTAGACATTTATCTGCAAAATGTGGTAAATATGAAATACATGACACTTTAGTCATGTATGTTTGGCAAATGGGCAGCTGAAATACGTGATCCTAGAAAAGGTGTGAGGGTTTGGCTAGGCACATTTAACACTACTGAAGATGCAGCTAGAGCTTATGATAGAGAAGCTAGTAAAATCAGAGGGAAAAAAGCTAAAGTTAATTTCCCTAACGAAGATGATGATTATACTTCACATGTACCAAAGAACCCTGTTTATCAGACTTACAATGGGTTTATTGAAAATGTGAACCAATTTGAGTCATGTATGTGTGATGGGTTGTGTGACACAATTGATGAGTTATTAGCCCAAGTGAAATAAGAGGAGGAAAAACAAGAGGTTAAATTAGTTAAAGAAGCAGAGGAGGAAAATATTGAAGTGAATGGGCTGTCTGAGGAGCTAATGGCTTATGAGTCGTATACGAAATTTTATGAAATTTCATATTATGATGGACAGTCGGCACCGGCGCCCGCTCCGGCCCAGGAGAGTGTCTCGATGGAACTTTGGAGTTTTGATGATGTTACTCCGGTGGTGGGCTCAAGTGCTGTGAAACAACTCTAATATATGTCTCTGTGTTTGTGTTGTTGTAACTTGATGGTAGAGTACTTGTTGTAACCGTGGAAACTCCCTCTCAGCTAATGACCTTAGGCCAATACATCCTCCCAATAATATCAAATCCAATTTCACCCACAAAATAAGTCAACTAGATTTTAGCGATGAGCGTGAAGAAAAGAAGCCCAAGGGCCGAGAAAGAGTCTATACAGGGGAATAAGGCAATGTCCATGGGGCAAATGGGCAGCTGAAATACGTGATCCTAGAAAAGGTGTGAGGGTTTGGCTAGGCACATTTAACACTGCTGAAGATGCAGATAGAGCTTATGATAGAGAAGCTAGGAAAATCAAAGGGAAAAAAGCTAAAGTTAATTTCCCTAACGAAGATGATGATTATACTTCGCATGTACCAAAGAACCCTGTTTATCAGACTTAGGATCAAGCAAAGCAAAAACCGACAGCTTATGAAAATATTAGGCAAAATATTATCTATCAAAATATTAAGCAAAGATTACTTCCATTATCTATCAAAATATTAAGCAAAGATTACTAGATGAACCTTATAATCAGAAAGATAGTCTTTTTCATTGGCTGGATGAACATCATTGTACTCCCGTTTCCCCCTTTTATTACAGTAACTGATTAATAATGCACGCCTTCTTAGCAATTATATATATATATATATATATATATATATATATATTGGCTTTACTGGTGGACTATTGGTCCACTACTCTGTTTATGATACTGCAAGAAGAGCCCTTTTTAAACAAATTTCCAAGATACTCTGTTTATGATACTGACCTTAGCTTGAGATAATAATCAAGGAAGGACTCGAAGTTGCTTTTGCAATCAAACTGGAATTCAAAGAAAAACAAACTGACCTTAGCTTGCGGATAACAGTTCCCAAGGTTAGCAAACTGCGATTTATGTGGCACCCCTATTTTAACCTTGTGACAGCTGATAAGGACTGATATGTGCGCTCACTTCCAGCAAGATCAACGAAATTCTACATTAAAATGGAAAAAGTAAGGTATTTTGTCTTACTATGCATCTTGGAAAAACTGCAAGAACGCTTTTGTCAGATAAAGGAAGAGTCGAGATACACGTACCTAAGAGATTCTGAAAATAAAAATAATAAAATAGTATGATAAACTATAGCACACCAGTCTGATGATTTGAAAGTTGATATATACACCATGCTAAATCTCTACACAACTGATAATGGCATTTGAGTCAGAGGTATCAAACAACATTGGTGATGAATAATATGTGCATTCAAATTCTCATCTGCAAAAGGGAAATCAGTGAGGGATTAATCAAAATCTGCAGAAACAAGATTAGGAATAACATCTAATAACTCTGAGTTATGAGAAGTGAGTTCATAGGACAGGAGGTTTAAGAAATATGAAATGAACTCTTGATCAATATCATGCCGGGAACATTTTTCAGCCTATCCAACTTAATAGCAAAGAGGTTCATAGGAGCAGTTAGCATAGGGGAATTCCAAGAGCCAAACGACACATATTTTATATCTTTATTAGTACAACACATTTTTTGGAATTCGAAAGGCCTGGGAAAATAATCCAATTCAGTTTTAAATGAGATAAGGACTGTACCATGGTCTGAACAGTTTCTATTTAAATGATCCACTTAGTAGCTTGAAAAATCTCCTGTTATTTGTGATTAGCTAAAGCTCTATCCAGCCTAGCTAAGATTATGCCTTCCTCATCTCTATTATTACACCATGTGTACTTAAGACCTACTGAAACCAAGATCATTCACACCACATGAGGAAATAATATCATTAAAATATTGGGAAGAATGAAAATCAATCAGGTTGCCCCTAATTTTCTCCCTTTTATCAAGGAGTTGGATCAACCTGATTGTAAAATGTGTGCCACTTAGCTAAACTGTAGTCGGACTGGGAACTCACACTGTTCCAACTGGTGAACCTACCCAAAAAAGGGGCAGGTCGCATCGTGTACTTTAGTCCGACCAAAATGGTCAAGGTACCGAAAGTAGTCCACCACATGGTCTCCGCTGCATCTGTGTACGAGCAACAGGGGCTCGCATTTTTGAAGTTACTGAACGAAGTTATCCCAATCTTGTTGCTTTATAGACTCGTACCGGCTGCGCTGTGTCGGAAGCCGTCGCTGTGGTGCCCCGTGATGGTAGTTGTTGAAGATACTTTGGAATGTGGAGTTTTTGGTGTTGCTTGAGTTGCGACGGTTTTTCTGTGTGGCCGCTGCAGCCGTCGCGGATGCTGCTGACATGATCAGTAAGGATCAGTTTGGGTTTGTTGATTTATTGAAACTGTTTTGGATTATAGAGGATTTGTACTAATTGAATTTGTAGTTATATGAATTTAATCTCCCAAATAATAAGTGCTTGTGCCACTTATTATTACACACAAAACCTGATTGTTTTGTCTCTATTATTGGATCAACCCTATTATTTTGTAAAATCTTTGCATTAACAGCAGAATCGTGGGTACATTGTTCCCTCTTGAATCATAACAACATTGCATTGATTCCACTGACACCCCGAAAACACTAACACTACAAAAATTCATAACACACAAAAAAAATAACCTTCAATAATAAATTCAAAAATAATGTAGCTCACAAAACTTAAGATCGAAGGATTTTTTTAATAACCTGGCACTGGGGACTTTATAGGGAATTTCAACTACGAACTCAACGGGGAGACCAAGAAAGTCTTGGAAACGATCTAATGTGACGTGGGTTAAGTGTTGAACGTTTGTGGGCCATCTGATCTCCATCTGATGAATGGCGGAGGTGACGTCGTCCCTTTGGTCAACTCTTCAAGCAACCATGTGTACTTAGACCTACTGAAACCAAGATCATTCACACCACATGAGGAAATAATATCATTAAAATATTGGGAAGAATGAAAATCAATCAGGTTGCCCCCAATTTTCTCCCTTTTATTTGCCACTACATTGAAGTCTCCTATAATTAAATGAGGAAACTTACAGACTTGGGAAGGTATCAAGTCCAGATTTCCCCAAAAGTCTAGCCTTTCAGATCTAGTGCACTTAGCATACACAAGAGAAATAAATATGGGAGAGAAAAATGATTGATCTTCAATTCTTAAAGTAAGGACTTGGTCTTCATTGAATATAAGTTCTAACTTAAAAAAAACTTCTAGAAAACCATATTTTAGAGGAAATTTTGCTTAGGATCAAGCAAAGCAAAAACCGACAGCTTATGAAAATATTAAGCAAAATATTATCTATCAAAATATTAAGCAAAGATTACTTCCATTATCTACCAAAATATTAAGCAAATATTATTAGATGAACCTTATAATCAGAAAGATAGTCTTTTTCATGGGCCGGATGAACCTTCTAATCAGGCATATCAGTGGCTCTAGGTTAGAGGTTATATTTATCCACCACTTCAACTTCTGCACAGGAGACTTCATAATTCTTCATAATTCATATCAGTGGCTCTAGGCTAGGTCTTGCCATTGAAATGGTGGAGGCATTTAACTCGAGGTGCTTACCTATTAACTGATTTTTGGCAAAGAAGTGTATGGCGAGGTTTGGAAAATTGATCTTGACAGTATTTGAATCAACGTTTTGATAACATCTGTTAGAACATCATCCCCCTAAACTCTGCGTTCAAACTCATCCCAATCGAACCATAACAGCATTTACACTTGGACTATAATATGGCTCCATTCATACTCACACCAGCCGAACCACATATGAAAATAAACAAACTCAAAGAAAGAGAAACAGACAAAAGAAACCGGGCATAGCATGATTTATAAAAAGCAATGTCTATAAATATATGAAGTAATTCAATGTCATTCCAACCATAAAAAGAAAAGAAAAGAGGCATTAATCGTTCCAAAGTTATTCACATATTTCCAAATGAGTTTGGTGATTCAATAGCTAGACAGAACCATGAAGTTTAAACAGCTTTTCCAAATGAGGTTGGTCTTCAATAGTAGATTGGAAGTCCGTTGGTATATCTAACTCGTCTACTCGATTGGTCAGCCTCTTCGGTGAGTGTACCACCACCCACCAATTGGGATTCTTAAGATCTCTCGAATAGAATACTTGGTTGGCCTCGGAAGCGAGAATTACAGGCTCATCCAAGTCATTGCTCAAACTCTTAAGCTTGTCAAAATTCACCATCACCAAATTAGAGTCCGGACAGTGTCGATAACCATTGGTCTTATCTTCCACTCTAACCCAATCACAATAAAACACTACCTCCTTAATTATTGTATAATCAAGCTCAATTATCTGTCTAATAACCCCATACCACATTTTCCAAGCATCCTTTAGATTTTTATCGCTTTTTCTTGCCCTGAATTTTGTCTACGCCTTCAGGTAAACACCGTCGTCTTGTGTTACAACACTATCGTCATGGTACTTAGTTGAAAATACAAAACCGTTGATGCGATACTTCTTATATGTCTTAACCCTGTGATTTGGCCCTTGAACTAATCGCCACAACAGTGCCTTCGATTCCGTCTCTCTTGAATTGGCCAACTGCGCAAAAGACCAAAACATAATTATAACACTAAATTCCAACATTATGCTCACTAAAAAATGACATGTCTAAGCACTCTTATTATATATTACAAACCTTTTCATATAGCCACGGTATGAAAGAAGTTTTCTTCTGTACTTTCGTCATTTTGATCCCCTTTCCTTTACCACGAGAATTGGACTTCAATAATGCTTTATACTCACTATAAATTGTTCATGTTAGTTTCAAGTTTCAATATAATAATATTAATACACGTGTAATATAAACATGTGATGAAACTCAAACCTGTAATATTCATGGAGTCCATCAACATTAAGACAAAATAGTACCCACCGACGTATTTGTTGAAACTGTGTTGGTTCCAACATCACAATCTTATCATCAAGCAAAGGCCCTTCATCAGAGAACTCCCCATCTTACTCTAAGAATGCTTCATAATTCCATTGATGATTTCCCTCTAGAGGGTTTGGCATATACTCCATGCAATAGCGAACCGACTCAGAAACAATATAGGACTCTGTAATCGACCCTTCAACATATCGTTTATTGCTTGGTATATTTTTAAAGTCCTCCATTTCTCTGTTCATATGGGCAAAAAATCATGAACATTACAAAGTCGTTAACATTTGCGTGTTAAAATTCAATATAAGATAAGTTGTTTACCTTTCGAACGAAAACATCCACCGATCTGATATACGCCCACATATCAATGCTTCATCTTCTAGATGCACCATAAGGTGGATGCTAATATCAAAGAATGTTGGTGGAAAATATTTTTCCAACACACACAATGCTTCCACAACCATGTATTTGGCTCTTTGAATATCCTTTCGAATTAAAACCTTCGATCATAGTATGTTAAAGAACAAACTCAACTGCTGGATAGCTTTTTGTAAATCCCGGTGTTTAGGGAAAGCATGTTGAAGCAAGATAGGTAGTAAATATTTTATTATGGCATGATAGTCATGTGACTTCAACGAGTGCAAGCTAGGTGGATTAAGAGTGACAATGTTTCTCAAGTTGGATGAAAAACTCGAAGGGAGCTTCAAGTCTTTCAAAATATGACAAAACTATTTTTTCTCCTCCTTATTCAATGTAAATGGTGCTTTGGGTTTTATCTCTTTACCAGTGTGTCCATCTACTTTCATCCATTGACTACTGTGCATGTGCATATTCTCCATATCCAACCAGCATTTATTGTATCCTTTGTTTTGAGTTTAGTATCAAGGATTGTGTTTATTAGATGTTCTGCAACATTCTTCTCTATGTGCATCACATCAAGAACATGTCAAACTTGATGTGAAATCCAATATTCTAAATCAAACAAAATGGACCTTTTATACCATGCCTCTTTAACTTCGGTATTACAATTAACGATTACATCACCGACCTTTCGCTTTTTACTCTGGACTTTTGGGATCTTCCCAGGAATATAATGAATGTGGGATAACTTCTCTAATAGTGCATCACCATTTAACCGACTAGGAGGGTCTCTATATTCTGCCGTTTTGAACCCCAAATAACCTCCTTTCCTGAACGGGTGATCATTGTTGAGAAACATACGGTAGTTTGTGTAAACTATCTTTTGGCTATGCTCTAGTCAGATGGACGGAGTATTATCGCCGCAAACAGGACAAACTTTGTAACCATGTGTTACGCATCCAAATAAATTCCCGTATGCAGGGAAATCATGAATCCCCCACATAAGCATAGCTCTCAACGTGAAAGACTCTTTTCTCGGCATGTCATAAGCCGACGCTCCTTCTTCCCATTGTAGCTTCAACTCGTCTACTAGTGGCTGAAGAAAAACATCAATATCTTGACCAGGTGCCTTTGGCCCAGGTATTAACAAAAACAGCATATGAAACTCTCGCTTCACGCACAATGATGGTGAGAAATTTAATGGTGCAGTGATAACATGCCAACAACTATAACTAGCAGATTGAATACCACGTGGATTAAACCCATCAGTTGCTATTGCTAACCAAACATTGCGATCTTCTTTAGCAAAATCTGGCCATTTCAGTTTAAAATTTCTCCACTGAGATGAATCGGAAGGATGTCATTGAAAATCCCATGAACTAGTTACTCGACTATGCCATGTCATTTCTCGTGCTATCCATGGTATGGTGTACAATCTAACAAGTCTAGGAATTAGAGGAAAATGCCTCAATACTTTTTTAGGTTCTTTGTATACTCTACTCCCTTTGCTCGTGGTAACTTCATATCTCGTCTCTCCACATTGAGGACATTCCTCCTTATCTTCATTTTCCTTCCAATACAAAATACAATTATTGACGCATGCATGAATGAAATTGTCCTTCATCCCTAAGTCTTTCATCATACGCTTCATGTGAGGATACTTTTCTGGCAACGTGTTTCCTGTCGGGAGCCACCTTTTCAATACAGATAGAAGTGCTGTCACACTATTTCCTGACTGTTGATGTAAAAAACTAGATCACTCTAATAATTTAATCACAGATAAATAAATGAGACAGAATATTTTAAACTGGTTCAGCCTTGTATGAATGGCCCACGTCCACTGTTATGTTATTGCTGAGTGTTTGGGAATTCTCGATTACAAGTTCTATCAAGAAATTCCGTCCCCTTTGAATGAGGATGATACAAGGTATTTATAGCCATTAGGATGTATATGAAAGGGTGTTACATTAAATGATACACATATGAAAGGGTAATTCATTTAATTCTCTTCAAACGTGTGCGTCAAGGTGATAAGCATTCAATGAATAGTTGAACTGTTGATTATCTGGCAATTAATGTTGCGGTCGAGATGCAGCTCGAACCGCCTTAGTTGCTCGTCGTTCAAGAGTTCCTCAGAGCGCTGGAGTTCCTCGGAGCGCTGGAGTTCCTCGGAGTATACTTGTTGCTCGGAGTGAGTCTGACTTGGTCGGGGGAATGAACTTCCTCGTTGCTATTGTGCCACGTGTCTTCTTATTATTCGTCTACATCGGCATACTAATTTTGGTATCAACAGAAGCCCCCAATGTTTCATATTTAGAACTTTGAGGAGTATGGAACATTCTTTCTCGGTATATGGCAATATTAAATGACCTTCCTGGGTTTTAGGAGCCTTTTCTTCCTATTTGAATTTCCTTCTAAATTCGCAGAATCCGCCTTTTTTGCTTTTTATAAGCGCTTCGATCTTCGTGCCCTTTTTGTCCTTTTATCCGTCGGTAGCGTAATAGTTTCCTTTTTGTAATCATTTCTTTCGTCGTTTCCTAAGACAAAGTATTTAAGC
Organism: Sambucus nigra; assembly: GCA_949130495.1. NCBI lineage: Eukaryota > Viridiplantae > Streptophyta > Magnoliopsida > Dipsacales > Adoxaceae > Sambucus > Sambucus nigra. The sequence goes on from OX422217.1 coordinate 160,092,253, forward strand.
TTCAGAGGCAATCCCATCGTCTTCTATCTTTTCAATTTCTGCTTTCGAGTTTTCTATAGCTTTTCTCTCTCCTGTGCTTTCATCCCTTTCTTCGTTTGTTTGTCAACAGATCTCCTTTTTCCCTGTAAGATCTTCTTCCTTCTTCTTTTATTCATCATGGTTTACATTATTGAGTCTCTTGAGAAATTCCGTTCTGATTTCTCTATTCCATCTTGGGTAATTTTGGAGAGTCTTTCTGAACCTTCAACTTATTTTAATTTGGCTGAGGGACATTGGTTCCCTAGACTATTTATTGCTGAATGTGGATTTTCTTTTCCACCAAATCCTTTATGTTTAGAGTTCTGTCAGTATTTTGATGTTTTCCCTGCAAAAATAGCCCCCAACACATGGAGGATAGTTAATGGGGTGTATAGGTTAAATCAAACTCATGGAACTCGTATAGGAATTCCTGAGATTATGTACTGTTATAGGTGGGCTGTTTTAGATAATGTTTTTTATTTGAAAACTAGGTTTTTGAATAGAGCCTTAGTAGTCAACCTCCCTGATGCAAACAGGGATTATTTTGAACACGGGGTAGTCATTAAAAATTGGCAACATGCCCCTTTAGTTGGAGATGAAGTATATGAGGGTCCCAGATGTCCCCCATATGGCAATGGGATAGGTTATTTTCACCTTATTTTGTTTTTTGAAATTATGATTTCATTGTGTTTGACAAAATGTATGACTGATATTTCACTATGTATTTGTTTGCAGTTGACAGTAAGAGAAAAACTCCAAAAGAATCAGAAATAAACATTAAACATTTGAAACATATCTGGAATTTGCATCGAAGAGTTGCAGATGAGCACATCAGGTCTGCTTCATATCTTTTGCAGTACAGGAGCTACACATCATCCTTTACTGCTCGTCCTGTGGTCAGCATTGGTGAACCATTGCCAGCTTCTGAGGAATCTTCACCAGAATCTCATATTCCTCTAAGTCAGAAAATGGGCAAGAGAAGAGTTCCTGCTATCTTCGAGGAGACCTCCTCTGCTGGTGATGGAAGGAGAAACAAGGTTGATGTCCCAAAGGGGATAAAGAAAGTGGACGATGCTCCTTCTGTTGCTGCTCAGAAGGCTGCCGAGAAGCCTCCAGTGGCTCCAAGCAAGAGAAATACTTCTGTGGAGGTGGTTACCATCTCCCCCACCAAAGGTTCTTTGGCTGAAACTGCTGAAGTACCACTGAGGAGATTGAAGAAATCCTCCTCGATGAGTTTTTCTGAAACCATTCCCCAGCTCCAAGCTAGTGGAGCTGGAGTTCCAACCAATATTCCTCCGAGTTCTGCGATGAGATCGGTAAAGACTTGGACTATTCCTGAAGTCCAAGGGATTGAAGAAAACATGTCTAGGGATATGTTGACATCCCTAGCTACTCATCACATTGCTTCAGTAAGTTTCTCGTATTCTGAATTTTTCTTTCTTTCAGTCAATATATGTATCTCGGCACTGACTTATCATTACCTTCTTTTTTAGCTGGTGAGCTTCTTTAACACCATAGTGAAGAAAGATGAAGCGCTCAAGGCTTCAAGCTCCTCTTCCGGAGTAGAGGATGCTTTCCAGGGTTTGGCCCAATCTCTAAAGGAATCCCGTCAAAAATACGACGAGGATAGGGGTGACTGGGAAAAGAAGTTGACTGCGTCTGAGGCAGAGAAGGTACAGTTGGGCAATAAAGTGAAGGATTTGGAGAGAGAGAATAAAAAATATGCCGAGAAGCTCACAAGATTTGGGGACCTTGAGAATAAGTTGAAGTCGGCCGAGGAAGAGCTGACCCTTCTGCGAGAAGTAAATCGCCAGAAGGAGGAGGTGGAGGCCAAGTTGAAAGCCACCGAGGATCTTCTATCCGAGAAGCTCTCCTCGAAGAAAATGAAGAGAAAAGTGGCTGTGAAGAAATCCTTTCGAACTGGTTGGGACAAAGGATGGGATAGGGGGTAGCGGCAATGATGACCCAGGTTAATTATGGGAGTTTGAAATACTTCCGAGATGGTTGGGTTGCTGCCCTGCAGGAACTGAAGGTGAGCGAGGACTCAGAACTATTTCAACAACATCTTCCTGGTCCTCCTCCAGCTATTGAAGATGAAGAAGAGGATGAAGCTGCATCCGAGGAGTCTTTAGTGATAGTGGGTGATCAAGTCCTTGCTCCTTAACCCAATCAGACAGCCACCGAGGAGATTTCTTCCTTGCCTGCTCCTCCTGAACAAGTCCCAACTTCTGCCAACTAAATCGTTGTTCCCACCGAGCAACCAAGCTCCTCGTCCCAGCCTCCCGAGAAAGTCTTGGGAGACAAGGAAAAGATGTGAAGTTGTTCGGTATTCTCTTTTATTTTTCCTTTTACTTGTACTTTGTACCCCAGATCTTTGTAACTTTGCCTTATGATCTAATAAAATTTTGAGTTCTTTTCTTCCATATGATTGTCTCTTCTCTATCTGCACTCTGTCTTGATCTTCTTTTTCTTTCTCTGTTAGTTTCTAGCCAGGATGGATCTGCTGTCTGCTAATGACACAAAGTTGATGCAGCAATGCCATGAATATTATAAAGCTGGTCACACAGACCTAAGTGCATCAGAAGTTGCCGACATCCTTGGCCATGGTGCTTCAGAGCAGGCAGTAGAAGCTTATCAATACCTGAAGGGCTTACTTGATCGAGCGGTGGCCAATAACGTGGCTTACTATGACATGATCGAAGAGCTTCAATATACTTTAGAAGATCTTCAGACTCAGTACAAGGAATCAAATGCCTTGATGCATGAGGGGTATGAAAAGAAATATCAACAGCTTTCTGCTGAGAAGGGCTACGACAAACTCCTTACTGGGTATGATGTCAGGGAGAGGACCCTAAAGGGAGAAGTTGAAGCTTGTAGACAAATTGCTGAGCTGCTGGAGCAAGAGAATAATAATTTGCAGAAAGAGCTAGCCCAATATAAGTCTGCAGCCTCTTCTTCAACAGCGGTAATCCCAGTGACTGATGAGGGATTTTCCTTCTTAGAGGTTGAGAATGCCAAATTAAGGCAAGAGTTGGATATCCTGAGAAGGTCTGGTACTTCTACTCCTACTCGGGGACAAGGAAGAGGTTCTCGTGGGCGAGGAAGAGTTACCCAGGATGTTGTCGAGGAATGAAGTACTCCACCTGCTCGGGGTCGATCAAGAACTCCTCGTATTATTGAAGAAGCTCGTACTCTGTCAACATTGGAAACTCAAGCGTACCAATTGAATGCAAAAGATCGGGCTTTGTCTGAAATGTCCAAGAAAATCCAAACTCTAGAGGATCAACTTGCATCGACAAAATCTGCTCTAAAGAATAAGGATGTTTTTTCCAGGAGCCTTCATGAGCAGTTAGAGAGAATAGCTTTCCAATTCCACAAACAACCTCGTGAGTTCTGGATGGCATGCTACAATGAGGCCCTTTATCACTTGGATGCTCGCCTTGAAAATGCCAATAATGAAGGTTACAAACAGGGATGGTTGAATGCCCTGGGTGTATTAAAACTAGAGCAGGGCCATTATTTATGGGATTATCATGCTCCTGGGCTACTAGACTTGACTGTACCACCTTATAAATTGGACATGGAATGGATCCCAGCTCGTGCCATTCCTCGGAGCTTAATTTCAAAATACCTTGGTGACTATAATCTTCATTCTCAAATTGAGGTATCTCGTCCCGAGCATCTACTGGACACACCTTCTGTGATGAACGTTAGGATGCTGAAGGACTTGAACTTTATTAACTCTCCTCAGACTTTAAATGATCCGCCTGCTGGCGAGGAACCTATTTCAAAAGCAGAGGGAAAGAAACCAATAGAGTAGGGATCTCAATGTAATAGTTAGTACACATATGTAACTTGTAATTTATTTTGAGTTTTAATGAAAGGCTTTCATTTTCTGTTTGCAAATCTGTATTGCTATTGATATTGTCAAACACTTTATATTTGTGCTTGCATAACAATATTGTATGGTTCATCGACCAATTTAGTAATAAACAGTTACCAGCATCAGAAATGTTGAAAATTATTCCAACAAACCAAGGTTGTTAAATTGTGCTCGTCGACCAATTATAGTTAGTGAGAGTTTTTATCCCCGACTAACCATACTTGGTAAATTTTTGTCTTTTTCATAAAATGTGTCCGACCAACTAAGGTCGATAAATTCTCCTCGTCGACCAACTACAGTTAGTGGGTTTTTATCCCCGACCAACCATACTTGGTACAGTTTGGAATATTTGTTCTTCGAGGAACTTTTATGTAATAGACTTACTTCCCGACCAACATAAGTTGGCATTTGAGAGCATATTTTGTTTCCTAATCAACCGAGATTAGCCTTTCGTCGATCATCTTGTGTTCTTGCCTTTTTACCAACCGGAGTTGGTCGTAGGTTTGAACTATCATGCCCACTAGTTATTTTACCAACCTGAGTTGGTCACGCTAGTGTACGCCTCTTAACCAAAGGAGTATAGTTTGTTCTCGCCCTTTTACCAACCGGATTTGGTCGTGGGTTTGAACTATCATGCCCACTAGTTATTTTACCAACCTGAGTTGGTCACACTAGTGTATGCCTCTTAACCACAGGAGTATAGTTTGTTCTCGCCCTTTAACCAATCGGAGTTGGTCGTGGGTTTGAACTACCATGCCCACTAGTTATTTTACCAACCTGAGTTGGTCACGCTAGTGTACGCCTCCTAACCAAAGGAGTATAGTTTGTTCTCTCCCTTTTACCAACCGGAGTTGGTCGTGGGTTTGAACTATCAGTGTTGCCATAAATTGCTGAACAGCGTAGTGTTGTACACTAGTATTCCTCGAAAAACTTTCAATAAAAAGAAAGAGGATGGTGAAACATCATCGTTTTATTCATATTGATGGAACTGCTTTACATTTTACATTACTGATAATACTTGCGTAGATGTTCAGCATTCCATGCATTCTTAAATTCCTCTCTGATGATGCTGAGAATCAGCACCACCAAGGGAGGTGTTCCCAAGCTCAATACAAGTATAACAATGGTGGCACAGCTATAAAAAGGGGACAAGAGAAAGAGGTGAGGATATGAGGAATGAACACAGGAATATAGGTGGTTCAACCAATCTAGCCTACGTCCACTGTGAGTGTGTGTGAGTAATATCACTGAACAATGGCACTAACGGCCATGGGTACAATTCACTCAAGCTCTCTCTCTCTCTCTCTATACTGTGTATATTTAGACAGAGTTTCAGCTAGGGTTTTAATATCTGGATCCCTTTGCAAGGTAGGGGATGATCCCTATATATAGTGTTTAGGGGGTGTAGTGTACCCCCCATGCATGCAGTGAGCATGTGTGTGGTATCCTCACCAATGGGGGGGTGCCACCTGTCATGGACACATGTAGGTAATGATGATGAAATATTCCCCCACATGTGGAGAATAATATTGTTATAACTGATTTATGCCCAGGTGTCCTTATCCAAATGTCAACAGATGCTCGGCAGTCATGTTGGTGAATGGCCTTGGCCTAGATGAGGCCGAGCTGTAAAGGTTGGTCGTCCGCTCAATTCGCGGAGTGTCATGAGGAGTCTCGGCCTGATATCAACCGAGGTATATGTCGGTGTCAGCCTGAGCCGAGGCTGGGCATGCTGATGATTATTAACACCTCTGGCAACCTCGGCCTAAGCCGAGGTAGGGTCCATGTTGAAGATGAACGCGTAGAGCTTCTTGTTATCTCGGCCTACGGTTGGCCGAGGTTACTATTGCTTGGTACATGAGGTCGATGTTGATATCTGCGACGTGTGAAGTGTCCTTGGGGAGGTGCATACAGTAGTGTCGGCCTCGGCCGAGGTAGTCCTGGTCGAGGGATGATATCGCGGGCCCCCACCCACTGGTGGGTCGGTCATTGTCTCGGCCCTTATTTCGGCCAGGTAGGTGTCCCTAGGCCAAGGTCATATTTGGGTATATCAATCACCCCCCAGCCCTTAGTCATTTGCGAGAGCAGGTGGCTAGGGGATTCTTGCTTCCGAGGTCTATTCACCCCAAGGCCAACACCTGCATGACACTTGTCCTAAGCCAAGGCGTGCCCATTTGGTTGGCACATGCTATCAGTTGTCTCTTGGGCTTCCCAAGGCAATGATGAGCCTTGGGAATCGCGCCCAAGTATTTAAAGGTTAAAAACCTTTCTTCTTCTTCTTCCTCATTTCTCTCCAGTTCAAGCGCCCAACTGTTTTCTGCAACCTTTTTCGCTCCGAAGCTAGCCCTTGTTCCAGTGCTTGTTCTTGCTGGGGAATACCTTATTTCCTGCGCGATTTCTTCCACCTTATTCATCAACTCACCCTGAGGTATCCTTCCTCTCCATTTCCTTCATTTTTGGTGCTTTTTAATTTGAATTTTCCGGCGAGCACTTGAGTTTTCCGGTGAGTACTTGAGTTTTCCGGTGAGCCAGGTTTCCTGCATAGATTCCTTGGTTTGATCTTTGGTTCCCTTAACTTTCTAAGCCAGATTTGTTTGTAGTTTTTAAGACTTTTCCTCAAGTTTAGGGTCTGCCAAAGCCTTGGGTCGTCCCCAGATGCTCAGACCCCTGTACCAACTTCTTGAAGAGTTCCCATCTCTTAGTGAAAAAACCTTAGAGAAAATTAGGCAAATAAAGAGAGCTCAGGAAGAAGCTCGTAGGTCACAGGAGTTCCCTGTCAGACCTCTCTTTCCTCCACCTCTCAAGGTGGTATACCCTCGTCCACCTGAGAATTTTTATCAGACAGACGTCTCTGCCAACAACTTGCCGATGTCTGAGTCTGAGTCTTCCACCTCCGACTCGATGTCTGTGGACTCTTTCCAAGAGGCCATGGACTTTACCCCTCGGGCCGGTCAGGACCCTGGCCAGGCCGAGGTGTCCAGTCGTGCCTCCTCCCAACATGGCTCTAGCACCTCCAATTCTTCCTCCGAGGTGGAACTCGTTGAGCCAAACGTGGCTGTGCCACCCGTTCTAGATGCCATCCCACTATCGGCCGTTTCCGGGGCCGAGTTTGCTCAGAGGTTCCCCGGTCACCCATCCACGTCTGCTCCAGCCGACGTTGAGTCTGACGACGATGATGCCGAAAGTGAAGTTGACACATCTGAGGCGGACGAGTTTGAGATCACAGTTACTAAGGTGGACCTATTGCACTTCAGGTACCTATACTCCCTCAGTCCCTCTATCCAGTTAAGGAGACCTCTGAGGGAAGAGAGGGCCTACCACGGTCAAGATGGAGAGATCTGCTTGTATGAGCAGATGTTCAAGTTAGGTTTTCATCTTCCCTTTCACCCTGTCATCAGGTCCATCCTTTCTTTTATTAACTTAGCCCCCTCACAGCTTTCTCCCAATGCTTGGAGAGTTATTATAGGGTCCATCATCTTATGGAGGGCAGTCCACCACTCTGACCTCCCAGTTCAGGTTTTTGCTGGGTGTTACGTCCCCACCTCGGCCAAGAATCATCCGAGCTACTATCACTTTGTGGCTCGGAGGCCTGAGAAAAAGATGCTCCTGGTGACTCAGACCTCCAATCATAATTGGAAACCCAGGTACTTTTTTGCCTCAGGGCCGTGGGAATTTGGTTCTTCCATTTCCTCTTATATCTATGAGCCGAGAATACCCATGAAATGGGGTAAAGTCACCATGTCTGCCAGGGCCGATCCTGGACTAAGTGTTCAAAATGGCAAAAAGGTGAAGGCCCTGCAGAACCAAGGGGCCCATGGGATGTTTGTCAAGTTCGAGCATCTGCTAACCCCCCAGTATCTCTCGGGGACGAGCTTGGGTGGAAGTCCCCTAGCTGATTTTGGTAAGGATTTTATTTTTATTCCAAGTGTATCCTCTTATCATACATACTTTATTTCTAAGTCTTATCCTTTCACTTTTGCAGAGAGACCACCAGATATTTCAGACGAGTTGTGGGAGATGGCAGCCCCAAGCTTGTCTAGACTTGTCAAGAAGACTGGCATGAATGCTCCTCCACCTGCTCCCTCAACATCCAAGTCTAAGAAGAGGGCACCTGAGGTCCATCCTCCTGAGGATCAGAGGCCGAGCTCCAGGACAAAGAGGACTTCAGACGCTGCGATCCCTGTCACAGCCGACACATTATCAGCTCGTCTGGACCAGTTAAAACTTTCCGATAGCGTGCTCGGCCACAGCCGACAGGCCATGGACGCTCTTAACAACATGATGACCGAGGCCGACAAGCGTTTTTTCAGGGCCATGGAAACCCCTATGATGGTTGAATTCGGCCTTCACAGAGTAGTCCAGGTATAACTTGTTCCTTTATTCAAAGTGCAACGTCTGATTTTGCTCTCACCTAACTTCTTCATTTACTGTGCAGGGTGCAGCTGCCATGTACCAGCTATCTAACTAGGCCCTGAGGAAATTGCCTCTTATTCAGAAGGGGCAGGAGGCTGAGAAAGTGGAGATCACTCTGAAGGCCGAGGTCGAACGTCTGAGGACAGAGTTACAAAATGCTGAGACCAAGGCCCAAAATTCTGAAAATAAGGCCCAAGGCCTAGAAAACGACATCTCTGCACTCGTCCAGAGCCACACCAAGGCCCTGAAGGACAAAGATGATGCCCTGCAGAGGAAGGTTAATGCTGCCGTGAAGGCCTCTCTTGCAGATGCCTCGGAGAAAATAATTGTTGATTACAAGGTCTCCGAGGAGTTTGTAGGCTTTGGTCTTGAATACCTTGAGAGGGGTATCAAGTCCACCACCAAATGGGCCGAGGTAAAGGAGGCCGAGGTTGGCACCATTAAGGCCTCAGACTTTGTGGGCCTCGGCCTTGCCGACGCCCAGTTTGCCCAGGCCTTGCAGGAGATAGAGGACGAGGCTGCTGCTCCTGGTCAGACTGTCACTCTGGGAGGGACTGATCTAGAAGGGACTGACCCTGCAAATGAAGTGGCTGAGGTGACCAACACTGAGCGGACCAACATAGACGAGACCTCCAATGTTCCTCCCTCCGATGCTTGACTTGGCCTTTGTTTTTCTCTACTTTTTGACTTGTAACCTTGTATTTCTAAATGCTGTACCTCTGTTTTCTCTGTGACATTAACCAATTATGTAATTTCTTTTATTGAATGCCAAGGTTTTTTCTTCATCTTGATTTGTGAATGTATATGAATGCTATGCCCTCTCTGAAGTCATTACTAAATACGACGCCGTAACCATTACTTAAGAGTCTGAGTTCCTCGTCTAAGAGGTTAGCCCCATAGTAAATCACCAAAACATGATGTTAAGGGTCAGAGGACCTCTAGCCAAGGTGTCTGAGCTCAGACCTCGTCACCACCAAGTGATGTTATGAGAGTTTGAGGTCATCACCTGAGCCGGGGTTAGCCTCATAATGAATCACCAAATTAATGATGTTAAGGGTCTGAGGTCCTCTAACTAAGGTGTCTGAGCTCAGACCTCGTCACCACCGAGTGGTGTTATGAGGGTCTGAGGTCATCGCCTGGGCCGAGGTATGCCTCATAATAAATATCACCAAATTAATGATGTTAAGGGTCTGAGGTCCTCTAACTCAGGTGTCTGAGCTCAGACCTCGTCACCACCGAGTGGTGTTATGAGGGTCTGAGGTCATCGTCTGGGCCGAGGTATGCCTCATAATAAATCACCAAATTAATGATGTTAAGGGTCTGAGGTCCTCTAACTCAGGTGTCTGAGCTCAGACCTCGTCACCACCGAGTGGTGTTATGAGGGTCTGAGGTCATCGTCTGGGACGAGGTATGCCTCATAATAAATCACCAAATTAATGATGTTAAGGGTCTGAGGTCCTCTAACTAAGGTGTCTGAGCTCAGACCTCGTCACCACCGAGTGGTGTTATGAGGGTCTGAGGTCATCGCCTGGGCCGAGGTATGCCTCATAATAAATATCACCAAATTAATGATGTTAAGGGTCTGAGGTCCTCTAACTCAGGTGTCTGAGCTCAGACCTCGTCACCACCGAGTGGTGTTATGAGGGTCTGAGGTCATCGTCTGGGCCGAGGTATGCCTCATAATAAATCACCATATTAATGATGTTAAGTATTTGAGGTCCTCTAACTCAAGTGTCTGAGCTCAGACCTCGTCACCACCGAGTGGTGTTATGAGGGTCTGAGGTCATTTCCTGGGCCGAGGTATGCCTCATAATAAATCACCAAATTAATGATGTTTAAGAATGGGACAAGAATTTGCCATGGAAACTGATCTTTATTGACAACCTCTTCTTGATAAGATGGTACATTTACAATTTACAAAATAGATGCAACATCATATGAAATATCTCTTTAGATGGTCGGCATTCCATGGGTTGGTGAAGGGTTCTCCCTCTAGGTTCTCTAGCCTATACGTGCCAGGCACAACCTCTTTCGTTACTCTGTAGGGGCCATGCCAGTTCGGGTGTAGCTTGTTTGCCTTCTGTAGGGTCTTCTTGAGCACTAGGTCTCCTACCGCAATGGGCCTTGACTTCACCCTTTGATTGTAGAATCTTGCTGCCCTCTGCTGATAGGCTGCTTTCCTGACCTCTGCGTCTTCTCTTCTTTCTTCAATGAGATCCAGGTCTAGCCTTCTCTTCTCCCCATTGCTGTCAGGGTCGTAGGTCTGAATTCGATGAGTTGGTAGTCCTACCTCCGTTGGTATGACTGCCTCCGAGCCATGTGCCAGCATGAATGGGGTTTCTCCTGTAGGTGTCCTTGCCATAGTTCTGTAAGCCCACAGCACAGCGTAGACCTCTTCTATCCATCTCCCCTTCGCGTCTTCTAACCTCTTCTTGATTCCATCCAAGATGGTTCTGTTCGTGACCTCGGTCTGGCCGTTTGCTTGAGGTCGACCCGGGGATGAGAAGAACTATCTGATCCCCACACTTTGGCAATACTTCTACAAGGAGGCATTCTTGAACTGGGTCCCATTATCCGAGATGAGCGTGTTTGGGAGGCCATATCTACATATGATGTTCTTCCAGATGAACTGAAAGGTCTTCTGCTCCGTAATTGTTATCATTGGTTCCGCCTCTACCCACTTTGAAAAGTAGTCAATAGCAACTATCAAGAATCTATAGTTGTTGACTTCTCTTGGCAAAGTACCTACTAGGTCAATTCCCCACACCGCAAACGGCCATGGAGAAGAGATTGACGTCATAAGCTGATGGGGTAGATGAGGGATAGTGGCGAACCTCTGACATTTGTCGCACCTCCTCACATGGTCAGCAGCGTCCCTAGACAAGGTGGGCCACCAGTATCCCTGAGTGATGATCCTTTTGGCTAAAGGCCTTCCCCCTATGTGGTTAGAGCAAGAGCCTTCATGGACCTCCTATAAGATCCGGGGTACCTCCATGGGGTGCACACATCTGAGGAGGGGCAAGAGGAACCCCTTTTTGTACAAGACGTCTCCTATCAATGAGAACTTGGCGGCCCTGTATCTCAACTTTTTTCTTTCTATCTTGGACTCAGGTAACTCCCCCTCTCTTAGGTATCTGACAATCGGGTCAATCCACGAGTCTCCCTGGTTTACATGGTGACAAGGCTTACATACCTCGTCCTCCTCGATACTTGCTTTTTCTAAGACTTCAATTGGGATGGTTCTTCCCAAATCTGTCTTCGTTGCTGAGGCCAGTCTTGCCAATGCATCAGCATGGTTATTGCTCAGTCTAGGCACTCTTTTCAGTTTGGCCTCTTCGAAAAACTCTAGCAACCCTCTTACCTTTTTTAAGTACCTGGCCATCCTTTCGTCTTTGGCCTCATATGCCCCCAACACTTGGTTAACAACCAACCTTGAGTCGCTATGAAGCAGAAGCCGCTTTACTCGAAGAGTTGTTACCAATAAGAGACCTGCTATCATGGCCTCATACTCTGACTCGTTGTTTGAAGCCTGGAAGTTGAATCTCAAGGCATATTCAATGTGGGCGCCATCCGAAGCCGAGAGTACTAGCCCCGCGCCGCTTCCACTGTCACATGATGATCCATCCACGAAGAGGCTCCATACGTCTTCATCCGAAGAGAAGACCCCTTCTCTCATTACTCCTTTTTCGAAGAGGTATCGATCCTCTTCGTTTTCTTCTATTCTTCCCCTAGCCTTGTGTGGGACTACCTCTGCTCGGCCCCGGAAGACGTACGGGTCTGTCTCTTACGAATCTCGAAGGATACCTCGACTCTTTTCTTTGCCGCCATCCAGGCTCCTCTCTGACTCAGTCTCTTCCCAAGTGAATTCTGCGACAAAATCTGCAAGGGCCTGCCCCTTAATGGATGTTCTGGGCTGGTAAGTAAGATCATACTCTCCTAGTTCAATGGCCCAGGCCATCAATCGGCCGAACTTCTCAGGCTTGTGCAGAACCTGCCTTAGTGGTGAGTCTGTAAGGACTATCATAGAGTGAGCTTGAAAGTAAGGCTTCATTTTTCTTGAAGCATGGATAAGGGCATAAGCCAGCTTCTCCATCCGTGGATAGTTTTGTTCAGACCCTTGAAGGGCCTTACTATTGAAGTACACAGGTCTCTGAACTCCACCTTCCTCTCGTATGATGGCCGCGCTAATAGCCGACTCAGAGATTGCTAAATATACAAACAATCTTTCTCCCGCAATGGGCCGGGACAGCAGCAAAGGAGATCCTAAGTAGGACTTGAGTTGATCAAAGGCTTTTTCACACTCTTCATCCCACTGGAAGGCCTTCCTTAGAACCTTGAAGAATGGAAGACACTTATCCGTTGCCCTGGAAACAAACCTGTTCAGGGCTGCCACTCTTCTAGTGAGTCTTTGGACATCCTTGATACTTCTAGGAGTCTTCATATCGAGCAATGCCTTGATTTTCTCCGGGTTTGCCTCAATCCCCCTTTGATTAACGATGAACCCCAGGAACTTCCCAGCTCCTACCCCGAAGACACATTTCGCCGGGTTGAGCTTCATTCTGTACGAGTCCATGACATCAAACGTCTTCTCAAGGTCTGCCACGTGTGTACATGCCTTCAGGCTCTTCGTTAGCATATCGTCCACGTACACCTCCATGGTCTTACCTATCTGTTCCTCAAACATCCTATTGACGAGACGCTGATATGTTGCCCCCGCATTTTTCAGACCAAAGGGCATTACCTTGTAACAGTACGTCCCCTTGTCAGTGATGAAGGCTGTCTTCTCGGAGTCTTCGGCGTCCATGAAGATTTGGTTATAACCTGAATAAGCATCCATAAAGCTCATGAGCTCGTGCCCTGCTGTTGCGTCCACCATCTGGTCTATCCTAGGTAGGGGATAGCTGTCCTTCGGGCAAGACCTATTCAGGTCTGTGAAATCTACACACATCCGCCACTTTCCATTGGCCTTAGGCACGATCACTGCATTTGAGAGCCACTCTGGATAGGTGACCTCTCGTATGAACTCGGCCTTTTCCAACTTTTTCACCTCTTCCCGAATGACCTCATACTTCTCTCTGGAGTAAATTCTTCTCCTCTGCTTGATTGGCCTGGCATCCCTGTCCACGTTGAGTTTGTGGGTCATGACCTCAGGGTCTATACCAGGCATGTCGGTGTGGCTCCAGGCGAAGACGTTCTGCCTCTTCCTGAGAAGGCTTACCAGCTCTTCCTTAATCTTCGGTTCTAGGTCCTTGCTGACCTGGACGGTTTTTTCTGGCTCGTCCTCATTGAGGACGATGGATTCTACCTCTTCCGCGGCCTCGCCCTTCTTTAGCTTTGTTTCATCTCTCGGGTCAAGAGTGTCTATGCTGTAGGTGACGGTTGCTCTCTTATGGGCCTCCCTCTCTTCAGCTGAGTTAAAGTAACACTCCCGTGCCGTGGTCTGATCCCCCTGCACTTCCCCTACCCCATAAGGAGTCGAGAATTTTAGCATTTGATGGACCGTTGACGGCACGGATTCAAACTCCTTAAGGGCTACTCTTCCGATGATGAGGTTGTAGGCCGAGAAGACATTCTCGTCCATAACAAAAAAGTTTATCTTCTTAGTCAGCCTCTTAGGCCACTCATCCCCCATGCGCACATCCATCTCATACATGCCCAATGGGTGCACTTTCTCACCACTGAAGCCTATCAAGGGGTGGTGGTATGGCACTAGCCTTGACCTGCTAAGACCCAAGCTCTTGAAACATGGCCAGAACATCACATCTGCTGAGCTTCCCCCATCTACGAGGATTCTCCCTACATCGCACCCATGCACCCTTGTCGTTATGACCAAGGGGTCATCATGGGGGGCTAAGATGCCCTTGAAGTCGAGCCGGGAGAACCCCACCACTAGGGTGTCCATGTCCACCTTTGTTCTCTTCTGCACAACGTCAAAAGACGTTAGGTTCACAACCTCAGGCTTGACCACCGACTTGGCCTCCGCTACATGAGCCTTTCTATCGGCTACCTCAGAGCCACCTCCTGCGAATCCCCCACATATGGTGCTAACACCAAAGGAGATCATTCCTACCCTCTTTACTGGGGTGTTGTCATCCCTAGGTGGGAGATCCGGGTCATCTCCATCATCACCCTCTGAATCGTTATGCCTTCTAGCCGGGACATCGCCACGGCACCTGTCGTCTCTTCTCTTCCTTGGGTCTTCTCTTCCACCTTTTGGGGCCTTACCATCCACATACTTTCTTAGCTTCCCGAATTTCAGCATCTTCTCAATCTCGTCCTTCAGGGCAAAGCATCTGTTTGTGACATGGTCGTGATCCTGATGGAACTCACACCAGAGGTTTTTATTCCTCTTATGCGGCGGGGCCTTCAATTTCTCTGGCCACCTCAGAGCCCGGTCAGTCTTGATCTCATTAAGAATGTGCTCACAGCTCACAGTCAGAGGAGTGTAATGAGCGAACTTGTCATCTGCTGACCGTTTCTTCCCTTCCTTCTTGCCCTGGGACCTCCCAGTGCTACCATGGTTCTCCTCCTCATATTTGGCGGCCATCGCCTCTTCCGCATTCATCACTTTCCCTGCAGTGGACAACAGCTCTGCCATAGACTTGGGGGGGTCTTCCGCCAGCTTCCATAGTAGCTTTCCCTTCTGGAGGCCTCCTATAAGGGCGGTCATGGCTATGCTCTCTTCATAGTCCTCCACCTCTAACTTCTCCTTGTTGAATCTTGCTATGTAGTCTCTTAGGCTTTCACCCTTAGCCTGTTTGACATATAGGAGGTGGGTAGTCTTCTTCTGAGGTCTTACCCCAAAGCAGAAGTTATGGATGAACTGCTCGGCCAACCCCTTGAAGTTTTCGATTGAATTCTTTGGAAGAGAGGTGAACCAGCTATGCGCGGCCCCTGTCAAGGTTCCTGAGAATGCCCTGCACTTCATCTCATCAGGTATCGAGTAAATATCTGCGGCTGACTGATACATCTCGATATGGTGCACTGGGTTAGTGCTGCCATCATACTTAGGAGTCACCGTAGGAGGCTTGAACTTAGCGGGGGTTGGGAACCCCACTATCCTAGCTACAAACGGGGAGCCCTCTGAGTAGCCCCTTTGTAATGGGTCCCTACTCTTCATGAGGTCCCCTATCTTCTCCTCGAGACGTTGGATTGAGTCATTCCAGGGTCTTCTCTCATCAACTTGGCCGAGGTTATCCCCTGCCACCTCTCTGCGGTGGACAGAGGGTTCCCCAGCCGTGACCCGCTGACTGTTGACCTCTTCCTGCTCCCTGGCTCTTCTCTCCATGGGTCGGCCTTGATCTGGCCGAGCCTGCCTATCCCCTCTTTGGGAGCCTGCTGCACTCCTTGACCTTGATAGCCTGTGTCTTAGGTCATTAACTGGTCCCAGCCTCTCGAAGGTCGAGCCTCTGCTCAACCTGTTGAAGGCTGACCCCCTCTGCTGGGCCTCATCTCTTCTTCGGCCGACACATCCATGGCTCTGCCTATCAACATCCGACCCTCTTTGTTGGGCCTCATCTCTTCTTCAGCCGACACATCCTTGGCTTTGCCTAAGAGGTCGTACGGTGTTATCTGACACCTCATATGGCTCCTAGCAGTCTTCTGGGGCCTCTTCTGCTCCTAGGTCATCATACCTGTCCTCTGGGCAAGGGTTTCCTTGCCTCCCCAGACGCAAGTGCCTAGGGTCAGCAACGTCCCTCCTCCGCTGAGGTGCAGGTTGGTCTTTCATCGGTGCCTGGGGTGGTCCCCTGGCGTCTGGCTGTGGATGAACCGCCGCCGGAGTGATCATATCCTGTGAGGCCCCAGGCGGTCTCATCATCATGGTTTGGCTGAGCTGTACAAATTGCTCCTTCATCGCTTGTTGTGTTGCAGCCAAAGATTTCAAGGCAGCTGCCACCTCCGCCATTTCGGACTGGGGAGGAGCCTGACTGGAGCTAGCTCCTCCACCTCCGGGCGGCGAAAGAGGCGGCGGCAAGTCTGGTGCAATGTGTTAAACTGTATAGAGCTTTAGTAGCAGGTTAGCTTAATACCCGAAAGGACCTCTTTCAATGGTGAAACAGCTCCACACAACGGGTGGTTCCTGGTTCACCACCAGAGTCTCCGGTGAGGTAAAGCAGAAAAAGAGGAAGAGATAGCCTCTCGGTTCCCACAGACGGCACCAAAATGATGATGCTGAGAATCAGCACCACCAAGGGAGGTGTTCCCAAGCTCAATACAAGTATAACAATGGTGGCACAGCTATAAAAAGGGGACAAGAGAAAGAGGTGAGGATATGAGGAATGAACACAGGAATATAGGTGGTTCAGCCAATCTGGCCTACGTCCACTGTGAGTGTGTGTGAGTAATATCACTGAACAATGGCACTAACGGCCATGGGTACAATTCACTCAAGCTCTCTCTCTCTCTATACTGTGTATATTTAGACAGAGTTTCAGCTAGGGTTTTAATATCTGGATCCCTTTGCAAGGTAGGGGATGATCCCTATATATAGTGTTTAGGGGGTGTAGTGTACCCCCCATGCATGCAGTGAGCATGTGTGTGGTATCCTCACCAATGGGGGTGTGCCACCTGTCATGGACACATGTAGGTAATGATGATGAAATATTCCCCCAAATGTGGAGAATAATATTGTTATAACTGATTTATGCCCAGGTGTCCTTATCCAAATGTCAACAGATGCTCGGCAGTCATATTGGTGAATGGCCTTGGCCTAGATGAGGCCGAGCTGTAAAGGTTGGTCGTCCGCTCAATCCGCGGAGTGTCATGAGGAGTCTCGGCCTGATATCAGCCGAGGTATATGTCGGTGTCGGCCTGAGCCAAGGCTGGGCATGCTGATGATTATTAACACCTCTGGCAACCTCGTCCTAAGCCGAGGTAGGGTCCATGTTGAAGATGAATGCGTAGAGCTTCTTGTTATCTCAGCCTACGGTTGGCCGAGGTTACTATTCCTTGGTACATGAGGTCGATGTTGATATCTGCGACGTGTGAAGTGTCCTTGGGGAGGTGTATACAGTAGTATCGGCCTCGGCCGAGGTAGTCCTGGCCGAGGGATGATATCGCGGGCCCCCACCCACTGGTGGGTCGTTCATTGTCTCGGCCCTTATTTCGGCCGAGGTAGGTGTCCCTAGGCCAAGGTCATATTTGGGTATATCACTCTCCTTCTAGAGTTGCTATTTGGTAAGTTCCTGGTCGGACAACTGCAGTAACTCGGTAAGGTCCATGCCAGTTTGCTTCCAACTTATTGTGCTTCTGAATGACCTTCTTTAGCACGTAATCTCCTTCTTTTAAGTCGCATTTTTTCACCCTCTTGTTGTAGAACAGGGTTGTTCGCTGTTGATAAGCAGCATTCCTAATGGCTGCCTCTTCTCTAACTTCCTCGAGCATGTCCAAATCTAATCTCCTCATCAAGTCGCTGACTGGGGAATTGAAATTCAGCACTCTGTGTGTTGGAAGACCCAACTCGACAGGTATTACAGCTTCACTTCCAAATGCCAGCATATATGGTGATTCTCCAGTTGCTGTTCGGGGAGTTGTTCGGTAAACCCACAATACTGACTGTAGCTCATTAATCCAATTAGCTTTAGCCTCACTTAGCCTCTTCTTCAAACCATTTAGTAATGTTCTGTTCGTCACTTCAGTCTGTCCATTGCTTTGAGGATGGCCTGGTGCTGAATGAGTTTTCAGAATGTTTGATTGACGACAATAGGCAGCAAACTCCTCGTTATCGAATTGTGTTCCATGGTCTGTAATGAAGGCATGAGGGAGACCATATCGGCAAATGATATTCTTCCAAACAAACTGGTACACCTTCTCGTACGTCATGTCAATAAGTGGCTCAGCTTCTACCCACTTAGTAAAATAATCTACTGCAACGACGAGGTACTTGAATCTTCCTCGGGTCGTTGGCAGTGGTCCAACCAAATCCATTCCCCACATGGCGAAAGGCCAAGGGGAAGTTATGGGTGTCAACAATGCTTGTGGAGTTCATCGGATGGAGGAAAAACGTTGACATTTATCACATCTCTTAGCATAGGCTATACAATCAGCCCTCATCGTCGGCCAGTAGTATCCTTGTGTCATCACCCTTTGCAAAAGCGTTCGACCTGCTACATGGGCTCCACAAGACCCTTCATGGATCTCTTCAATTAATTCCTTCACCTCGGATGGATGCACACATCTCTGCAAACCTACCATAATTCCTCGTCTATACAAAACACCATTAGTTAGTACATACCGAGCAGCTTTAAACTTCACTTTCTTGGCCGCGAGCTTATCCTCCGGCAATTCTCCCTCTTCAATATATGCCCTGATGGGATCCATCCAAGATGGTCCTAAATCAAAGGTTATAACATTCATCGTCAGGTCTTCATCTATGCTTCGACTTTCTAACACTTAAATTGGTATCGTTCTTCGCAGCTTGGTACGAGTAGCTGATGCTAGTCGGGCCAGTGCGTCTGCTTGTGCATTTTCCAGTCTTGGTATTCGAATCAACTGAATGGCATCAAATTCTGCCAATAATTCCATCACCTTTGCATGATACCTGACCATTAATTCTCCTTTAACAACATATATTCCTATTATTTGATGTACAATTAATTGAGAATCACTGAATACCATCACTTGTTGCGCTTCCATAATCTTTGCTAAATTAAGGCCTGCTATCATCGCCTCATATTCAGCCTCATTATTGGAAGCTTTGAATTGGAATCGCAGGGCGTATTCCACGTCGATCTCGTCTGGAGTGCTCAGAACTATTCCAGCGCCACATCCTGCAGTGCAAGATGAGCCATCTACATATAACCTCCATATAGGTAACTCGTCTTCAAATTTCTTATCTGACAAAGTTCCTTGGTGAAATATCTGCTGTTTTCTTTCATCCTCCCCTGGTATTTTTTGCTCTTCGTCGACCATCTCTTCTTGCCATTTTACCAACCGGAGTTGGTCTGGGTTTGAGTTTGATGATCTTTCTACATCCACAAGCCCTTTTACCAACCGAAGTTGATCTGGACTTATGTCTGTTGATCCTGTAACATCCACGGGTTGGTCAGCGAGCAACTTTTGTTCCTCGGGGGTATCAAGATATGTAAATTCTGCTATAAAGTCCGCTACAGCCTGCCCTTTTAATGATGATCTGGGTTCATACACAATATCATATTCACCGAGTTCTATTTCCCAATACATCAGTCTCCCTGATTTTTCTGGCTTATGAAGGGCTTGTCTCAATGGCATGTCGGTATACACGACGATGGTGTGGGCCTGGAAATAAGGCCTCATTCTTCTACTTGCTTCAATTAATGCCAATGCCAATTTTTCCAGCTTTGGGTACCTGATCTCTGCACCTCGGAAAGCCTTACTTGTGTAATAAATTGGCTTCTGGACTCCATTCTCCAATCTGATCAATGCCGAGCTGACTGCATTCTCTGATACTGCCAGGTACAAGTACAACTTTTCTCCCATTACTGGTCTGGACAATAGTGGAGGTGCTCCCAAATATTTCTTCAAGTCTTGAAAGGCTTTTTCACATTCATCATTCCACTCGAAAGTTTTTCGAAGTGTTTTGAAGAATGGGAGGCATCTATCAGTTGCTCGGGATACAAATCTGTTGAGCGCTGCAACTCGCCCTGTAAGACTCTGCACCTCTTTCTTCGTCATTGGAGATCGCAACCCTAAAAGAGCTTTGATCTTTGCTGGATTTGCCTCAATACCTCGCTGGTTGACGATGTACCCGAGGAACATTCCTTTTCGTACTCCAAAGGTGCACTTCGTCAGATTGAGCTTCATTTGGTATTTATCCAGTTGATCAAAGGTCTGACCTAAGTCAACTAGATGATCAACAGCTTTCTTGCTCTTTGTCAGCATATCGTCGACATAGACTTCCATATTGCAGCTGATTTGTTCGGCAAAAACCTTGTTCATCAGCCGCTGATATGTCGCTCCTGCATTTTTCAAACCAAAAGGCATAACATTATAACAATAAGTTCCCCTAGGGGTAATAAAAGAAGTGTTTTCCCTGTCTTCAGGTTTTATTTTGATCTGGTTGTAACCAGAGTAAGCATCCATGAAGCTGAGCAGCTCGTGTCCCGAGGTAGCATCCACTAGTTGGTCAATTCTGGGAAATGGGAAGTGATCCTTTGGGCAGGCCTTGTTGAGATTAGTGAAATCAACACACATTCTCCATTTATTGTTTTTCTTCTTTACCATCACCACATTTGCTAACCAGTCTGGATATTTCACATCTTCAATGAATTGGGCTTTCTGGATCTTCTCGACCTCCTCTTGTATGGCTTGATTCTTCTCGGGACTAAACACTCTTCTTCTCTACTTTACAGGCTTGATCTCCTTATTCGCATTGAGTTCGTGGCATAAGAAGTTTGGATCTATTCCTGGCATGTCTTCATGACTCCATGCAAAAGTTTTCTTTCTGTTTCTCAAAAAAGTTATCAACTCCTGTTTTATTGAAACATCCAACGATGAACCTATCTGGGTTACTCGTTCAGGGTGCTCGTCGTCCAGAATAACATTTTCTATAGATTCCACCACTTGTCCTTTTACAAGTTGGGATTCATCTCTGGGATCAAGTGTCTCAATTTATGTACCTTCCTCCACCTGGTAGGTAGTAGTCTTTTTCCTTGATTCTTCAAGCTCCTCTTGCTCGGCAGACGAATAATAGCATTCCCGAGCTACTTTTTTATCACCTTTCACAACTCCTACTCCGAAGTTTGTTGGGAATTTTAGGCACTGATGTACTGTAGATGGAACTGCTTCGAACTTCTTCAATCCAACTCTTCCCATGATGATGTTGTAAGCTGACTGCACATTCTTATCCATCACAAAGAAGCGTATTCTCTCTGTCCGACAAGCAGGCCAAGTTCCAATGAATATATCCAACTTGATCGTCCCAAGTGGAAAAACTTTCTCGCCAGCAAAACCCATAAGGGGTCTGTGATAAGGTTCCAATTGAGATAATTTCAAATTCAAGCTGTCAAAGCATGAATAATACATGATGTCTGCCGAACTACCATTGTCTACCAACACCCTTGAAATTACTACCTCCTTCATCCTCATTTTGATCACCAAAGGGTCGTCGTGAGGGTAAAGAACACCTGCTAGGTCATTTTTTGAAAAGCCAATGACCAGCTTCTCTTTGTTTATCTTCCTCGGGCGATCCTCTTCAGCTAGATTTATTCGCTGAATATACGAACAAGCTTGAGCCTCTCCAAGGTAAGCCTTTCTTTCTGTAGTAAGGTCTCCTCCTCCTGAATCTCCTCCTGTAATAACATTACAATCAAATGATCCAAAACGTATGGAAAATACCTCTCGTTCTGGCTGCCTTGGTTTCTTGGGAAGATCGGGGTCATCCTCTGTATCATCTTCATGATCCCTTTTCTTTTTCTCCTCTGCTCGACGAGGAGATTTGGATCTTTCTCTAGTTCGGTCATTATTTCTTCTTTCGCCTCCCCGATCAACATACTTTGATAATTTCCCTCTTCGGATGAGTGTTTCAATCTCATTCTGAAGAGCTATGCAATTTTTGGTCATATGGCCGTGATCCTTATGGAACTCGTAATATTTATTCCTGTTCCTCAGGTCAGGGTCTGACCTCAATTTCTTTGGCCACTTTACTTCCTCGTTATTCTTGATTTCTTCCAAGACATGATTAATACCCATTTTCAAAGGAGTATAATTATCGAATTTCTTCAGGACTTCCCATGATGATTTATTATTCTTGGAATGCTTGTCACCGCCATTGCCCTTATGCTCTTTCTTCTTAGATTTGTCGTCTTCCACCTTGGTTTCTTTATCCATATTCTTCTTCGCAGCCATAGCCTCCTCGACATTCATGATTTTGGCCGCTTTCGCCATTAACTCTGACATAGTTGTAGGCGGATCTTTGGCCAATGTGTAATACAACTTGTTAGGCAACAATCCGCTCATCAAGGCGGTGATTGCTGTCTTTTCTTCATAATCTATAACTTCCAGTTTCTCGTTATTGAAACGAGTTATGTAATCTCTAGTACTTTCACCAGATTTTTGTCTAACACTTAACAAGTGTGCTACTCTTTTTACTGGCTTTGCTCCAAAACAGAAATTGCCGATGAACAGCTCAGCCAACTGAAAGAAAGTTGAAATCTTACCCCGAGGAAGATTGTCGTACCATATCTGGGCAGCTCCAGTAAGAGTTCCTGAGAATGCTCTGCATCTCATCTCGTCGGGGACGGCATAGATGTCGGCAGCAGCTTGATATTGCTCTATGTGTAGAACAGGATCTGTCTTTCCATCATATTTGGGGGTCACCACTGGTGCTTTAAACTTTGATGGGGTAGGAAAACCCACAATGGCCTGGACAAAAGGTGTCCCTTGAACAAAAGTTCGTTGTAAGGGATTCTTCGCCTTAGCCATTTCTCCCAATCTATCCTCCAAGCGCTGAATGGAACCCTTCCACGCATCTTTTCCACGTGGCCGTGGGTTCGTTTCCCACAGACGGCGCCAATCTGTTGATGTAAAAAACTAGATCACTCTAATAATTTAATCACAGATAAATAAATGAGACAGAATATTTTAAAGTGGTTCAGCCTTGTATGAATGGCCTACGTCCACTGTTATGTTATTGCTGAGTGTTTGGGAATTCTCGATTACAAGTTCTATCAAGAAATTCCGCCCCCTTTGAATGAGGGTGATACAAGGTATTTATAGCCCTTAGGCTGTATATGAAAGGGTGTTACATTAAATGATACACATATGAAAGGGTAATTCATTTAATGCTCTTCAAACGTGTGCGTCAAGGTGATAAGCATTCAATGAATAGTTGAACTGTTGATTATCTGGTAATTAATGTTGCGGTCGAGATGCAGCTCGAACCGCCTTAGTTGCTCGTCGTTCAAGAGTTCCTCGGAGCGTTGAAGTTCCTCGGAGCGCTGGAGTTCCTCGGAGTATACTTGTTGCTCGGAGTGAGTCTGACTTGGTCGGGGGAATGAACTTCCTCGTTGCTATTGTGCCACGTGTCTTCTTATTATTCGTCTACATCGGCATACTAATTTTGGTATCAACACTGACCATCCAAACTGCTTCTTTATATTGTGCAATTCTACGATTGCAGAAAGAGTTGTTTCAGGGCCCTCACATATAGGGTACAGTTTCTCGGTTGCTAATCTCTTATATTCATCGTACTTTTTGTTACCTGGATACGTTTCTTGAGCAACCCCTGATTGACCTCCTTCAGTATCTACATAAGTACCTTCATGCACTCCATAAAATGTATCAACAAGGTTCCCCATACCAAGTCCTACATTGTCAGTGCTTTCTTCTTCAGTTATTTCTTCAACAGTACTTGTCGATGGGTGCTCTTTTAAATTTTTTGAAGACTTTTTGCCATATAAAGCCCATGTAGTATACGACTGATCTATACCGTGCCTTAGCAAATGTGTTCGAATTTTTGTCACGGTAAACCGCATCCTATTCCGACATTTTGAACATGGACATGGAAGCGTTGACAACAGTTGATCATTATTTTCAATCGCAAAGTCAATAAAATCTTCAACTCCTTGTTTATACACTAAGCTAAATCTATTCTTTTCCCCATCCATCCTTTATTAACTGGTCGAGACATTCTGCAATGTAAAATAGTTAAGTGACAAGAGCATATCGTATAGTAAGACAATGCATTCATATGAAAACAATAAATAATTATTTAATATTGAAGGCACATTGTGTTTCCTCAAAGTTTCGATAACACTTATATAATTCTACCACCAAAATAATCATCACAAAACATGTATTTCGACTGAAATAAACGTCTTCAATATTCAAACTTCGATTTCAATAAAGATATACAGTAATTACATAAATTAACAAATAACACACATAAAAGAATGGGTTATCAAATTGAACAACTTCTCCATCTTTTAATATATTTTTCATTTTTACAATCTTATATTTAAACAAAAAAAATAAAAATAAAAACATAATAACAAATATATTCGTACATATCACTCTCATGAATTAATAATTCAAATCTTTTGCATAATTGTGTATATATCAATCGGTTAAATGAGCAATGCACAATGATTACACAAATAATTATAATTTTGCAACAGAATTTCAATCAATGTGTGTATATATTTATACATATGATTATACGGAGAAGGAATGATGAATACAAATACTGGATTAGAAGAGAGCTGGACCGAGAATTTGTACCTCCACGAGAACTGTTCAAGAAATAGAGAAAAAACAAAAACAATATATTTTCAGAATATATCATCCATAGACTGAAAAAAAAAGAAAAAAACAATACGAGACATGGGCGAGTTTCTTTGCTATCATATATTCATCATTTAAGAATATCTCTTTTCGCAATCAGGGGCAATACGAGACATGGGCGAGTTTCTTTGCTATCATATATTCCTCTATTTGTGATTGAAAAAAAAATAATACCTCTGGAAAGGGGCGAGACTCTCTGGACAGGACAATACCTCTCCTTGCGATCAGGGGCGAGACTTTCTCTGGACGATGGGAAGGGGAACGGCGATGGGAGGAGAATGGAGGTGGAAGGGGAACGACGATGGGAAGGGAACAGTGGCAAATTGCACGTGTGTCCCAACTTTTACGTGGGAATAGAATGGGAATAGAAACGTGGGAATAGAATACAGTTAGGGTGAAAAAATTAGCTCCCCAAATAACTCCCTCCATTTTGCCGCCAATTTATTTTGTTAACACTTGTTTTTAACACATAAAAAAATTAAAATTTAAAAATATATATATTATAATTAAACATAAACACACTGAAAAATAATTGTAACGGACATAAGCAATTACTCACACTTAAATACCGTTAGAACATCCTAACGCACTCTAACTGTTACAAAACCAAATATAAGTCCGTTACAAATGTTCCCATATGGTGTAGTGAACACATATGTAAATTTCATGTCAAACGTGCATTCGACTAGAACATTTTGAGAGATGGCCTGTTTTCGATTACGATACCTAGTTTGATCGACGCGAGGGATATTTACAGATATGTGTGTACCGTTTATCTCACCGACGACATTCTATTGTGGGTATTATATGGTTATTGCATACAATACATTTACAAATTAATTAACTATATATGATATTAAGAGTGAAATTGCTTACCGAAAAGTAATGATACCAAGTTTTGTTACCGGGATTATCACTTGCGGAGTTATCAGGCATTGCATTTGTGATAAGTTCCTTTTATAACATTAGAGCTCCTAACACTTTATGAAAGTAGATACTAATGGTTTGACTTGATCTATAGAAATTGTTACTTTCGGTTTAACAACGCTTGTCATGACCAACAATATTCAGAAAAATTGCAACATGTTCCTCAACCAAAAATTAACGATTGTCGTTTAACCCAAACACAGGGAGGCGAACACATAGCTTATGAAATGATCCAATATTCATACATAATGAGTCATGGTATAACCAATCACTCATCCTGTACATTTGGAATAACGATTGCTTACAATGCTCGTTCCAATTATACTGAGGTGCCCTAGGAATATCCATTGACCTTAAATGTTGACAGATAGTTATCGCACGTATGATCAACGATCAAGCTAGATCACGTTTTTGACGTTGTATTATGAATTTAGAATTAGGCATTTTTCCTATATCTGATTGTTTCAGAAAACTCATTCATTGATATACATTGTAAATAATAAGAAAAAATAGATACTTCTAGAATTGATAACAAATAACCATCATAAAAATATAACGACGCTAATGAACAAATATAAAATTACTTACCTGAAGACACCGATTCGAACGATTTAACCGGAGAAAAAGGTTTTTATAAGATGGAAGAAATGTTTATTAGAAAAAAAAATATACACCACTTATATAGTGAAAATAAATAAAAATATACAGTACTTATATTGCTGTGTAATTACCAAAAAACATTTCAACCCATAAATATACAACCATATATATACACTGCTAATTTATTTTAACCCATTTCAACCCATAAATATACACTACTGATTTATTTCGACCCATACATATACAACAAACTATTTCTATCCATATATATACACTACCAATTTATTTCAACCCAAGCATATAGAGCAAATTAACCTCCCATCAAGTACTGTACTTTTCTCTAACCCTAAATTTCAATCGGCAAAATTTTCTCACCCAAATAGGTAAACAAAATTTGCCTCCAAAATTGAGCAAAAAGGGATCAAGTGGCTGAAAGTTGGCAAACTTTTCCGGGGTAAAAAATGGCTATCAAATACTACAAAAGAAAGCAAATATGTGGGCAAAATTCATTTGTCATGACAAATAGTTCTATGAAACAGACCCTAAGATTCACTTGAAATGTTGCGATAATTGCACTACGAGTCCTTCTACATCGACACAGTTTTGTGATACATTTGGTGCGATACAGTGACGTGTCGCACCGGTATTGATTAGTGTTACTGGCACGGACCCACATGCAATAGCTAATATCGGTCGGTGCGATACGTCACTGTATCGCACCATTATGTATCAAAAATCTGCGTCGACCTAGCATTTTTGTTACTCTACATTATTGATGTGACCCAAATCCTTTTTGGGTACGCTATTTTTCCGTTGTTAATTTTTTTAAAGCAAAAAATCCACTTTTAGATAGCTTGCCATAAAACTATTGGCTGAAAAAAAAATTGTTTTTGGAAAACTGTTGGTCTTGTTAGTGGAAAAAAAAAATCCTCCCAACTTGATAAGCATACGTCGACACAACTGTGCCCGAAGATAACCTCATATCTAAACAGTGATATAAAACTTCAAATTGGCAAGTGTTAGACGCTGACATGCGCACAACATACTGAAAATAAATAAAGCAGGCGCCGGATTGGTACGTGAACCAATTCTTTTTTCTTTTTGGTTACACTTGGAATGATTCTCATCCCTTATTAGTCACTCACTGTTGAATACTGATTCCTAATGACTTTATGAGTCAAATTAGCCCAACGCGTTGAACTTGCAACGTACACCCACGATCCCTTTACTTTCTCACTCACAATACACACGTTCCCTATTCATCCCCCCTTTCTCAGCAACATCTCACCACCCTCTCCCTCTCCTTATATATTACCCTCTCTCATTCCCATCACCACCACCACAATCCAATTCTCTCTCTCTCTCTCTTATAAGCATCTCCACTGGCAGGCTGCTATATAAGATACATATAATAGAAAGGAACAAAACCATGTCGACTGAAGATTTTGAATCTGAACCAAAACGAATCAAGATCCGAGAAGTCTGGTCGGACAATCTGGAATCCGAATTCGAATTAATCAGCGACTTAATCGATCAGTACCCTTACATATCTATGGACACCGAGTTCCCAGGCGTCGTCTTCCGCCCTTCCACCAAATACTACCAAAAGCAACGCCGACCCTCCGATCACTATAAGCTTCTCAAATCCAACGTTGACGCTTTGAACCTAATCCAGCTTGGACTCACTCTCACCGACGCATCCGGTAACCTCCCGCTCATCGGATCCGACAACGACACCTTCATCTGGCAGTTCAATTTCAGCGATTTCGATCTCGCGCGTGATGCCCACGCCCCGGACTCTATCGACCTACTAAGACGCCAAGGTATCGATTTTAATCGGAACCGGCTCGATGGGATCGATTCGGCCCGGTTTGCTGAGTTGATGATGTCATCAGGACTCGTTTGTAATGACTCAGTGAGTTGGGTCACTTTTCACAGCGCTTATGATTTTGGGTACTTGGTGAAAATCCTCACGCGCCGGGAATTACCGAATGGGTTAGAGGACTTTTTGGAAGTTTTAAGGGTGTTTTTTGGAAATAAAGTTTATGACGTGAAACATTTGATGAAGTTTTGTCAGAGTTTGTATGGTGGGTTGGACCGGGTGGCTAGGATGCTAGAGGTGGAACGGGCGGTTGGGAAGTGTCACCAGGCCGGTTCTGATAGCTTGCTGACGTGGCATGCGTTTCAGAAGATGAGAGCGCTCTTCTTTGTACAAGATGGGCCGGAGAAACATGCTGGTGTCTTGTATGGATTAGAGGTTTACTAGAGACTAATTCGTTCATTTATCTTGGTGCTTTAAGAATTCTTATCTTTCACAATTTGTACATTTATGTCTTAACTAAAATTCATTTCAAAATTTGTTCAAATTGTATTTGTATTGGGACAATAATTGCTCACACCTAAGAATATATATATACGAATCTAATCTCTTAATACTAAAGTAGTTGACTTCCAAGTTGGTGGATCCAAAATGGTAGTTTACAAATTAGACATTTCAATTTGGAAAATTCTTTTGGAAGGTTGACTTTTGACTTGGCCGGCCAAGACCATTCAAATGGGATATTAACTTTGGTATTTGGTGGCTCGTTAATTTAAACTAACATATAACTCGCGCGATGCGCAAACATATTATAGAATTTGTTAAAAATAAATCGACTATTTTGTAAACTAATCTAATAAAGAATCAACTATGAAAGAAACATTTCAAACCTTAGGGGTGAATAATTTTAAATTTTAAATTTATAGTGAACAATCTTAATTCTTAAATAATATATTAAAAATTGCAAATGAATATAATAAATAAACTAAACCATCATGATGCAAAATGGTTAACAATTAAATTTGAGAAGAAAGCCTTTCCTAAGGAAGAAACACTTTATCTATATACGTCAAAATTTTATTAATAACTTCTCCAAACAGACTAATATATAGTACAAAAATGAAATCTCAAATTCTTCCCCACAACACCTATGATACAAGTTTTCAAACCCATTGCCAAACATCCAAAGCCTCTATTCAACATACATAAATCCAAAACCCCATACAAAAAATAGAATTTCATACCCTTAAAACCCCCCAAAATTATAAAAAGAATTTTCTAAGAGAGAACAAAACACACAACACATAATCACAGTATAAATGAGCAGATTTTTTAGTTTCAAGTTTATAACAAATTGTACATAATCTCATACAACAATCTATCACAAAACATGTCAGAAATTCTCCAAACCGCTGTCAACGCCCCTATTCCATGTACACAAAAAAATGGAGTCGCGTAGTTTACAAAACCCCAAAATTATAAAAGGAATCACAAATTTCAGCCATGAAAAAAATTAAAAAACAGCAGATGGGACTTGTATACATAGTATTTGTGAAGAAATCTTAATCATTTGTTATAACAAAATGTGATACATAGTATTCTGAAGAAATCATTGAGGAGCCGTGGCCCCCAAATGCATCAATGTAGTTTCGTCTAATATACATAAAGTGTATGTATATATGAGAGAGAGAGAGAGAGAGAGAGAGAGAGAGAGAGAGAGAGAGAGAGAGAGAGAGAGAGAGAGAGATACAAAAACACATACACATATATTATATAATATACATATATACGCACCTTAGAGCCTTAAATGAGGGACTAGCAGCAATGAAGTGAGAGTGAATAAATCAAACACTACACCGGTGGCAACTAACGGAAACGCAGCGCTGAAGAGATGAAGATATGGAGAGTCAAGAAATCAAATACTACACCAGTGACGGCTGCTACGAGTAAATTCTGATGTTATTTTATCAACTAAATATATACATATATATGTGTGTATTAT